>OX104063.1:96475847-96540455 GCA_944474145.2 Dicrocoelium dendriticum
CCTCACGGAACCATCATCATCATCATCATCATCATCATCATCATCATCATCATCATCATCATCATCATCATCATCATCATCATCATCATCATCATCATCATCATCATCATCATCATCGTCATCATCATCATCATCATCATCATCACCATTATCATCCTCATCATCATCATCATCATCATCATCAGCATCATCATCATCATCATCATCATCATCATCATCATCGTCATCATCATCATCATCATCATCATCATCATCATCATCATCATCATCATCATCATCATCATCATCATCATCATCATCATCATCATCATCATCACCATCATCATCATCATCATCATCATCATCATCATCATCATCATCATCATCATCATCATCATCATCATCATCATCATCATCATCATCATCATCATCATCATCATCATCCTCATCATCATCATCATCACCATCATCATCATCATCATCATCATCATCATCCTCATCATCATGATCATCATCATCATGATCATGATCATCATCCTCCTCCTCCTTTCTTCCTCCTCCTCCTCCTCCTCATCATCATCATCATCATCATCGTCAAAAGCACTAATTCAGCCGTCTGAATTTATGTTTCGCTGCCATTCTACGGCAACTTCTGGTGGAAAGTTGTATAAGTGGAATTTTTGAGGACTTTCCTTAACATTTTATTTCCTAATGCCGCTTTTATCAACTACTCAATAAATACAGCTTTGTTCCTCGAGATTTAGAGGCACGCCTTACACATATGAGCATTTTGACATAACAGTGCGTTACCAAGGATGTTGAGAAATGCGATATATTTTCGTAGCAGTGTATGTTTATGTATGGTGATGTACGTATGCAATTGTGTGTGTGCATGTAACTGCGTAATGTGTGCTTACAATTATGCTGCTTCATTTTTGTGTGTTTGTTATCGTCTGCAATGTGCGAGTAGAAGATTGGTGTCCATGGGTTGGAAAGGATAACACGGATATCCACGGGGCGTCTACATCTTTCAACAGCACGTCATCACAAACAACTGGCTATCCTTCAAAGATGCGACTGCGTCAGCAAGACATCTCCCTTACGGCATTTACTGCCCCCGTCATAATCAGACATTACACCGCAGATAACTCGGCCCCAAACACACTTTAAACAAGCAGTCTGACGGAGGAGGCGCGCCAATGATGTTGACTGCATGCCATGTTTTGTAAATCCTCGAGCCAAGCACAAGACGGCCACGTGAACTCCAGTATGGAAGGCGCGATGGACTGAGGACCGAGTTCTGTAGCCAATGACTTTATTTCCCGCTGGTAAGTCAAATTTTGTCCACCGCGAGCCCGGCACCACGTCATATTTAGCAAGCTAAACGCCCTCCTAGGTGGGCATTGACCAGACATACGTAGTACGTGCCAAAACCACCGCAACTTATTTAGTGCTATGTGTTGTTCTAAGAAACTAGCTTCAGTATCACCTCCTAGCACTCGTCTGCGAACATCGTCATTGTGTACACGTTGGTGCCATCCAACAACAACAATGCTCCGGAGACAGCGAGGATCATGGACTTGAAGGCACCTCAGAACTTCAGACCGAAGGGGCTAAGTCTTACTCCCATAGAGTGAGAGTGAGCCCACACTGTGGCTCTGTAAACACGGACATTCAGATAGAGTGAATGCTGTGTCGCCGCTGACGCCCTCACTCCACGACCGCAAGTAGTAGTCCAAGACGAGCCAGAAGCAGACTTGTATACAGGAAACCACAATTGCTTATATAGATTGAAGGAAAAATGAAGGGAAGCTGCTAAAGTACACTTGAGCCAACCAACCGAAGGAAGACGTCAAATGCAACGGCGAATAAGCAACCGTGTACTCAAGAGCGAATCGCGTAGGTCCTTAAAAATAGCATCATTGGACTCTAAGCGTAAAACGAACGACCATTTACAGTGACGGGCACTGGTCAATCAGAATGACGGAATGAAACGTTTAAACAAAAGTCACGAAACAACCGAGAATAAGGAATGCAGACCCAAAAGTTGAAAACTAGTACAATAATTGTGTGACAACTAAATATTCCTTTAACATAACCAAGTAGAACAGTGATGAGAAGAAAAAACCAGTAGCATATATTCTTGCAAATAGTGCTGCTGAGAATGACATGACGATGAGCGTCCATTAACAATGACGTGGATGTATCAATCGGGCGAACCCAGTAGAGCGTCTAAACAACAGTCAAGAAATAGAAAATAGGAAGAGTAAAGAATAGCTATCAAGCTCGTTTACAATAGATGAATGTCTAATAGCTCTTCTCCTAATGGTGAAACTATTTTATGATACCACAGACGTCGCAGATCTAAAAAAGCAATTCTTAATTTTATACTACGGGAATTGACTTCATTTGCTATGGGCTCATCGTTATGGATGCGGTTACCAAGGTATATGTATTGCTCAACTAACTCGATTTCCTCGTAATCAAGAGTCAAGGGGTCATCGAGGGGCTGGTGGTCCTGCAGTAGCATTCTGCGTCTGGAAGGTACAAAGCGCATATCAAATAATGGGACCATTCCAGAAAGGTTACTCGGGGTTTATTGGGCGTTCCCAACATGGTTAGAAATCAAGATGATATCGTCCGCATGATCAAGACCAGCTAATCATTTACCAGGCAGCACCCAAGGCCTGTGTCGTGAGGCTCTGCGAGCGAACATTCAATGATGGGGTCCACGAGGAAATTGAACAAAAGCGGGGAAATCGGACAACACTGACGAACGCCACTTGTTATCGGAAAGACATCCGACAAACCGCCGTAGAATCCGGTGCGGCGTGTGGTGTTCGAGTAAAGAAAACTTAAAATTCGCGCATATTTCACGGGATCAACTTTCGCAAAAGTACTGCGAACAGAATGCATCGATTGACTGAGTCGATCGCACTCTTGAAGTAGAGGGACACAGATATTGTTGGTCTGCGGTAGATGTAGCGCTGCTCTAGCACCTGATACTGTCTGAATATGTGGTCTATACAGTCACGTCCTGGATGAACTATTGACTGGTCTTCCCTAATCCGGGATTAACTTTCCGCAGTGGGGCGACGAACTAGATTTTAGGCCAGTAACTGTCACAACGGGCTTTAGGCTAACAATCTTGTGGTTAGCACAGCTTGTGAGACGGTCCTTCTTGTATATTGCCTCCATCATCTGTTATGCCGCTGCTTCCCATTCATACCCCACAACCGTAAAGAGAACGGGAAAAGGAGCCAGGACCGAATTGTATGCATGAGAAAACTGCTTCCGGATTTAGGGCACCATAGAAAAAGCTATTAAAACATGTTGAGACCAGCCAACAAACAAAGAATAATACGGGGGAATGAGAAATGGCAAAAGAGAACCCATCAGGGGAGTTCGAGGAACTGGTATTGGTAGAAATGGCCCCTGAGATAGCATCCATTACAAACGGCATAGGCCAACCAATCGAGATAGAGGAAGGATGCGTTTAAAAAACAAATATAAATAAATGATGACAAAAGGAAAGTAGGCACCTAAGAATTGTCAACAAATATATATGCTTAATACTTATCTTCCTAACATACTCGCTTCACTCATGTTAGCCCGGTTGGTCTCTTCTTTCCAAATAGGTTTGAACAGGGAGGTCAATGCTTTGCAAAAGACCTCACATCAATTCGTAAATAGTGTAGATGGGGGGAATCCGGAGCAACTGTACGAAAATGACTGAGGAATGTGACCGCGTTTCGGACTTCAGCCTTCGACGGAGGCTTTAAACTAACCAGCCATGACTCAGTCTGCACCACCTGAGAAGGCAGATGTTCAGGAGCAGGGGGACAACTGAACTGTTCTAGAAAGGGCTTCACCCAACGAGCCATACGGCGCTCCCTATTGTGAAGTATGGTACAGGTGCAACCTCTGATTGTTTCCATGACCCTTGGTTTTCTGGGACCAGTGGTGACGATCAGCTGGTATAGGTTGCGATAATTGACTGCCGCTCCAGCCTCCTCCATTTCTTAAGGCTTGGTGGACCAACAGGCTTCCTTGTCAGCACGCACACTCCGCTTTAGTTCGCGCCTAGTAGTTCGTTTGGTCACATTGTGCTCAGAGCTGGCTGGGAGATTTTTGCTGAATTTCAATAAGTTCACCGATCTCTCGGATAGTCAGTGACTGGTGCGGTGACGATTGATAGTCCCACAAGCAAATATTTCTACGTAGTGCATGGTGACCGAGATCCAATTCCAATGAAGCTCAGTTTCATTAGGACAAGCGAGCGAATGTTCAGCACGCAGTACATCCTGGTAGGCTTACCTGATTAAGGGCTGAGACAACTCCTCAGTTACCAATCGAGGGAGACGCTTGGTGCGCTTTACGGTAAAGTTCATGAAAAAAAGGAAGCCTACCAAAGCATGATCAATATCAACGCAAATACTCCGGAACGAGCGGTTATCCAGGAGGAAACCATGCCACCTGTAGCTTATGGCAATGTGATGAATTTGGCTCCATCACTGGCCAGCTACAGGAGGACGCCAAGTGGCACTTTGGCGCCCACTCTGTCTAAAAGCGTTGCTAGTAAGAAACAGCTGGTGCTACGCACGCGGTTTCAACAGACGCTCGCTGTTGTCCGTGCGCTCGGAGTTAAGTCCATGCCGCTTACCTAAGCTTCTGAAGGGCCCAGATGACCTACTTGTGCATTCTCCTGCATTGCATTCTCCTGCAAGTACTATGTTATCTGAACCGGTAACACTGCGTAGCAGCTTCTTCATATCGTGGTCGAATGTGTCTTTTGCAGTATCAGAACCAGTCGAGGAATTTATACAAGCAAAAAAGTTAATGTTCTACAGGTCCCGTAGGATGGTCACGGTGAAACTACAAAATATAACAGAATTGTTAACAAAATTGGGTTTACAGCGGTGAAGTTTTTGGGATATACGTAGTATAAGCTGTAAATCCAAGGTAAATTCAAAAGCAATGACGGCAAATTGGAGGTTGGTAAAACTCGTGTCTTCTCCTGTTGTACACATACAGGAGGTGAAAAGTGGTACGAAATCTGGGATTTGACCTCCAGCGAAATCTTTCACAGATACTTGTGTTGATCAATGGGTACTGGGTCATGTAAGATGGTGCAGCGAAATAAGTGCATGGTCAACTTGGGCTTTGAACTCTCCCTGCATGGGAGAACATGACAGATTCTGATAGGGTATTCCAAGTTCTGCAAACGCGTACGGAAAAGAATCCGATGGCATTCCAAACGGCTGTGATGTTCTGCCAACTTGAGATGGCGACCTCTCAAATTGCGGTTGTAACTGAACTCTAACAAGTAGCGGTACGTGTGGTTGGGATCTCTCAAAATCCGGTAAGTCAAAATGAGGTCCCCGCGCAATCGCCGATACTGTCAGCTGAAGACCCCGAGCACTTGTAACCTTTGTTCATACAGCAAAGTATACAGGCCCTTGAAAATTTTGGCTGACCAACTTTGGGATATCTCCAAGGCGGTGTGATCCCAACAATTGCTGTCAAACCTATATAGTTTGTTCCACATGTGGCCATAGGTATGGGCCAAATGCACGCTTTAGGAGGCCAACGTGTCGGACCCACTTTCGTGACGCCGTTTCATCCTGATTCGAACATCCAAGTTCGACCTGTACGAAAACTCCTAGATCCTTCTCGCCAGAAGATATTTGAAGCTCCTGGTTGCCGAGTTTGTGGGAGTGCACCAGCTTGTGCCGTAGGTGCAGCATTCTACATTCGTCCAGATTGAATCGAATTAGATTTTGGATTGAGCACGCGTATAGCCTATCCAACTCGGCTTGAGGTACTATGATATCATCTGGTGTGTTGCTTCCCCTCCACACCTTGATGTCATCGGTATAAAGCAGGCAGTTCGAGCTTATGAGGTGTGTGATATCATCAAAAATAATCGCAGTCCAAGTACCTATCTCTGTGGTACTCCGTATTCAACTCGGATGGGATCTGACAGCGATTCAAGCGCTCGTACTTCCAAGCAGCAGTGTAGAATAATTCTTTTGATCCATCCTAGGAGAGGATCGCCAATACCAAAGATATGAACTTTGAAGAGCAGAAGGTCATGGTATGACAGTTCGAAGGACTTTGAAAATTCGTGAAAAACTACATTAACTCCTGTGTCAGAGTCTGCTGCTTCAGTCCAGCTGGATCGTGCTAGTGATAGATTTGCAGCGCACGATCGATTATGTCGAAAGCCATGCTATTCCCTTGCGAGGTAGCTGAACTCTTCTAAGTAGACCGTTAACACATCAGAAATAGTAGCTTACATGACTTTTGAAAGAACGGGTAGTAAGCTTATGGGACGGTAGTTGGCTGGATTGAAACGACTGCCGCTCTTGTAAATAGGAGTAATCATCCCGTATTTCCACAAGCCGGGCACGTATATTTCGTCAAAACAGTATTGGAAGAAGCGGGCCAAATGTTCAGGTAAACTCCCTCCTTCTGCCGCTAGCGATTCCGTGTGTGTATTATCGACACCAGTAGAGTTGTGCTTGCTCATACTCAACAGCGTTTTCAGTTCAGATTCTGCGATGAATGATATGTTTTTTTCATAGAGTTAGATGGCCAATGATCGCACTGTAACGTTGCGGCATATTGCACGCGTAAAGTATTCGCCGCATACTTCGAGGTCCGTGTGAGTCCGTCTGTTGTTTGAAGAGGAGGAATCCCTCGTTCCAACTTACATAGACTGTTTGCGTTGTGATACAGAAGCTTATGGCTTGAGGCCATACTAATTGCCAACTTCTGCTGGTATACCCTCACGAACAAGCTGAGTACAGTGGTTACGCTGGGTCGTATAGACCGTCCACGTTCCGGTGCCCAGATGGAACTTATAAATATGCCAGGCTGTTTCGCACCGTTATACCCTTGCGTGTCCTGTTTCACAGAAACGAGAGCACGTTTAGTCACTTATACTTGGGCAACCAGAGTGAGAAATACGTGTCGGTCGTTCGCGTGGGGTTAAGGCTTGGTAGGAGAAGGGTTAATGGGAACAGAAAGTTTCGGTTTATCTGAGGCTCTGGAGTTCGCCGTATGCCCAGGTGCGTGTGAGAATGCAGTAAGACTACCTGGGTGAACTGTGCCTAGGAGCACCGAGGGGTATACCATCTACTTAGTTCTTTATTTAAGTGATGTGTGTTGTTCCCCGAAGAATGAGACCTTGAGGTGGATACCGGACGTTGTTGTGCGATGACCATTCTGGTCTAAAGTGGTGTGTCGCGCAGTTCGTTGCAGAATTTTGAAATAACCAGGATAAGGATGCTGAAGTCGTCACAGTGCGGGAGAAGACGTGAGGGTAGGCAAAGAGTCCGCTGTGCATTTGCACCTCTCTACTCTGCTCAGGAAGCGCAATTGGGCGTGGTGAACGCATGCGTTGTGCTGGGAAGGACGCAAAGTTAGATGGGAGCATACACGGCTGTGTGAGTTGAAACGAATTACCCTGGCAACTTAAGTGTTCTGCCGTAAACGAGTTCTGTTGCTGCACATCACAAGTCATTTTTGATGCTGCTGCGAATACTTAGGAGTATGAGCGAAACGCTTCGCTCCAGCTATGGTCTGAGGAGGTCATGCAAGCTTAAGGCTGCCCATGGATGCCCGCGTGGCGGAGCTACACATTATTAAGCGCATCCTCAAGTTGCAGATTGGGGAATGCCTTCCTAGCGGAGGTAATTTCGAATAAATCTCCTTTGCTTTGCACGCAAGATGAATAATCAGTCGCGGACAATCAGCGACAGCATCTCAGAGAGTGGGAAGTTCTGGGCTTTACACCTGGTGCTCCACTAAATACCACAAGAGCTCGTAGGATACTGTGACCGGATATAGGGTCACTAACCGCTCACTATTGTAACCAGAAGTGGGTACCTAATGCAGGGCGGATGAACAACCTTGCTGGTTACTGGCTCCTGTGTGGAATGCAAGCGAACACAATGAAAGCGAAAGAATCACCTGTCTGTCAGCGGTCTTCGTATCCAGCAACATTCGTGAATCGACCCGCTCTTCTGCGACTCAGGTCTTTATGACTAAATGCTCGGAGTGGGGTTCCTTAAGTCAACCCTCTTCGCCGGTCTGGGAAACCGGGAAGCTGCCTGCAGTTGTGAATTTTGTCAACAAGCCGCAAAGGTCCTTCCAAAATGTCCGTGGCAACCTTGGCCCTAGTCGGAGAAGTCCTAGCAGAGAGTCCACTTGGATTATGCAGGACCAAGTAACGGTCAGTCGTCTTTCATTTTCGTTGATTTTTCCACAAAGTAACCCGACTTGATTCCGATGTAAAATCACACCGCCAAGCACATTATCAATGAGCTAAACAAACTGTTCCAGTGGTTGGGCACACCGGAGATGCTGGTTACGGACAACGGAGCAAAGTTCACATCAACGCTGTTCCGAGAATTTTGCATGCAAAACAGAATCCAACACAACTTTTCACCGCTGTACCATCCACAATCGAGTGGGCAGGTCGAACGGTTCGTAACTACCTTTAAACATGCTCCGCTCAAAGCGGAAGGAACGAGATGCAATTCAGCCGCTTTTGAGGATGCATCGAAACACTCCGAATCCAAACACACTGGGGGACAAAGCTCCTGCTGAATGTCTATTTAGGCGAAAAATTAGGACGCCATTTGATAGTCCGATCCCCAAAAATGTTAGAGAACGTAACGGACAAACGAGAGAGGAGCATGCTAACAGGTTTCAAAGGTTCAAGATCGGCGATTTGGTATACGCACGTAACTTTCATACGCCTGGAAGATGGTCTAACGGGACGGTTATTGGTAAGAGGAGTAAGGCAATGTATGAGATAATGGTCGGAAAGGACAAGTGGACCAGACACGTCAAAGGTCTACAACCGTGTCATGGAAACACTCAAAGACCTCAAGAACCGGCGGCACTATAGCGATTTGGAAAGCGAAACTGATCCCCACAGCAAAACACAGCCGGTCGCACAGGCACCACACGACCTGTCATGCAGGGCAAGTCGAAGAAGAAGGCAATCGCGATGGCTACAACTGGACCCCAGCGTAAAAATCTGCGACCAAGCCCAAGTGCGGAAAGCAGGTAGAAGCTATCAATTCGAAGGGAGAGACAATAGAAGGATAAGCGGAACCAGTGTCCAGATGCGAGGTTGCGCGTGGGATTACTGCGGAGCACTTGAGCTGTCTGCTGCCTGTGAAGGCCATCAGCACGGGTGTGGAATGACCTCCGGCTGCTCAGCCAAATATGGGAAGCGGGTGCGAATTGATAGGCCAGCAAATACAAGCCCGCGCCAAAGGAGGCGAATCACTCTGCCGAATATGGTAAACCCATAGGACAGAATTCAATCACATTGGCTGAGAACCAGACACAGAAGAGCGGGTGGCCCGGGCTTCCAAAATTAGCATATTTCGTTCACCAATAAATAGAGTTGATTTATCCTGTAGAATATACCCTGTCTACCGTGCCTTGGTCTTTTGTATTCCTACGGGTGGCTGGGCGAGTGGTTGAGCTGACAGACAGTTGCAGTCTCATAGGTGAAGCAAAGCAGCAGTACGACAAGAAGGATCCGTTATCTGATCGGACTTTATTGACCGCATGATGTTCCCCGAAATGACTTTCACATAATCGCTAACTCGTGCGTTAAAATCCCAACAGGGACAACAACATCAGATTGCTTATGACACATATATATATATATATATATATATTTTCGTGGTCAGCATCACCATACTTTTGATCTATCTTTCAGTTGCCGGGGTGTTTTGACGGAGTCCTGGTTCTGAGCGGTATGGTGATGTGGTTGCATGGACGCAAAGCTTGTTCAGCGTTATCTCGTCGACTTGTGGCCGGCTGTCTTTCGACTTAATATATAGTTCAGATGGCAGAATTTTGATCCACGTCTACTTTTGACTCTCATAAACGATCTAGCGAGTGAAATAACTTCCGATTTCCTATTCTTCGCAGATGATATCAAGTGATAGCGAGCGGTCACGGAACCAAAGGATGACGAAAAACTCCAGCGTGAGCTTAACACGATTTCGAACTGGTCAATTCAGAATACACTAAGGTACAATGTGGAAAAATGTCGCGCTGTTCAATTGCGCTCTAGGCAATGACTATGTGTATAGACTTGGGTCACATCTATTACAAAGCAGTTCCCAGAAACGCGACCTTGGTGTGCTCATTCAAAGTGAGCTTAACTGTTCAAAGCAATCAGAGGCTGCTGCGAAAAGAGTCAACCTGCAGGTCGGCTTGCTGCGGAGAGCATTCGGAATGTTCGATCCATCCATCTTTCCCATGATGCACAATTCTTACGTGCACCTTCAGGTTAAATATGCCATCCAAGTTTGGGAACCCTGGTTGAGGCGCTACTTAGGAGTGCTTGAGAAAGCACAACGCAGGGTCACAAAGAACGTCAAGCGTCTACGAAATCTGTCTTACCAACAAAGGCTGAAATCACTAGTTTTCAATGACTGTTACCGAAGGCTGCGCGGCAATCTCATACAAGTCTACCAAATATTGAGTGGTCTTAATCACGTATGCCACCACTTGCAGAAACTCAGCTATAACACTATTCTCAGAGGTAACCCTTCAAAATTGTGTGGACAGTACAGCCGCCTAGAATGCCGGCAGAATTATTGTTCTGTTCGTGCTTGCCAGCATTGGAACTCACGCCCAAACGTAGCTGTTTCCTCCCCCCCCCCACCTTGGATATTTTCAAAAGCGATTGGATCTTGCCCTTGGCTCCCAACACTTCTGTGACTAAGTTGTGCTATTTTGGAATATAGTAGTTGTCATTTCTAAACGGATTAATAGTTCACCTACATCTGAAGAGGCGGCACAGAAGTGAGCATACTTGTTTTTACTTTTCTCACTATAACTGCCCCCATGTTGCTTCGCAATTTGCATTCGATTCCCACTTGCACTACTGTTATTCAGCGGCGTATCTGCTCGATAAATGCGCAAGCAGGCAACCCACATATATTGTGATATTTAGTTATAGCTCTACCATCCTGTGGGACTTGTCAAGCAACTGCTTTTTTACCCGGCATAAATCATTGTTCATCTTCTCAGCATTGGATATTGCATACTGTGTTACTTTTATCGCTAGTGGGCCTCCCCCTTGTAGTTGTGTGATAATGGTAACCTCGTCGAATTGGCAACAACGTATTCGAGTGCGAGTACGTATGTATGTATTGGGAACAGTCTAAAGAATAGACATGGAGCCAAACAAAGCCATGGAAATCATAAGAAAGATACAGGTTTAATTAAGACATGATCGTCATGGCGCATTAACTGATGAGCAACACACTTCAGCTATTCTGCCGTAAGAAGAAGGAAACTGTTTTTGTTATTTTTCACAAGCCATTTCCCATTTTTGATGTTTTCAATTGTTAAGCATTAGACAACTGGATCTAAACAAGTATGTACACAAATCTTCCACTGGTTTCCATTATGCGTCATAGCCTGAATTGTTTCTAGCCATCGGCACTCTTCGTCCTTTGGTCTCCAACAAGGTAGGCGTGTGAATCCAACGGCAGCAAGATGTGAAGTCAACGATTTCATATGCTGACGCCAAAGTGGACGGCTGACCACCACGCAGTCTCTTCCAGCCAAGCACTGCACGAGAGAAAAGAGCGCAATAAGGCAAACGCTCAGCTGACATATGCAGAAGGTGACCAAGCCATCTTACCGGATGCAAAGAAACCAACTTGTTGAGGGGCGTCCTCTGAGGCACCATTGGAAATACGCTGCTGCCACCACACACGAGCAATAATCCTCAAGCACCCATCGCCAAAAGCCGAGAGCCGGAGCATGTTATCCACGCGAAATAGCCACGACTTACCTACATATAGCAACATCATCTGAACGATGGCAATGTACACGCGACCCTTTACCAACAGGGAGACATTCCGACGATGCCACAAGTGTTTCAGGTTGACGAAGGCTAATCGAGCTTTGGCGATGCGGAGAGAAACTTCCTTCTCAGTAGAGCCACCAGAAGACACGCAGCTGCCCAGGTAGACAAAGTTATCCACTTGTTCAAGCTACGTACCTTCAAGAGTGAGCAATGGAACGGGCGAGTGCCAATCCTGGAGCAGCACTTTACACTTCGAAGGGGGCGAAGCACAGACCGAACTTAGATGCCTTAATCTGCGAACGGTTTAGAACGCTTTGCCTACTATGCAAGTCGTCACGGAGTAAGGCGATGTCATCGGCACAATCCTAGTCAGTCACTCGCTGGCCTGGCAGCAGTTAAAGTCCACAATTTTGACAAACTTCCAAAGCTCTTGACAGGACCTCTTCAATCGCACTATTGAACAGAAAAGGGGACAAAGGCAGCCCTGTCATACATCGCTATTGACAGCAAATGGCAACGATACCTTGCCATAGATCCTCACTCTGCAGGATACGTAGAAGTAGAGTACGCGTAGGATGGCTGTATGCTTTACTGGGACCCCGTTCCTTAGGAAGCAATGCCAGAGCGCAGGTTGATCAACCGAATCGAATGTAGCACGGATGCCCATGAATGCAACGATGGTAGGCCGATGGTAGAGGTGGCGGTGTTCAAGGATCTGACGGAGCGTGCATATTTGATACACGCATCCACGGCCAGGACGGAAGCCAGCTTGTTCTTTCCGGTACTGCGATTCACGAATTGGGGAAGATCTACGGAGTAGAATGGATGCAAAAAGCTTGGGAGCAACCGAAATGAGACTACTCCCCCGGGCACCCTGCTTGAAAACCGGGAAAATGACTGACTCATCCGACGAAGTAGGCACCTTTACTTCATGCCAGATTTTGGAGAACAATGAGGTTAGCTGGCTAATGATAACTGAGCCTCCATATTTGGACAGCTCCGGAGGACGTCAGTCTGAACCGGCAGCCTTGAATCTTCTTAGGTGTCGAATGGCAAGACAAAGTTCCGCTTCGCTGGATGGATAAAGTGTGACGACCCAAGGCGAGCGGCTTGGTTCGTAGGGAATAATAGTGGAAGGTGAGGGCCACTTGAAAGGGGAATGAAAATGTTCGGCCCATCAATACAAGCGTCGCTGTGGACTGACAATCAGCTAACCATCCGCTTCTCAAATAGTCTCACTAACACCAGGCTTTTTGTGGCCAGTGGATAGAATGAGCAGAAATAGTTTGCGAATATTGCTAAGCAGGGCAGTAGCCTCCAGTTCCGAAGCGCGCTGAAACCATCAGGCTTCACGATCACTGCGTAGGCCTCGTTTGAGCTGCCGACTGATAGAATGGCGCACTCCATTATGCTTGGCTTGCGCAGGGATATTGCTGCGGCGATCAAATAGATCCAAGGAGCGCGTGGAGATCCAGGCCCTCATAGGGTGCTGCGTAAGACCACAGACTAACTGCTCGGAAGAGATCATGGTGTTATGCATGAACGTCCAGTGTTTACCAGTGTCTTGCGGAGGGTCACCGCTGAGTGCATCGGCCAGGGAAGCTTGATAGCTCTGCTGTACCGAGTAGATAGTTTATTTTTATTCATCTTACGGCGCATCGTTTTTGCACCCTCCGAGACTTATTCAGATATTCGCACAGACAAGAGCATGGTCTGAGTCAATAAATGTGGACCAGATTTAATTGCAACCTTTTATACTACCACGCCACCTGAAAATGATTGCGATGTGATCAACCTAAGATCGGGAAGCAGAAGGGGTTGCCAAGCAGCGGAATGTATCTTCGAATGCCGAAAGCTGGTGCTCGACAGAAATAAACGTTAATTTTCGCACAATGTGAGAAGTTGTGAAATAATACCCCTTATTAATGAGATATTTGAGGTATTGACGTTTGTAATTCATGTGTCCATTTTGACTGACATAGTTGCGGTGATACCAGTCCGATGATGATCCACTGAAAACAAGCTTGTTCGCTACGTCCTACTTCTACTATGAGAAGTCTCATCCCATTATCCGAGTGACTCTCATTGAGCGCATGGGGACCGCGGAGATGGCTTTCGCATGACTATAGAAGAACGACCCGTGTGTTGAGGTCCACAGCAAAGACAACAATATCAGATTTCAAGCTGTGTCCAAGAGCTGGTGAAGTTCAGGGTAGAAACTGTCCTTCACTGAGTTGGGCTTGCTGTTGCGTCTCTCCTCACGATATCTGTTGATTCTGCATAATCCCCGAAGCCGAACGGCACGCAAGCGCCTATTAATCGGAAACCAGTCCAGCAGTGCGGCCTCGGCTTTGCAGCTCGGCACTACACCAACACCGGCTAAGCCTGCCGTAGCTGCCTCTGAGTCAGCAAATAGATGTAGACGAAATATAGCTCCACGGTCAGTAGGAGATCTCAAATACAACACAGTAGTGGAGTCTTGCAAGGGTGTTTCGGAAAGACAACAAACTTCGATGGCAAGAGACCCCAACGTGCGCGCAAGACAAGCCTACTGCCCGATCTGCATGAGTGTAGGTACATTGAAGTATGCCAGGCGGAACGAGGACCGAGGCTGAAGTAGGGCTACTGGACGAACTCTGTTGGTGTCGACGAAACCATGGGGAGTGGAACCATGGAAACAGGAATCGACTGGTAACGGACAATGATGGATGGTAACAAGTGAACGAGTGGCGTGTGAATAAGGTGTGCGGGTAGTCAAAATTAAGCCAACTGAGTGCCATACAGCAGACGAACAATCCATGGACTGTCAGTGGGCGTGATACTGCCCAGTCGCCCATGGCGAAGTAGGAAGTTGTTTTATGGGACACCACATCGAGTCTTTGATTAAATAGCTTACCCGCAAGGCAGCGGGGCGAATTCAGGGCATCGCGCCCATTGGGAGACGCTGACTGAGTGTTCAGTTCATACGTCTTTTGTTTGGTAGGTTACTAAACGGGGCCAATCCTTCCCATGAAATCAGCACACTTGCTGGAGTACAATGGCCCACCCAGGTGGAACACTGCCGCCGAACACTTCTCTGGAACGGTGCACACGCGAAGCACCCAGCTGGCACCACGAATGCGATTACTTCATTGATGAAGCGTCATTCATTCCGGTCATGTGCTTGAGCCTTTCGCTCAGCTGAAACCTGAAGCTCCGGGACACTAAAAACAAGGATCGATTTTATTTCTCCTGTTCGCGATGATCCTCCGAGTCTAGTTCACGTTTTTGACGTTCGCTCCAAGGAACATATAGGAAAATGCGAACAATGCAATTGAATTGTTCGGAAGCACGTAGTCAAAAAAGGACTGTATATGCAGCATCTCTTGACTGTAACTTTATTTGTAATATCCCGGATCACCGTAGCGTGTCTAGTTTTAAGCACTGACGAAGCGCATTAAGCTAACTGGCTTGGCTTGAAAACTTATTATTAGCCCCACGATTTCCGGTTGTCTAACACCTTGCGTTTGAAGGAGTTCGCTTCGGATCAAGGCACATTAGAGCATGTACCAGTACGAAAACCATAATTCTGTTAAGTGTTCACCTATTTGGAGGGGTGTATGGCTACTTTCTTTGCTCGGACCACATGTGGAATACAATGTCCCGTGGTAGTCTTAGTGGCCATAACCGCTCATAGTTTGGCAGCAGTGGAAACGATGTTTGACGGTGTCGCTCTTATGTAAGCGGCAACCGTAGGCGGATGCGGTTTGTCACTGAGCAGTGTTGAATATACTGAGAGGCTTTGATGTATTGTGCTGTCTGAGGCAATAGTCAGCGTCATTGGGGGGCCTAACTCTTTATCAACGTTGTTACTCCCGACTTGGCTGCTCTGTTCCGAATTGGTGTTATGTACATTTGGTTTGAGACGCTGATTCTTTTGAGTCCAAAGGGACAGAACATACGGCAGTAGTCCGCTCTACAATCTCTGTCAATCTGTCGCACTTCCTCACCAACATAACCACTCGCCTGATGAGTGGAATGTCCGTACACTTTGTACAGAACCAAAAGGAATGGGTTATGTTATTTTGTAACGTTACTTTGCTTATGCTAAGGAAGGAACATTTATGATGGAATTTATTTACTACGTTTAAAACATTCTATACTAATCTGTACATTTTTAAAGCAGTTTGCACATCTGAATTTCGGTGGTGAGAAACTAGGCCTAGCTTTTTGTGGCAGGCAGTGCATACCATGGTGAACGCCAATTAAGTTACGTTGCTCGAATAGTCGTTTGCCGCAGTGTTTATTCGGAATGGCTAGTATAAAAGCATTCTTAGTTATTGTGGCAATGACGTTCACACAGGTTTGATGAAGGTTCTATGGACTAGGAAGGGATGTGATTGGACGCCGTTACACACAACTAGATCAAAACCCACACGAGATGAAGTGATGGACTACCAGAGGCTTAAACGCGTCAACCTTTGTGGTGATTGCACAACGCTTATCGATGATTGCAGCTGCGTGGAACTCGGATGGCCGGCAGACCGGTGCCTCGACGTTGCTGTTGAGTTTGACTGAAGGATCAGAGGTAAAACCAGCGTACAACTATCAGTTGTAAAGGCAGCTGTAACTACGACACATATTGTCAGAACGTGAGGACAAAGGTTAGATGGAAAGCCCTGAGAGTGTCGGTTCGAATGAACGTGAACGTTTGGGTGCTGTAGAGCTGGTAGACACTGGTACTAGACGGTGCGTGTAATCGAGTGCTGATATCAGAAGGCAATTGAAGTCTGACACTGGAATATATTCGATGGGCTACAAAAAACGTAGATGGATGAAGCGAGACAGGAGCAAACGCTAGCGCGGCAACTTGCGGAGCAGACAAGTGTCGAGCCGGATGTAGGGGTGATTAAGATAAGAAAGAATAATGTAAAATTGGTCAGCAATATAAATGTACATAAAAGATAATAGTTATCTTTTTTGGCGAGTAAGAATGTATGAACGTCCATGTCAAACGGGAGTTTGTTGGAAATCGGAGTCCGCTGTGCCTTTCGTTAGTTATTTTTTATTGATTGCAGGGTAGGGTGCATTTCGGTGAGCTGTTGGAGCGGGCTTGTCGGACTTCAGAAAAAGCTGCCTAGCCCAGAAGAAGGCCGACAGGACCACAACATTTGTCGCTTCCAAACGGTGTGTCCAGTAGTGGCCTCTCTCCCCGCCGCACCTCACCCCGCACCAAAACGATACTCGTCCCACGAAGAAATGACCCGCGTTCGCGTCCCGCTCCCCGTTGACTGCGGCCATCCTTAAGAACTTTACTCTTGAGGCCTAGTCGATCGAAGGTGTGGGCTGGTTTATGTATGAAAATAGGAAAGAAAAACGCACTCAGAAGACCAAAGAAGATAACAAATAAGGACGATACGTGCAACACCGTTTAGGTTTTTGGGTTTTTGGATGCTTTTGGGTTTTCAAAAGCATTTGATTGGTTTAGAGTTGTTCAAAACGTTATTATACCAAAAATTGGAATAAGCGTTACAGTGTTTACGAATCTAAATATATTTACACTGTACATGGTTGGAAAAACGAAAAAACTTACGGACCCGGCCACAGCGATTGGTCGTGGGAAACGACAGGCTACGTCCGAGGGAAGTCGGGACGGCCGATACTTGTAGACCGGGATCGTAGTCCGGTGGGACGACAATAGGATGTTGCAAGTTAGTGCGGTGAGTTGTGACGTCGCACGTAGCATTGCTAGACGAGGTAGGCGAGGTGGTTTCTTCCATGAAGGCAGGCTTTAGACGACCGATGGTGACGATTTTGTGTCTGCCACTGCGGTCCATAGTGTATGTCTTATTAGTATGGTCTAACACTTTGAAAGATACTATGTACGGCAACTGAAGAGGCGCGCAGAAGAACATGTGAACATGTAGACAGCTTCTCGGACACTACACTGGTGTCTTTTGCGATCGAAGAGCGGGCGTACTGAACTCACGCATCTGGTGAGCCAATCGGTCGGTGTACCTTCGTAGTCAAAGGAGCAAGTAGACGGGGCTAGTGCCACCAGTTATTCAGGCAAACGCAGCGTGCCACCGTAGACTAGCTGCGCTGGCGTTGCGTCATAGTCGGTCTTAACCGTGCTTCTTAAGCCTAAGAGGAGGAGAGGAAGTTTCAGACCATGAAGGATCTGCGTACGCACATGGTGATGCCTTCAACTGGCGGTGGAAACGCTTCACCATGCCGTTAGCGGCCGGATGATATGCAGCCGTCTAGACGTGGCGACAGCCTAACTCATTAAGCATCGTGGTAAAAGTGGATGAGAAATGTGACCAGCGATGATGGGACAGCCGTACTGAGCTACCCAGCGCTCTAAAAATGCCCTTGTTACTGTTTCCGAAGAGCAGTTCGGAATTGAAATAGCCTCTGGCCACCTGGTGAAACGATCGATGCAGGTTAGTAGATATACAGAGCCTTTCGAAAGCGGCAGATGGCTTACGAGGCCGGCGTGAAGATGGTGAAAACGTGCGTCTGTCGTCGAAAAGGTGCCTAAGAGGCTTTTGTGTGCCTTCGAACCTTCCCACCTTAACACGGAAGGCAAACAATTGCCCTCCAGTACGAATGTCACGATTGATATTGGGTCAGATGAACCGTGTGGTTACGAGTGCAACCGATGCACGGGCGCCTGGATGAGACAAGCCGTGCAACGTGTGGAACACGGTCTGTCGAAACTCGCGTGGGACGACTGGGCGAAACGTGCCCAGAAATAACTCGCAAAGTATAGTTCCATGTGATATTATCGGAAACAGTCCTATGTCCAGTGAAGGAGGCCTGCGTAGAAGAGCAACCTCAGGAGCATTGAGTTGCGCAGCGGCCATGGCCGCAAATCGATAGCGGAACCAGCTTTGGCGGAGATCGCTTGAATTCAAGAAAGTTTGTCGACGACGGTGTGCACACCGGAGATATGTTGTATGTCGGTCATAAACTCAGCGATGTAGTCTAGGTAGCGCCACTATCTAGAAGAGTATAGGTCGGTTGTCGAAACAAGCACGTAGGCCAGGGGTTTGTGGTCGGTAAAGAGGGTGAAAGTGCGGCCTTATAAGAAATGTCGGAAATGACGTAGCTCAAAGAGATGGCTAATACTTATCTACTGAACGTACTCTAACGAGACACGGTAGGTTGCAAGCGTGTAGAGAAGAACGTCAACGGTTGCCATGCGTCACCTACTTGAAGCTGCTAAACGGCACCAACTGTCACGTCTGAAGCGAACGTACTGAGTGGGAGGGGAGCTGTCAGGTCATGATGCGCTATGAAAGCTATGTTGGTGATAGCTTCTTTCAAAGTCTGGAAGGCGGCGCGTTCTGCAGCAGGTAAAGCTAGTTTCGTAAGTTTTCCTCGGAGAAGGTCCGTGAGGGGCTACATAAGTGAGGCACAACAAGGTATGAAACGGCGAGAAAAGTTAACGAGGTCGTCAAAGTGTCTTAGTTGTTTGAAGGAGTGAGGCTCGGGATAGTAGACAACGGCCTTAATTTTGTCCTGTAGTTGCATAACGCCTGCAAAAGAGATATGTTGTCCGAGAAAACTGACGGAATAAGCACAAAACGAACACTTATGTTACATGTAGAATTTCGTCACATCTACACGCACGCAGACAGCCGTCACACGCCCGGAAAAGCACTGTACGCACGTTACATTATTTTAGACAACTGAGCTACGGGGGACGGCAACGACCATCGTGAATAAGTTACTAGATATGATATAGCGCCGCTCACTATCCATGGTTGATGAACCAAGTAGCTGCTGCATCTCTCAAAGCAGAGTTGAGGGCAGTTTGTCGATCAAATGTACATCCCTGAAAAGCTGCTGCAGGCGAACTTTCTCAGAGGGCATAATACGTTTAATCGTGGCCAAATTAAGAGCCTCATAGCGATTTGTAGTTTGAGAAATGTTGACGTATCGAAGCTGCATTGATATCTCCTAGAGAAGATAGGACATGAGCTTGCAGTATTTAGTGTAGTCGGTAGTATTTCTGTGGTTATAAACTTCTGCCTCTAAATGAGCCATCCATAAAAGGGGACCCATGTCCCAGAATGGTGGGACAGGAAGAGATAGAGCAATAACGGGAGACACTACATTATGGTCTAGAGAATCCAGGGTTTAAAAGATGGATACAACAATGCATGTCGTCGTATAGGATAATAAACCGGAAAATATGAAAAATCAATGGAACGAGCTCACCGGAGAAAAGTTCGAAGTATCCGGTGTCGAGATTCTTCCGGATTCGGGGTCACCAATTTAGCGAGTAGCCTTTAGCGGGAGCCTGGAGAGTGATTCCATGAGACAGATCAGATTGCAGGGAACCTTTTATTGATACGGCAAAAGATACCCTGTTGCCTAGCTATAAAAAAGCGACACCGTTATGGCTCTAGCTAGGGGAACGCAGAAAGCACAGCACACAAGGCAGTCGCGCGTTGCAACCAAAGTGAGTGCCAAGAAAAATGGCAATGCTCAACTCAAACAAGCGAACTCAGCAACCAGCTCAACATTCCGCACCGGTCGCCTAAGCGTACAAGGAAATAGTGATTTTGTTTAGCATTTTACACAGGCAAACCGTGGAACCTCCAGACTGCTACAGATCCACGATATGTAGAATTGGATAAAGTTCGGGATTAGTAACCGTATCTTAGCACGATGGTCGCTGCACGGATGTCAGTCCCCTATGGTCTTTTTCGGTACCGTGTGGAGAGGTGATGCCCATGTACTGTTGGATGGTCAGATGATACCGAGCTGAAGCGTGTGATCTAATTCAGATCTTGCTTTTGTTTGAGGCGAGTCTTCTTGGTCGGGAACTCGTTGGTGGGCCGCGAGTGAGTATATGGTGAGCGAGCTCTGTCGTGACTTGTGGAAGCTCTGCAGCCGGTCGAACCATTCGCGGGTGTTCAGATAGTAGGTTCTTATAAACTGAAGGTACACCAGCGATTCAAATAATGGAACTGATGTTCCGGACGCCCGAAATAACGCCTTTAAGCCCTAGTATAGTACGGTCATCGAAAAGTCTGTGGCGACCAGCATTAACAAACAACCCAAAATGGCAGAGGAAGTAGATGTTGATAAGTGCGAAAGGTAGTGATGCAATCATGAAAATCCACTGAAAAGCTTGCCGTAGATTAAGATCCAGATTCATCATGCGCTGACCAAATGCAGCTATATCAGAACCGTTGGTTGCACGCAGGTTGTACCTAGGCTTTGAGTGCTTATCGTTTGTGTTCGCATGGATGATGCTTATTTCCACTCTCGTGTCAATGAGGAAGATAGTCGATGCTTAACGTAAAAGAGGTGATTTGTTTTGTTGTTGATGGGTGCGTTAGTCTTGCTAGTATGCTGGCTATTCGCTTTCCATGAAGCCGATGAGCCGTTCGTAATGCAGGGAGTCCGACAAAATCTAGCTTTTCCACCATCTTGGAGGTGATATCAATATAATGCTTTGGCGGGTTGTCTTATCTGACTGAGAAGGTGCAGAGGAAATGTTGCGCCTCGTGTCGAACGAGACGTACTCGGTGCAGGCACAGAGGTGCCACAATGAACGGTAACCAAAATCTGGTCAGCTTCCGACCGTGGCGCACGCTGCTTCAAAGCCTTCGTTGCTGCGATCTTGCTGTGAAGTAGCGCAATTTCCTCATCTTTAAGATCAGATCGGCCAGACGACTTGGAGCAAAGGTGAGATTCAATTTTCATCGGTGAGAATACGTCACCGTTGTCTGCTGCGGAAGGCGTTCGAACGCTGCGTCTGCTTTGGTAGCTAATCACTTCAGGCACGTAGCTAGAAACATGGACAACATTATCGCCAATGACTCTGGGAGATGCGCCAGCCACAGCTCCTTGGTCCATTAATTGATCAAGAATAAAAGACCAGCGATGCGCTGAATTTTGCGAAGCAACGTCGCCGGCTTCCGATCTTCAAGCTTGAGACCATTGCCCTGTGCAAATTTAGTCAGCGCGCTGGGCTGTAACCTTTAAATTCACTTGCTTCATCGTTTCATACTTCGCCTCATTCGATGTGCAGAGCAGAATGTCCTGAATCAGCGTTATGACTGATGAAGGAAGGCGTGGGACGAGCTGATTGTACTTCGAACGGTAAGTCTGAATGCCCATATTTTCCAGTTCGATCTCGAATATGGCAAAGCAAACCTCTGGGCTATGTTCCATGCAACTTAGAACAGCCGAAGTAAGCATGTTTACGCTGTGAAACGACTCAGGTGCCACCTTCGAGTTGTGAATCAAAAAGTTCAAAGATGAACATAAACACAATGAAACTATTAAAAGTTCGAAAGAAACAAAAGATACCCGTGTAAACTCCTGAAAAAATAAAGTACTCATTAAACAATACAAAAATAAAAAGCTTAAATTCGCGCTTGTGAATCGGCGTCACCAAATTGTAAAACAATTAAACACTAGCCTGAGACGGTGTGTGTAATCGAGCGCTGCTATCAGAAGGCAATTGAAGTCGGGCACAGCGGAACATATTCGATAGGCTACAAAATACGGAGACGGATGAAGCGAGACAGGAGCAAACACTGGCTCGGCAACTTGCGGAGCAGACAAGTTTCGCGCCAGATGTAGGGACGATTGAGAGAAGAAAGAATAATGTTAAATTGGTCAGCAATGTAAATGTACATAAAAGATAATAGTTATCTTTTTGAGCGCTACAGTGTGTGCCCGGAAAGTAGACTGGCGGCACGCGTGCGTCGCGGCAACGAACGTGCGAATATTGTTACTTGGAGTAGCAACATAAGCAACGTAAGTTAGATCGAACAGGTAGTGGACAGTGAATAGCGCTCATCGAACTTGTTCGAATGAGCATAAGGTAGGAAAATATGGCGCTGTTTGTAATGGTATCGCAGGCTTAAGTGAGAGTGGGAATAGAGTGCGGCCATACGGCAAGTGGACTTAACGCACATTATGCAAAGCAGCTAGTAGCGCGGCGCTCACCGGGTAGAGTCAAAGGAAGGTGTTTGTGATCAGTTAAACAAATAGAACTGGAGAAGCAACAAACAGAAATAATATCTAATACTGAAATATGCTGAATTGCTACGGAGTCACCATATAGTCTGGAAATGAGATATCTTAAGATCAAGCGTCTAGATGAACGCCCTATCACATCTGTGAAGTCTCCATTAATGATACGGAGAAAGCGCCTAGTTATTGGTAGCAAGGCTGGAAAGGAGTGATCGGTGATATTCCTTAGCTTATCGGTGACATGTTGAGAGATATACCGACGTCTCCGATGAGGATGGAAAGAAACACCCAGAAACAGTGGTTTTCATTCTATTAAATGATACAGAATTATCTACGGTGGAATACGTGGACAGGAGGGCCACCGAACTGTACCAAAGTTGGTTGACCCAGGTGATGACGCCTACTTCGCGATTCGGTGTCTTTCCATGGTGCTCTGACCTTATGACAAGGTATCCATCAAGTTAAATAACTCCATCCTCCGAGTAGAGCCAACTTACTTGCAATAACCTAATATCTGCATTTACGTATTCCTTACCTTGCATTTAGCTGCATAATTTATTGTTCGCAGTTTTCACACGCATCTAATACATTCAGTTCGGCATTCACTCAAAAAATCCGAACAAGTACTCGTTGTGTGTGATTCCACTGTAGATATTGATCAGACCATTCAGTTGGAGTGTGCCTCGCACTGTTAAGGAATAGACCGTTTATTTAATTATCAAAGCGCGCACTGCTAGATCGGATAAGTAAAGTTCATGTTATCTTTACAGGACCGCGCATGAGGTCAACATGCTAAAAAGCGGAGCGCTTTTATTTTATGAGTGCGTGCGCTTGAAAATTCCTCTGTGAGAGTGACCACATTAGACACAAGGCGCGTTACGTGAAGCGTTCAGAATTATTTAAAATTTTTTTAGCAGAGCAAGATGTCATTGATGACCTTCGAGTGGTTCAGATAAACAGAATTCAAAGAATATCATAAGAAAACTGAGAAAATCCGCGGTGGATAGGTCAAAAAACGATATTCCGAGGAGGGACAGTACCGATCGATTCGTAGGCTCCGCGGAGCTATGGATAGCGCTTGATTACTTAGCCGATTTCTGGTTCACAGTCTATTCTCTACATGTGCGATGTCCGTCAAAAACACACACAGGATAAAAACTCCCCTTATCCATGAACTACTAAGGCTTTGAAAGCCACGCAGGGGCTAGCCAGCTCGCGTTATAACAGGTTGAGTGGGTAAGTTGCATAGATAACGAAACTACAAATGAAAGTGAAATAAGCGGCCTTGTGAACCGTGTATGGATGGTTACTAATGTGTTCTTCGACGTAGGAAAGCGCTGGGTTGTTCTAATATGTCATAGGCATATTATATTCACAGGCTTAGAGCAGCCACTCTCAACGGGGGCCATGTAACAGTAATAACGTGTCAGCTGTACGCCGTAACGGCGCTTCGCTGCCGTTCGACCACCCCCAATCGCACGCAGGCTGTATACCGCAAGGACGTCCACACCTAGGCGGATTCGAACCTGCGCCGCAAGATTATGAGACAACCTCGTTACCTCTAGGCTACGGGCCGACAACAAGAGTCATATGGTGGCCACTGAAAATTTGCAGAGGCCCTGGGATGAGAATAATTAATTAGGTAGGTCATAATCTGAAAAGTGCATTGTGATAACACAAATAAAATATTATTTAAAATAATTTTCGGTTTGTCTATCTCTGCACCCCAATGTCCTCTGGTCCCTGCCTGTCAGTGACATGGATAACGTATGAGCAGGTGGTTGTATATGAACGTATGAAAGCCAGACCGGACAGACTTTCTTAATATGCTGTGCGGTGCAAATATTCAAATTAACGAGCAGTTTTGTCAAAGTACATCATGTGTGTGCACATCCAGTCTCTGTGTTCTAAGCCTTTGAGCACGCAATCCATAGACCAGTGCAAAAAGTGGTGAGATAAAGTACTACTTTAACAGAGGTCAGTAGTATGTAAGGAAGTGACCAACCAGGCAGTAGCCAGTCAATGTGCTACACAAGTCGAATACAGGAAGACAACAAATGTACCCGTGACAAGAGAAAGACGCGGAAACAGAATTGAACGAA
Source organism: Dicrocoelium dendriticum (assembly GCA_944474145.2). Classification (NCBI taxonomy): domain Eukaryota; kingdom Metazoa; phylum Platyhelminthes; class Trematoda; order Plagiorchiida; family Dicrocoeliidae; genus Dicrocoelium; species Dicrocoelium dendriticum. The sequence goes on from OX104063.1 coordinate 96,500,775, forward strand.
AACGGCGAACAGGAGCGCATCGCGCAAAATCCAGGAAGACGTTTACGGATGTGTGCATCTGTGGGTGGTCAAATCTAATGCATATGATGCGTGTTCGTCGGCGGATTAGTCGACGTTCAGCACCTTTCCGGCTCTTTCGCAGGAGGCGCGATCTCGTGTACGCAGAATGATTGACTTTGTCTGGTTGCAATGATACGGAGTACCTGTAGCTCGGGTTGGTAGTTAAGGTTTAGTGGTTCTCCTAGCTGAGTAATTTAATGGCAAACGTTTCACCACATCACCCAGTGGCACCTTCAGCGCACTGCTGCGTAGAGGAAAAGATCACGGAAAGCATCGTCGGGGAGAAAACTCTGTATAAGAATACAAGAGCACAAGCGTGCTTGTAGATACCAGTACGCGTCGTCACAGTTCTCGGCGCATGTCGATGGGGAAGGACACAACATTAAGTGGGACAACACGAAAATTCTGGCGCACGGAGGGACAAGAAAAGGAAGCGAATTCCACGATGAATGGCTCTCTACGGAGAATTCAATGAACCTCTGCATTGACCTTGATCCAGTGCAACTACAGCTGAGAAAGCAGGAAATTGGGCGGCCGAAAATCGAACGAACAGAGGTCACGGGACACGGAGCGACGAGGCCAGTTTCAAACTCAACGTCTCGACAACACTCCGTGAGATTTCCCTCTACGCAACGGTGCATTGAAGATTCCACTGAGCGAAGTGGTGAAACGTTTGCCATTAAATTACCCAGCTCGGAGAACCAATTAAAGCCTTGATTTCATCTGTTCGACATAGTTTGGGATGACTGCGTAAAGGTGTGAATGGTAATGCGGGACCTTGAGTTATGTGTCGTCAACGTGGTGCAGAATTTTCAATTGCGCCCTCATGTCAAATGTGCTATGTAGGTTTGGAAACGTTCGCTGGAGTCTAACGCCGTGGTGCCTGTGACCTCACAAAGCCGGGAGACGAAGGACATCAAGGGTTTGCGTGGCCTCTCGCACCAGCAAAAGATGAAGACACTCGGAGTTTCGCTGGGTGATCCTAATCAGGCACCACCACTTGAACAATGAATTTATACAGGTTAAGAAGCAATGCTTTACTTGGTTTTGCGGGGTTATAAAAAGCAGTGGGTTAGTTAGGTTTAAAAGCGGGACTTATCGTTTGTTTCACTGTAGTCCTGCGATCCGTGTAGTTTCACAGTACAAACTTGCAGGAGTTCACCGATAGCGTCAACCTCACGGGTAACTAACTGAAAATGAGCAAGCAATGCAGCCATCTAGAGTATTAAGGGAAGTACTTCTCTCTTCGTGTCAATCTTGGAACGCTCCATCAAGCACACTCCCTTCCCTACTACTGAGGTCAGGGTGACTCTAACGAAGAGCGCGATTAACTAAAAACTAACAGTTATACTCTGTTTAGGTCAAATGTAAGCGACAAGTTCGCTTGGAGTTGGAGTGACAAGTAAAAGCGACCGGGTCCAACCAAGAAAGGAAGCCGAGCCGATAACTACGGTACTATTAAAAAGCAATTAAAGTATAATATGGGCATACCTCAAAAGTACTTGTTCGGTCCAAAAATAACCTGGTCTTTACAAGGCACAGAAAGGAGGCAAATCACCTCAAGTTCCACCGTACAACAGGACCACACAACACAGAGTTTGCGAACGGACTCCCCCGCCTCTTTTAATGGGTCCAATAACCCAACGCGATTGGTTCGCTTTACTGCGCATAGAGGGTGGTGGGGTAATGTGTCACGGGGCAAATGTGGGATCAACGAAATAACGAGGGAGGTCTCCCTGTAACTGGGGAATTGCTCAGGTCGGCATGTAGTTTAACACATGGGCATGTTACACAATATGGGAGCGATCGTAACAAACAACTGGGGTTGGATGAAACCATGTCGACATGGCTAAGAAAACAATGAATGGCCCAACAGTCCGTAGGAGCAGGTGTCAAATAAAGCTATCTGAAGCAAATTTCTTTACCCATCGCGGGAGTTGCAATGGAGATGGAACAATAGAACAATGGATTTATGCGGGTATAGAAGCTAAAGCTTGACAAATCCCGTAGGGTAATCAGTGCGAAAATCATAGAAGTGTGAAAAATTCAATGGAAACCAATACAGTAAAATCGTTTAACAACGAGTCACTACAGGCTTGTGGACTCACCGAGTTTGAAGTGTCAAAATAATAATCCACTATAACTCCGGAGGGGATCATGAGGTATGGAGTATTTGGTTAAAAGAGTCACCGCCCCTTGAAATTCGCATGGGGCAAAGTGTTTGAGTTTGAAGCGTCAAAATATGAGTCCACTGTTGAAATTTGCGTGGGGGAAAATTTTTTAAAGTATGGATTTTGGATCTCTCAAAATTAGACTGTACTATGGGAGATAGGGCAATGAAGTGAGTGCACTATCAACTAGATTTTTGAACTCCATCAGATTGGGTGCACTGACTACAGATTCTGGGAGAGCATTCCAGGCTTGGCAAACACGCACGGAAAAGAAATTCCGTCGACATTCCAAACGGCTGTACTGCACTGCCAGCTTCAGATGATGGCCTCTCAGATTGTTGTTGTTACTGAGCTCCAGCAGATGGCGACAGGTATGATTGGGGTCTGTCAGAATCTGATAAGCCAAAATCAAATCTCCCCGTAGTCGTCGATATTGCCCACTAAATATCCCGAGCAATCTCAGTCTGTCTTCGTAGCGTAACTGGCCTAAACCTTTCACGTTCTTCGTTGTGCGTCGTTGAGGTTTCTCTAAATCAGAGAGGTCTTTCCTCAGCCACGGCTGCCAGACTTGTATTGCCTACTCCACGTGTGGTCGTATGTATGCACCTAGAAGTTGGTGAAAAACGGGTGGATCGAAGCGTCCAAATGTGCGCCGGAGAAGGCTCAAATTTCGAATGCTCGTGTTCGATGCTTTCTTTGCCTGGGCTGAACAACCAAGGTCGGACTGAATCAAGACTCCTAAATCCTTTTCTTCAGCAATTGCGTGAAGCACATGGTCACCTAGTTTATAGAAAAGTGCTGATTGGTGACGTAAGTGTAAAACTCTGCACTTTTCTGTGTTGAGTGGGAGTTGGTTCTGCCTACATAAAGAACGTCTCCGAACTAACAGGAAGATTGCTACAGTCATATGGGATCTCTGTGGCTCACAAACCAAGTGCTACCCTAAGGAAATTGATCTCAAGACCCAAAGGAAAAGTCAATCAAGCCGACCAATGCAATGTCATCTATCAGCTAAAATGCAGCGACTGCGATAAAAACTATGTCGGACAAACTGGAAGGAAGCTTTGTACACGAATCACCGAACACAAGGCGGCCGTCAGAAGACATGATCCGCACTCATTGGTTTCTGTGCACGAAGATCAAGAAGGCCACCATTTCGATCTGGAGCATGTTAAGATCTTAGCACATGGAAGTACAAAACATGCCAGGGAGTTTTTGGAAGCCTGGTACTCCACAACGAATTCAATCAATCGACACATCGAACTGGACGCAGTATACGCAACACTACTGGCGAAAGACCGCCAACTCAATCGATTGAATCCGGTGGAACGTGTGGCTAGCCAACCAGGATTGACGGCAGACTCGCCCACAAGCGCAAGCAGACAAAGACCACGAAACACAAGGAGACAAGGTCAAAGGTCACTTGCCCATCAATCAGGCTGAAGGCGGATCGAAATCCCAACCAATAGAATTGCTCGCCTCCACGGGCAACCACCGCGGTATAAAATACGCACGCACACCACGCTCAGCGCACTCTTACCGAGGCTCCCCTACGCTATTCTACGCTACTGCACGCTACTCAACTACGCACTGATGATGTCACCTCGATTGGTGACGAAACGTTTGCAACCAAATTGCCAAGCTCAGCGAACAGTTCAACTGCCATGTCTTTATGTGCTTGAAAGCTTCCTATGTTTCGGTTGTCCACACGGACGACTGTCTTTGTACAGTGGCTTCAATAATGGGCTGATATTTTCTGCAAAATGAGAGACGAATTTCGAATCATATGCAACTACTTTCATGAGGTAACGAAGCTTAGGTTTGAACTTCGGTATCGGAAAATTCTGGATCGCCCCCGGTTTTTTCCGCAGTGGCCATATTTGACCATCCCCCACTATGTTCCCCAAACACACAATCGACGTCTGAGTATCTTGTGACATTTTTGCAGCTTAGCAGTAAATACGCTTTCTCCAGTCGTTGTAGTACGGCCTCGAGTCTGCTACCCTGCTCATGTTCTGTCACGGGGGATAAAACGATGTCATCTCAGTAAACCACCACACCATTAGGTTTTCCAGTACCAATAGTAGCAGTTGTCTTAATGTGGCGGGAGCATTACAAAATCCAACTGGCATCCTCGAAAATTCCTACTGTTGACCATTCACACTGAAATTTGCTTTGTGACTATCCTATTCCGCAATGGGAAGCTGTCAACATCCTGAGCGCATGGTTATCGATGAGCTCAACTTCGCATTGGGAAGGTTGGAAAAAGTTCCTCTATCTATAATATAGGAACCACCTCCTTCACCGTCACATTTTTCTTTTCTCTGAAATGCACGCAATATCAGTAGATACGCTCCGTCTCTCGTGAGGCGCACTGGTGAGGAATAGGGGCTATTCATACGCCTGATAAACCCATTCGCCTTCAACACTTCCAGTTGTTTCTGTAACTGAATATCAGATTGCATCGCCCGCCTGGGACCAGTGGCATTCGGTCTTCCAGAGAAATTGTATACATCATTTGCGTCCGTAAATAAAAGCGCGTACCTCTACAGCTTGTCCGTATTGCACGACTTGAGCAATCAGGTTTTCCTCGATCAAGTGGTTCGCAACACAGCAGCAAGAAAACTACGATGTACATGGTCTACTAAGCCGCAGACAATGTTCTTCGCGATTCGAAATCGTGCTCCAAAATTATTTAAATTTGAATAACATGTAATAACTGCAGTAAGAAATTCCATGCCATGTGCATAGATTTATGCATAGTGGAATTGGGCGAATGACATTGCATACCAGACTCCACTTGCTTCGGTACAGAGTGCATGATCAACCCACTCGTAATGGATATCAACGTGTTGCCACGGGACTGTGACAGATTGGCAGCGATTGGGCAGCGTGTGACGCCTGGTGTAGCAGTCGCATCGAAACCAGCTACAGCAGAACTTGAATCCCGTAGCCAAAACCTAAACTCAGCATAGGAACAGACCAACCAAAACCAGTGTATACTTAAAAGCATAAGGCCATTAACCTCAACCCCGAGAAATAGCAAATAGGAGGTTAAGCAAGACCTGCCAACTGCGGCGACCCCAATCTTGTGGAGAGTGAATTTTCTTAAGGATGTGTCTGTGGTAAATGCTACACTATTGCATTCGGGTTTATCTAACAGTACCGAAAGTCTGACAACACACACATCCGTCATCGCTGCATGCAGACCCAAGGCAAAGTTAGCGGGTATGTCCGCAACTACTTCACAGCGTGTTAGAAATAACATGAATACCAATGCGCCTCCGAAAAGACCACCCACCACGCCGCCAGTCAAAGGAGACATTCTCTGATCCAGAATTACGAACATTAGAAGGACGTACAACTCGATGAAAATAGTATGCTTCAAGGTGCTTGAGTCGAAGGCAAACTGTATCAAAGACAAACTACTGGGCGACCTGAAACAATAGGAATCCATATACCAAGCAATGGGAATCCATGCTAAACAAGCAACGTTGGTTCGCCTTGTCCGCTACCCAAACTCATTTCACAATGGCGAGCCAATGCTACTTCGGGTAACATTTCAGTCTATGATGAAGCTGAGGCCGCCCTATTATCAGCTCACTGTCTTCATTATTCGTCAAACGACGTTCATATGTTCCATGACATTCCTTGGAGTGAGCTCCGACAAAGGAAGCAAAATCTAGGATAATATCACAGACAAACGACGAAAGATCAACCGTTGTCCATGGTGCACCCGAAATGCAGTCTTCCGACCAGTCACATGTCCAAGCTCATGACTTGGATGTGTGGCTCGACATTTGCGAAGCTCTCTCTCTTTCTCCACGACGTGATTAGCAACCCTGCGTCAAGGTTACCTATATCGTCTAACTATAAAGGATTCCGTCCCCTACCCAAAAGGCATTTCCATATATACTTAGTGGCCATTGTATGCCGCCCACCAATGGCCACTTTGGAAATGGACCGAGCCATAGTGTTCGCTATGAAGAATCAACTGATACTATCTTACAGCCACGTTTCCTGGTAGAGCATTTCAATCTATACGGCCCAGAAACCCCGGCCACTCTCGGTGGGCAATTCAAGGCGAAAATGTGAGAACTAATCGCTGCTTCACCGAAGTACAACCATGTCACTTCTCCAACGCGTTTCAGGACAGGAAATAAACCAGCAACCTAAGACCTCATTTTTACCAATGAGAAACTCGTGATCGACATAATAACATGGTGCACCCCTTTGGACCGCAGCGATCATGCAACAATTGTGTTCCACAACATGTGCTACGCAAAATATCTTAAAGGATGTGTCGATAAAATTCACGATTTCCTGAAGGGACGCTTTTGCATCACCAACCTGCTGTTGATGCGGATGGTTACAAGCGTTGAACCGGGGGAAATCAGCAACTGTTATCTACGTTGGTTTCAGTAAATTTTCGGTCAAGTGAACCAGGAGATCTTCCTCCACAAGCGGAGGACGTGTGATGTTGGTGACACACTACACCAGTGGATCAGTGACTTCTTCATTGAAAGAAAATGGCAGGTACAAGTGGATAACCACCTAACGGAATGGTACTCGTGCACTAGCGGCGTACCCCAAGGCACAGTACTGGAGCCCATTTTATTTCTGATTCACATCATCGAGGTACCTCAACTTCTTCACTCACCCTGCGTATTATTTGCAAATGACTGGAAAATTTGGTGGATTATTGATTCTTCCGGCGACTGTGACCTACTGTAGCAAGAGCTCGACCGCCTGTCTCTGTGGTCTGCAGAATTTGATCTGTCAAACAACGTGGTCAGGCCGTCGTTTATGAGTCTGGGGAAGGGTGGTAAGGGATGTTTGTACACCCTAGCCAGCCAACCGCTGCATCCCACTAGGTTTGTAAAAGATCTGCATGTACTCTCACGCTGTACTCTGAACTCCGTCGGCAACATGAACAGACTGTAAGTAAAGCGACTACGCCTGCTTTGGACACTTCGGCGCAGCTCCTGCAATTGATCTGAAGAGATTGCCACTCGCCTGTTTACTTCCATAATAAGACCACTGCTTGTGTACGGCTTACCCGCCTATTGTCCGATCACAAGAGATGAGGCGCAGAGACTGAAACGAGTCCAGCATGTAGCTACATGGCTCATCCCCAGTTTACGGGTATGTCGTTCGAGGACCGATGTAGGAGACTAGGGCCCTATACCCTGTCATATCGTCGACTTCGCGTTGATCTCATTATAACGCACTGGATACTGCACCTGGGCCAATTCCCTATGTTGAGGCCGCTGTTGCACGTTCGCGCATCAAGCAGCACACGCAGACACCGGTACAAACTGGTGGTACCAGATTTGAAGCTTATCGCTCATCTCTATGCTTCGAGCATCGAGTGGTGCAATATTGGAACTAGTTTGTCGAGACAATAGTCTAGACGAAATCGGTGTCGGAAGTTAACAGATTCCTTGACGCCCACTTTGCAGACTACAGGTATAGGGAGCGTATTGCACCCTGATAAGATGTAGTTCAGCTGTAATCGGCTGCCATCAGGCAGGAATTAACGACATGATTCCGCGCATGGGCCGATCTAACTACGATGGAGCAACACAGATTTATACATTCGCTTTCAGTAATTTCAGTATTCAGTGCTCGGCGACATTTCCTTATTTTTTGCGCATATGACACTGCTGTATGAATCGGAAAATTCCTTGCAATACTGCCATGCACATAGATAATTTATACAGTCATCAAATCCGGTGACCAGTTTACCATTTGATTTGGAAACCCGATGGCCTTTCTTTGCACTGCACTTAAATTTGTCCGTTCCATATTTTATCATTACTGTTATTAGCATACTACCTCACCCTATTTTATATGCTTCCTTACTCCATTGTCATCTATGACTTGGTCGATCTCCTGATATGACGGTTTGAAGCTTGTAAGCTTAAATATGAACCCATGCAAGGCGTATTACCATGGACCCAAAGGTGACTAAAAAAGTGGATGACGCAAAAAGCGAAAATGTTACGGGATAGATGGCGTTTGTCTCTACAATACAGACATAAAAGCAGCCCGTTTTAAAATCACATCAGCACATGGCCAGATGTGGGGCATGGAAGTGCGAGTGCAACCTTTCGACGGACTGTTTTGCACGGAAGCAGGCCCCCTGAAGATAGTTCCACGGTTGGACGTATTGCTTTACTTGAATATTTGGCTTTAACTGCATTTACTCTTATTAACAACCGCTTAATCTATCTGAAATATTCAACCTATCAATCAACCACACCCCAAAATAGTTTGGAAATCGCTCTGGAAAACTTGAAAAACAATGAGATGTTCCATGTCATTCAACTGTACATAATGAGCAGACTACTCAGTTGGACTGTCTCGCACGGTCGAAGAATATACCGTTTGTTTAGAATTTCTTTCTTTCTTTAGTTAGTTATGTACGGTTTATTGAGCCGGTCATAGGAATTGTAGCACTTTTTGGAAGGTTAGTCGCAGCGAAATTCATTCATACAAATGGGCGCTGTTAGTGATTTCCAATTGTCCAACGATCTTACGGATGTATGTCTGTCTGATCGCCTGGTTTTGATGGACCTACTCAGGGTTTCCACCAACACACCTACTACCACCGGGAAAGTAGCATTTCCTTGTACGCTTTGGCGATCCATGCGGAGTGCTGAATCGCACTTTGAGCATCATGGTCTAATTCGAGTGCGTCGTCCATACCCAGCGGCACTGGTGGAGCTGTGGCACAATCGCAGCATGCGTTATACAAATTGGTCTCCCTAGCCGATGTCATACTCCATCGGTGTGGTGTTGGCCAAAAACAAGGGACTACACACATGTGCCCAGGTATCGCTGCAACATTTTTAAAACACAGCTTGATATTCTACAGCAAGAAGAGGCCGATCGCTCTGATTAACTCTTCCAAACCATACACCATAAGACCCAGGGAGCAAAAGCGCTTGCAGGACAACAACGTTGTTATTTCGACCCAGCTTTATGGTGGTTCCAGCCGTTTTGCAGATCTGCACGACTCAACTCTCTGGTCAGGGTAAAACCGGCGTCTAGGTCAGGGTAACGAACGAGGAAAGTCTCAGTCCAAAATCTAGTGTAGACAAACGAATCGCATTTCCCATTTTTTCAAGCAGAGACGAGCACCTCTCAATTGTTGCACTGTACAAACTGCTCGTGCAGTTGGATACTCGAGAAGGATCCATTGAATCCCATTGCATATTCTGACTGAATTTTTACATTATCCAGCAATGGTCCTACGAGCAGAACAATGCATACAAAATCGCTAGGTTATTTGGAGAGATGCTTGCAGTTCTCTGGTTTTTTAACCCCTACCGATACGCACAAGCATTTGTGGGTTATTGGTCATTGTTCAAGATAGGGGTGTTAGGAAAAAATAACTGAATGAGCTGGCATAGTTCGTAAGCCTACCAATGAGTACACATTGCCCACAGATATCTTGCTTCATCGAGCAAAGAGCGAAAATGTCGTAAACACTCACTGTCGTGTGGTTGACCTGTCTCTTCTCACTGCCTGTTGCCGTGTCCAACCCCGCCGGCGAAAGTCAGAAGTGACAACTTGACTGACCAAACAGGCCTTTCGGAATTATTCCTGACTATATTCAAAGGAAAAACATACGCTAGTACACTGATTTTGGCTGTAAAATTTCGCCCCCCGTAGGCCAAGTACGATTGATGCTTGCAGCTTTGGCGTTCTGTCCGACTCGTAGACCCAGCGAGGCTTTACGTCTCCGGCCCCTTAGTAGTTTGACATCCGAAAAGGTTCTCAGACACCGCGGCCGAGAAATCTTGCCACAACTCACACGAAGCATACCCGCATGGCTGGATGTTCGATCCGTCCAAAAACTCAGGCGACACTTCGCTATGTTAGCCGACTTGTTCGCAGGCCTAACGAGCACTCGCTTTGCGCCGCCAAAATGCATTTCAGTAGTTGACCGTCTTGCCGTTCCAACATCTCTTCCCCCCTCCAAATCGATGGTATCCACTTATTTACCTTACTTGGTTTTGGCCGTCACTATTTGCTCTGGAGTCGACTTGTAGCCCTCACAGCTGCTCCGGTCTTCGAGTTGGCCTACATGATTGAGCATCTGAGGCCATTGTTAACATTCCCAATCCAATTGGGCGTTCATTTCCGTTTTCCATATCAATTACATCTATACCATTTCTCATTTGCTAAAATCCTTAACGCAATCGCTTACATCCTTAACGCAATCACTTACATCGTTAGTTCAGAAGCTATCATTCTTAGTTCAGAAGCTCTCATTCTTAACGCAAAGGCTATCATCCGATAATCATCCACGTAGCATCCACGTAGCACTGCGTGGGCAGAGGCTACCAGCCAATAGAATTCGGTATAGCGTAGCGACTGAAAACAGTTACGCGCAGAATACTCACGCTTCGGAGCTGGATAGGAAAATTGTGAGACTAGCGTGATCCAACTCAAATGGAAGACAATTGAGACTTTACTAAACGGAGCTCAGCCGGTGCACAGTGCGCCACGCGCCCTCACTGGACAATGGTGGTGCCTGAGACATCCATCGGAGCGCGCACAGTCCCTGAGGGAAGGGAAACGTGTGCACTCAGAATACCGGGTATAAGCCTGAAGTGGAGTCAAGCCCCTTTTGTAAGTGAGCAAAGGAGATGTCAGAGGCTAGGGCGAAAATGATGCACGCAGGACAACAGTGAACAACGTTGGTTGGTACTAAAACGATACTCTAAGCAACAGGCGCAGATAGGTTATCTCGTTTTGGTGGGCATTCAGGCTAGTTCGGTCGGATAGTTGAAGACGCAGTAGAAGCTACCGTTTGACCTCGAAGTCAAGTTGTCCGTAACATAAGGAGCGGAACGATCTCCGTCGCAGCAGAATGGATACCATTCACTACACGTAACTACTTTATTTATGTGATGAAATAGCACTTTTGTGACGAATCCACAGGTCTAAGTTGAACGTGGGGTAGAAGGTAAGCATATTCCAAACAATTCGCCCCCATACGAACCACACAAGTCAAATCTGCTCGAGGTACACAGGACAGCTCCCGGGTGGAGTGACATAAACACCAATGGAGCGATGAAGGAGGCATGTATTATATGTTTGATTGCAGCCTTGCAATTCCCTTTCAAAGGATATGTTAAACGGTGACTTATATTACTTTCCTTCTTGTTCCGCTACTACGCAGACGTGTATTATCTTGTTGCGAAGGGATTACACTACAAGCAGCCGGTCTCGTGAAATATGGGGGTATAGCGAGCCGGTGCACTCTACGGCAGTGACTCCCAACCTATGTATCGCCGTGCACCGGTCGGCGTTCGTTAATTGTAACCCGGCCCGCTGAGGGTGTTTGTTGAACGTTTACGTTTTAGAATGTTTTGAGTGAATAATTTTAATGTACTTGTTATTGAACATTCCGTGAAAATTGTTGTGTCATCATCATCATCGTCATAAACGTTAGCTAGAGGCGGGGAACACCTCAGCTACTGTGCCGCAATACACAGAAAAAAGGAGAAAAAAAGCAACTGGTGTAAGCCGTCTCAGCTACCGGTAACAGATGGGCATCGTTCCGGTAAGCTACCAGCCGGCTACTGTGCATCAAAAAAATACTATGCGAAATTATATAAAGCTAAATAATGAGATCGTGGTTGGAGGGGGAGGCTAAGAGGGATGGGGTGGGACAAAGAAACTCACAGCACGAACGCCACTGACGTCGGCTCCTAGCCATATCAGCAAGTGTGTCCAACCAAACGTGCTCATCGTCTTTCGGACCCCAACCAGGGAGCCGAGACGCTCCAACCGAGGCCAGCTCAGAAGTGAGGGCCTTCAATTCTCTCGATAAGGTCATCTCTTGGCCACCCCTCCTCTTCTTCCATCCACACCCCCGACGCGCAAACAACGCACGTCGCGGTAGTCGGTGGGCTGGCATGCGTAACACGTAGCCAAGCCATCGGAGCCTAATTCGTGAAATAACTGCGCTGAGCGGTTCAGTTCCTTTTCCTGTGCCGTAAACAAGAAGTCGAACACGCTCGTTGCTCACGCGGTGTCCCCACCAGATGTGAACTAAATTACGAAGGCACCGGTGGTCGAACGTAACAAGCCTCCTCAGGTCCGCTGCTTTAAGCGGCCAGGTTTCACAACCGTGCAGTATGGTCGAACGTACTGCTGCATTGTACACTCTACCCTTCAGGGCGAGAGTGATGTCGCGCGGGCGCCATAAGTGGTGAAAATTAGCAAAAGCACTTCGAGCTATTGCTATACGTTTCGAGATCTTATCCTCAATTCCACGGGCGCTAAGACAACTTCCCAGATAGTTGAATTTTTGAACGACTTCTAGCTGGTCCTCACAAAGGGTCAGCGTAGGAGGCGGTCCAGACCAATCTTGGAGGAAGCTTTGCACTTTGTTGGTGCGAAGCAAAGCCCGAAGTAACGGACAGCTAGTGCTAAGCTGTCCAGTGCCGCTTGACACGTTTGTCAGCTGTCACAGATTAGGGTAATATCATCAGCATACTCCAAGTCAAGAAGTCGTTCTCCTGGGAGCAGATCCACATTTTCAAAGTCGTGTCCAGTGAACGTGATTTCCATGACTTCGTCAACAGCGAAGTTGTAGAGGAAAAGTGACAGCGGGCATCCTCGTCTCACGCCGCTGGAGATATTAAAGGGCGACGACAACAAGAATGATAGAAAAATGGGTAACGAATACATGAACGCACGTTGCTGGAAATGGTGCCAGTCAGCACTGAGGGAAAAGTTCCATTATCTGGACACGTGATTCAAGAACGAGCATTACACTTCGCAAAAGAATTACAAGACACAGACTTTACATCGTCAAACAGTTGGTTACAGGCTTTCAGCAGTAGACGATCTTGTGTCTGGTAAAATATCGGGCGAAAGCGGTGACTCAGATAGGTGTTGCATCTGAGTAGGCAGAAAAATTGCTCGAAATATGTTCCGGCTACACAGCTAAAGACATTTTTAATTCACATGAAACTGCTTTGCTATTCAGAATGACCTCGGATAAAGGTTTTCTGTAAAAGAATAGAAATACACAGGTGGGAGAAGAATCAAGGCGCGTATCACAGTTATGCTGTGCACTACCACAATGGGGGAGCGAGAACCGGCTGCAGTGATTTGGAAATCAGCCAACTCTCGAATTTTAGAAGTCAGCATGAAAAACTACCGGCAGTTTACCAGGATAATAAAAAGGCATGGATGACTGCAGCTATTTCCGAAGATTTAACAGCAAAATACAGAAAAACGCAACATCATACCTTCTCTCGAGAAAGCCTTTATGCTCGCTAATTCCACCTACTTAATATCAAATTGCAGTCCCTGTCACCCACCACCACTGTGTTACTTCAACCGTACGACCAGGATGTCATTCAGGCGCCTTAAGCGAAGTTCAGGAGAAAAACAGCTTTTCCATCTTATAACGATCATGGAATCCCACAGAGATATGTCCGGAACTGATTTAATGTAACGAGTAAATTTATTAGACGTCATGTTCTACATAACTTCTACCTGGAAGGAGGTGCAAAACTCAGGCATCTCTGTTTTTTAAATCGGGCTTTCCTTGTATTGCAGAAATAGATTCTGAGAGAATAATGCAAACTTGACCTGAGACACATGAGCAAATTGTGCTTCCTACAAACGCAATTGCTATGGATACTCTCTAAGAGGAACTTTTTGGATGTAAACTGGCTGACAGCTATCTGATTGCTTCTTATTTTCAAACAAGTCACACAACAGAAATAAACTGGGACCTGCCAACCACATCAGTTTTAGCAGCTGAGGATGTGAATAATGAATCAGACTACCAGCAGGAACAGGATTCTACAAACGTTCTGAAAACGTAGACATTCACAGACGCACAGGGTGAAGTTGATAGTTCGCGCTCCTACGCAATACATGCATGCTTACACATCTTCTGGACGTGATGGAAAAAATTAATTCCCTCATTTCAATTGGCAAGCAACAGAACACTATATTTGATATTTTTTCATCCGGTGGATAATGATTATGACATTAGCAATGTGTGTGTGATTTCTAAAGGTTGTACATTCCGACGATTTACAGGTCAGTTTCTAAACTGCTGACTTACAATCTGTGCGACTGTCGCATTATTATTACTCATCTCTCCCACATTATGTACCACTACTGAGTTTGCAAATGACGGTGGTCTTGATAATACGTTCGTGCCAAACAACTTCGCCGGTGTTCTGCAATTAAAGTCATAGTGAATTACGAGCAGATTGCCATTTCTGAAAACTTAGCTGTGTGAAGCGGGGTGCTCTGCAGTGTCAGCAGCCGAAACAAAGCAATCCAGTTATTTGCACCTAGGCAGCACACATCACGCGTCATTGTCTCCTATTTCCCCCAGATGGAACAGTCTCGTTGCAGAGAAACAAGCTCATGGTTGTCTGTAATTTAGCGTTCCAGTGAGCCAACGTATTATATCACTTTATATCTGTTTGTTGGTGTAACTGCATTTTCTTTTTGTTATAGCGGAGGTAAGAATACTCCACCGCTCCCCGTTGTTTTGTGAGTTTTGCCCCACTCAACTCTACTCACCCTGTCCTCTCTTCCGGTTCCTCGCATACGTTCACTTTTGCCTCACATTTGTGATTAGCTTGTATGAACACTGAAGCTTGCGGTTATTCGTTTTTACTTTGTGAATTTCGTTCGTTCGTGAGGCAACTTATCGATCACCCGCTTTTTGGACTGTCCAGCATTGACTGATCGAATGCCAGCCTTTCCGCATAGCCTGTGATATGCCCTAATTTGAATATCGTGATTGAATTGCACAGACAGACGCTTGGTGGCCGGTTTGGCTTGCTACGTGAACATTGCTGGTTTCTCGGTCGTTGGTGTCCTCACTACCGTTATTGCGTGGAAGCAGTCGTGGGGCTCCGACACAACAATTTTCACGGCATGTTCAATAACAAGTACATTAAAATTATTCACTCAAAACACCCTCAGCGGGCCGGGTTACAATTAACGAACGCCGACCGGTGCACGGCGATACATAGGTTGGGAGTCACTGCCGTAGAGTGCACCGGCTCGCTATACCCCCATATTTCACGAGACCGGCTGCTTGTAGTGTAATCCCTTCGCAACAAGATAATACACGTCTGCGTAGTAGCGGAACAAGAATGAAAGTAATATAAGTCACCGTGTAACATATCCTTTGAAAGGGAATTGCAAGGCTGCAATCAAACATATAATACATCCCTCCTTCATCGCTCCATTGGTGTTTATGTCACTCCACCCGGGAGCTGTCCTGTGTACCTCGAGCAGATTTGACTTGTGTGGTTCGTATGGGGGCGAATTGTTTGGAATATGATTACCTTCTACCCCACGTTCAACTTAGACCTGTGGATTCGTCACAAAAGTGCTATTTCATCACATAAATAAAGTAGTTACGTGTAGTGAATGGTATCCATTCTGCTGCGACGGAGATCGTTCCGCTCCTTATGTTACGGACAACTTGACTTCGAGGTCAAACGGTAGCTTCTACTGCGTCTTCAACTATCCGACCGAACTAGCCTGAATACCCACCAAAACGAGATAACCTATCTGCGCCTCTTGCTTAGAGTATCGTTTTAGTACCAACCAACGTTGTTCACTGTTGTCCTGCGTGCATCATTTTCGCCCTAGCCTCTGACATCTCCTTTGCTCACGTACAAAAGTGGCTTGACTCCACTTCAGGCTTATACCCGGTATTCTGAGTGCACACGTTTCCCTTCCCTCAGGGACTGTGCGCGCTCCGATGGATGTCTCAGGCACCACCATTGTCCAGTGAGGGCGCGTGGCGCACTGTGCACCGGCTGAGCTCCGTTTAGTAAAGTCTCAATTGTCTTCCATTTGAGTTGGATCACGCTAGTCTCACAGTTTTCCTATCCAGCTCCGAAGCGTGAGTATTCTGCGCGTAACTGTTTTCAGTCGCTACGCTATACCGAATTCTATTGGCTGGTAGCCTCTGCCCACGCAGTGCTACGTGGATGCTACGTGGATGATTATCGGATGATAGCCTTTGCGTTAAGAATGAGAGCTTCTGAACTAAGAATGATAGCTTCTGAACTAACGATGTAAGTGATTGCGTTAAGGATGTAAGCGATTGCGTTAAGGATTTTAGCAAATGAGAAATGGTATAGTAATTCATCCCACTGCATTGCAGCCAGTTCTTGGGGTGTCTGAAACCTCCCATGCCACTTCTCAGATACCTTGGCACGGTTCACAGGACACCGCGTTGATTGGATGTTCGGTGCATCCACCAACGGTGGATGATAATATTACTTCTTTTGATCTTTCGCATCATACTTCCCTCTTTGCCTTGAATCTGTTTAGCTCTTGTTTCTTGTCACTTTAATTATCCACTCTTATTGTCTCATCGACATCAACCATTAATTTATTCCTATACCAGGTACTTGATATTATTGCAGTGCCTTTCTTTTCCATAGCAAATCTATGCCAAAAGCCGGTTAATTATTTTTACTTTCCTAATCATCCTGTTTTCGATATTTTGTACTTGTTTGCAATTTATTGACCATACCTTGATGGACGTGCACAGCACTGCAAAGAACAGGGGTTTATTCGTTTATTTATCGATGTAGCTACATCTTCCAGCTCAACATCAACTCTTCGGATGCACGGCTAAGCAAGCCGTAAATCTCCATCTGTAAGTTAAGACTAAAACCAAAGCAACTGAGCCCGATTAGTCTCACAACAACTTCGTAAAATACAGTACATCTTGTTTGATAGGGTCAGTTCAATATCTAGATCAAGGAACTTCCAGGCACCTCACTCTGCCTTACCTTGTCCCTATATGCCGATTACGTCACATTATTTGGGCGTCAATGCTGTAGCACTATCTTTCTCTCTTCTTTCGCATACGAGCAAACTTTCACCAAGTATAGCTAGCTTGCCGCCTATTACTCCAGAATATTGTGTACGACTATGTGCTACTCGTCCGATTTTCGTTGATGACTCCTACTGCTTTATCCCCTTTCAAGTTCCTTCCCTATTCATGAATCTGCGCCTTCATGGTATCCCCTACCTGCACCGGAAGCAAACCGAGACTGCTAGTGTTCTGATAGGAAAAGACGGTGGAAAGCAGAAAAGTCTTCCCAGACATCACTATTGCATCCCTGTGTAACCCCCACACAGTGACAAGCTTGCATGAGTGAACATGTCGCACATGTAAATAACATCCGTTCCTATGTCGGAAGGGTTTCTCGATGAAACGAGAGATATACACTGATATAACTGAATTAACCGATTTGTTCGCAAGCATAACCAGTCATTACTTTCCGCCGTTTTGACACTCTCCAACAGAAACCGAACAAGGGATCGGTAGTGATTGGAAGCAAATAAAGAAAAACGACTGGGGCAGTAAGCTTGCACGCATTTTTCGGCCTGTGAAAGGAAGTCCTCGTCCAGAGATACGGGATGAAATGATGGAACTAGACGCAATATAGAGCGGCGGAAACCAGTGACTACTCGTGAACCGGAACGACAGCAAAAACGGAATTGTAGAGAAATAAAAACGGGCTCAGTGAATGAGACGAGACAAGACTCTGCGAGCGTTGTGGATCGAGCCGACAGCGGATCATGGGTGGTATCTGGTAAAGAGCCTGGGCCCAGAACAATGGAAGAGGTGTTTGTTGAGAACGCAATGAATCCGACAAATACGCCGCTAGCGGAGCCCGCAAGAGTGAACGCGGGTAGAGTGATGCAGTCACGGGAGAGCAAATCGCGAGCTTTCGAACGACTCGTAGCCGGCCGGAATCGGATGTAGCGAAGCGGAGATACGGGATGGAAAGATGGAGGGGTTGTCTCGAAGCCCAACCTCGTAGGCACCTGGAGTAGCCCGTCATACAAATCCTCATCCGCGTTGCGTTGTGTGAAAGAAACGGTCCAAATCTGTACGCGTTTGTGAGTTGTCAGTGGCATGTTCTTGTGGCAATACACGTTTTGCCGCCCCCCGCCCACTGGGTCGTTAACGTTACGGTATATTTTACCTTGTTTCTTGAATGCATCATGTTTTTCATTATTTACCAAATTTTATTACGCTTCCTCTTGTATGACTTGTCTACCAGCCGGCTTAAGTTTCGACTGCAGGTCGGCACCGGCAGATGCAAAACCGACGCTCTGTCACTTTGTAAGCATTCTGGTAGAGCAACGGACTGGTAATTCGGGGGACCGCGGTTCGATTCCCCTTCGAAGTAGATTAATGTGTGCGGTTTAATCGTGACCTCTACTTTCTATGCACATTACACTACTCACAAAATCCACAAGTACTCTGTGTTTCGCCTTGTAGTGGATTTTCCCCGTCCACTTTATCACACACCAACTTACCTCCACATTCCAATCGGAATAACTAGCACTACCCAGTGGATCGCAAAGTGTAGGAATTATTCCATCTCTTCATTGCCTAAATCGTCTTGCCGATTTCGGACATTCGGTTCGGTAGTCGCAGATTTTTTTGTGGCTACTATCGGAGCTTCTGTGACTACATTCTCCGCTAGCTGACCGCATCGACTGACCAATTCTCTCGGTCGGTGAGGATCGCTAAACCCTGTCTGTTTCAACTGAGTCACCCGGCCGCAATCAGTTCCCTGGCGAGATTACAACACACCGCCAATCACCTGACCGTGTGGCGCTTCGTCGATCGCGTGGCGCTTCGTCGACCGTGTGACCTGATACCAAGGTGCATTGAATCAAGTCAGAACAGGTTGGTTTTGTCGCCTTTCCTCTACCCCACTGAGCATTAATCTGACTGTTGACACTTGGCTTGCTATGGCCGCACCGAAGAACAAACGCACTCGCCTACCTAAAGATAATGTACCCTCTGCGCCAAGACCCAAACGATTAAAATGTGATGCCGTAAAACTACCACTGGACTATTCCTCTCCGGCCTCTCAGCTCATACCTGAACTTAGCGCCAAAGTTTGGTATTTACACAAAATACGTAGCTATGAGGAACTCGGTAGCGCTCAAATCTGCATCTCAACAACTGCCTTACCATCGCAGCGCTACGCGTCACTTCGAGCCTGTTAGAAATCACAACAATTATCTTCTGGCTGCACCTACCTACCAACCTCTAACAGGCCAGCATCCTTATTAGCTTCCCGTCTACAACAACCATAGACAGAGAAATGAAAACCAAAAAGACGTTGAAAACCTGACAATGCCACCTGTCATGCGACATACCTATGCAGCGCTTCAAAATCCATCAATTTACTCTAGCCCTATTTTAGCGGAAGCGGGAATGGCTCAGCATCCATTCCCACCACTGACACACCCAGAAGAGACAGCCTATATTGTTCCACTTTTCTGGCAGTTCATCCACATGTCACAGTTAGCTCGATATCAGATAAACCCCAACCTTGCCTCGGGAAATCAATCTTTTCCGCCCACCCAGTCTTACTAGCGCGAACAATGCGCTTACACCTTAGTCTTTAAATGGGCTACTTAGCCATCCAACTTTGAACATATGGTTGGCGGCATACGGTTTCGGATTTGCCTGTCACTGTGGCCAGCCACTGGACGCATGCTTCTACAGAGGGACCATGGGTGGCTTACGATGCACCACCCACAGCTCCAATCACATACCCATGTCCAGTGTAAACCCGAAGGAATAAGACCTGCCTATACAGACGTTGCAGTTACTAACCTCTTGAGCAGTGTGGATATCTCGCTCGACGGTATTCACCAACTTATGAAGTCAATCAAGCCATTCGCTAAGCTGGGACCTGATGTAATTCCACCAAGCATCATTAAACTGGGAAGACCGGATGTACCACTGCACTTAATGAGCATGTTCATCTTGTCGCTGGAAGCTAACCACTTTCCAGATCAATACAAAACACGGTTGGTTATACTTTGCCACATGGGAGCTCCCAAACAACAGATTGTGAACTACCGCCCAATCCACCACACTCCTATACTCGTCCGGTTGTTTGAAAAACTGGTGGAAAGGGCGGGACGAACTTTGTCAGCTATTTTGGTCTGGTAAAAGAGTCGCAGCCTGGTTTTTTTAACAATCCCGGTACACCACTTGTCAATTCCATCGACTGAGCACTATTTCAGGATCTGCAATTCCGGCATTGTAGTAGTAATGCTGTTTCATGACATACACAAAGCCTTTGACCAGGTACCTAACAAGCGGTTGTTAAAAATAGTTAGAGCTCTTTAGGTTCCAGGATTCATTACTAGGTTGATTATCGTCATACCATGCCAGAGTAACTTTGTGTGTTTAATTGAAGGTCTACACAGCGGTATGCGCGTGAGGGTGCAGCTTTGTGGATAAACCTCAGATGACCTTGATGTGCTCTGGGGTAAGGCAGTGTCTTAGCCCCTACCATGTTAAATATTTACCTAAATGGTATGATGTCGAGTGAAGTTAATGCTTATGATTAAGCAAGTAAATAAATAACGTGTTTGTTCTCGACAATGTGAGACACGCCTGCTTAGGCATGATCATGATAATACAAAAAGGATCGGTAATTGTACACATTTTATTGTGTGTTCCGCTGAGAATACGGATAACCGATGCAGCCACTCTGGTCACAATACAGCCGCTTCCCAAATCAGAAGACAAAAGTCTGGCAGAACTTGTACGGCGCACTCGGAATGTACAGCCAAAATATTGGGTCGAAATAAATAGTTCCTGTGAGAAAAGACCTAATTGAAAGTTCCTGACTATAACGACCATTGGATGCGTAAAAACTCGCTTATTGACTTGGCAATTAGTGTGCTTACTACAGGGCTTCTAGGTAGCTCATGCTGATTGGTCCACCTCAAGGTAAAACGATGCTATTGGCTTACTCCCATTGATTAACCAATGGAATACAGGCGGCATACAACCACTCATCTCCGGGCTGCTCCAGGCATACAGAGAGAGAAAAAGCTAGGTTAGATACCAGCTATGGACGGGCTCCGGTAACATCTCCCTCGCGAAAAGTGACGTACGACTTCCTCCTGGGGTTCAGCTACATTCCGACCACGGACCTCTGTATCCGATCACTCCATCATCGTCGCTGCAAGCTCGTTCCTTTTATGGTCACAGGACAAGGCTCATTAGGTTGCTCCTGAGTGCCAGGATGTATGTCGAAATTGTCCAGCAGCAGATCCAGTGGCAGCGATCGTTCACTGGTAGCTATCTGAATGCTGGTAGGCCGCAGCTGGTTTGCATGTCTGGTCCAAATCATAGAACCCACTTGAACTTTCTACAACACTTGTCCATGTCTACAGTCGATGGAGCCTGTGGTCCACTGTGGTCTTCCAGGGCGATAGACTCTGACTAAAACATGCTGCCCTGGGATAAATAAACCTACTTGCATCCTGTGCCGCTGATTGAAGTAATTTTCTATTCTCACGTTCCTCTCTTGCGAAGCGATACGCTTCGGAAGCCCCAAGGCATTCAGCGTACGGAGTTTCCTGCCCATTAGCGCTTCTGCTCTGAACAGCTGAGTTGGCACTTGGGGGTTCGGAGTTGATCTGTACAGTAGAAGAAAGAGGTCCAATATCGCTTGGGTAGTTCCTTCCACCTCCTCTTCAGTAACCTCTGTGTAAAGCTACCAACAAAGCGCTCAGCGTACCCACTGGACTGCGGGTGGAACGGCGGCGAGCGTAGGTGTGTGATACCGTTCGGTGTACAGTATTCGGCGAACTGCAAAATGCGAACTGAGGGCCATTGTCAGTAACCAGAGTCTCTGGTATTCCATGTTGGACGAAAAGTCCTCTCAATACGCCAATGGTTGCGCCACTTCTTATGCATGCCATGCGAAACACCTCCAGCCACTTACTGACGAAATCAACAACGATGAGATATTGTTGTCCATTCATGTGACCAAAGAAATCCGCATGTACTCGTTGCCACGGTTTCGTTGACAACGGCTAAGGAGACAATTGCGCTTTCCTGGGCGCCCCCTTTATTGGCGCACATTTCAGACACGGTTTCGCTGGCTGTTCCAGCTCCGAACCGATATTCGGTCAGTAAAGGTAACTCCGCACAATCATTTTATTTCTGTTAAGGCCAGGGTGTCCACGATGAAACTGCCGTAGAGTTCTTTGGCGAAACTCACTAGGGATAACAACTCTTTCCGCCAAAAGTAAACAACCATTGACGATGGGTACTTCGTCTTTTTCTCAGCGACGGGCTTTGCAATTCCCTCATTTAGATTGCCTTTGGCCACTGTGTAGTATGAAAGTTGACATCTTGTTGCAGGACGAGATCCCACATTGATGCATCACGTATCATTTCAAAAGTTACCGGAAGTTCTAGCATTTTCAAACAAAACCTGATTCACTTCTGACTCCAGCGAGATCGTTGCAATGATTGCTTCTTCTTGCTGGCGCTGCTGGCTTTCCAGTAACCGGGCAATTGCATCAGCTTGACTAATCTCCTTTTTAGTAATACGCTTCACCGTAAAGTCGTAGCCGAGTGACGTAGTAGCCCACCGCTGCAACCTGTTTGCCGTATAGACAGGGATGCCAGACTTTGATCCGAAAACTGCCAACAGCGGCATATGGTCAGTAAGAAGTGTAAACTTCCTTCCATACAGCACGTTGTGAAATTTCTTTACAGCGAAGACTATCGCTAAGGCTTCTTTCTCTATCAGGCCATAATTTCGCTCTGTAGCAGACAGCGACCGGGCTGCATGTGCGATTGCCTTTTTGAACCCTCTGCGAACTTGTGGACTGTGACTGCGCCAGTGCCATAGTTCGTGGCGTCTGCGACCACCACAATCTCCAAAATTGGATCGTAATGTGTTAGCAGTATGTCGGAACATAGTAACCTTTTTACCTCGTCAAATGTGCTCTGGCATTCTTAGGACCAGTTTCAGTGTTTATCCTTGGTCAGCAGGTAATTGAGTGAACCACGCAAGCGATGCATGTGCCGTAGGAAAGGGCTGTAATGGCCTATGTGTCCTGGGAAGGACCTAAGCGTTGCAACGTCATTGGGCGGCAGCATCTTCTTGATTGCCTCTATGTTTGCTGGGTCTGGACGCCTGCCGTTCCTGTCGATTACAAACCCGAGCAATGTAATCGTGTCCATGAAGACCGTACACTTCTCAGGTTGAAGTCTGAATTCATATTTCTCAAAACGGCCAAGAACTCGATCCAATTTTTGGGATAGGTCATCAGCACTGCCTCTGACAACAATGATATCGTCCAGGTATACGACTACTCCATCGACATCTGTCAGTATTGTGCCCATGATCTGCTGGAATATGGCTGATGCAGACCTGACTCCAGACGGGAGACGGTGACACTGGTACGTGCCTCGATGCCTATTGACGGTGAGTAATTCTCGTGAAGCTTCATGTACTTCGATTTGCAAGTATGCATCAGAGAGGTCCAGCTTTGAGAAACATTTACCACTATTCAGTTTTGCGAACAAATCATCTGGGGGCGTTCAATGCAGCGTTTAGGCCCGTAGAGAAATCGGCGCATATTCGAATCTCACCGTTCGGCTTTTTGATCACCACATTGGGTACCGCCAAAGACGAGTAGTTCACCGAGTTTGTAACCCCTGTCCTCTTTAAGCGATCCAAATCTTGGGCAATTATTGATGTGTCTGCGTACGAAACATTGGAGTAGCATCGGGTTCAAGAGATAATGAAGCTTGTACTTTAGTGCACTTAAAGAGGCCAACCCGAAAAACTGTTGCATATTTCTTCCTTAGGCGTTTGATAGCTACAGTTTTAGGAGCTGTTGTCTGAACAGTTGCACAAATCTGGTTGATCAGAATATCAAGTAGGTTGAAACGCTCGATCCAGTCCAGACCCAGAAGATTCAACTTCTGGTGGCTCGTGCCGAAAATCGGTCCTCATGCGGTAATGTCGACGTCCCGACACTCACAATCTACTTGACCAATTAATTTCAACTCGGCACCTGATGCACTTTTCGTCTGCTGACTGGTAGGTTTGATTTCTAGTGACCCGACAATTATCCACAGCCTTTCTAATATGACCGTAATGTCTGAGGTAGTATCGTCCAGCAAACGCGTCTGTCTTCTGTTGATGTTGAGGTTAATGTACTTTCTACGATCTCTGACATCGTCAGTAAAATTGGCGTTCATATATATATATATATATATATATATATATGGTTTGGTTTGCGTACCTACTAATCTTCTCCTAACTGGCACACGTCGCACATGCTAATTGCGATAAACTTGCGTAACTTTATCATGTGGTATTTTTTAAAAGCTTTCGGACATTTTGTACTTACCGCGCATTCGCTTATAACCAATTTCTTCCGTAGGTTCATTTTGCGAGTATTTACCTTATTCGATTTCATTTATTTGATATCGGCATTTCGAATGATTGGCTGTTGTTTAACATCCCCGGTGTGGCTGCGCTTGATGTGCATGTTGACAAGGTGCCTACCTGCCTATTACCCACTGCTTCGTCCATACTGGCTCCAGGAGACAGTTGGTCGTTGCTAGAGGGGACGAGGTGCACGGTCCATGTGATCGTGCTAAGCTCGAAGAGTGGTTCCATACACCCAGTTTGGAGCGGACTACGGTCCAGCCACCGCCTTGTGTGCGCTTGATTCCCCACATACAGCGTGCTTGTATTTGCCTGTGAAGGAGTGTGGACCTGCTCCGTTGATGAAACATGGCTCCCATCCACATGCCTCCCGGTCTTATTCCTTCGGGTTTACACTGGATATGGGGTGTGTGGTTGGAACTGTGGGTGGTGCAGCGCAAACCATCCATGGTCCCAATGTAGGGGCAGGCGTCCTGTGGCTGGCCACATTGACAGGCAAATCCGAATGCCGCCAATATATATATATATATATATATATATATATATATATATATATATATATATATATATATATATATATATATATAATGTATAGGTGCGTGTAGCCAAGCCGAATGAAGTTGTTAATCTAACGCCATGTGTGATTGTTTTTGATCTGGTTATCAGTACGAGAATGGAACAGATATCCATCGTTGTGAATGTGTGACTTCTGTGGAGTAGGTAGGATCATCTTGATAGGTAAGAGGCGGTGAATGTATTTACTGGCGAGTCACATCCGCCGCGTCGCAGTGTTGTTAAAAGGACAGTTGTGGCATTTCATGGAGAAAAACCTTGCCAGGCGGGAGCCCACCAGTTTCTGAAATACTGCCGCCGAACCATTTGCTGGAACGAGATTGACCTAAACCACCCAGCTAGCACGACGGTTTCCGTGTGGGGCACCGTGTTAATGGTGGATTGTCGAACATCCGTCACTTTGGTGCTAGAACCCTAGTCTGAAACAACTATCCGTGTGTTGCTGACTGTCGACGACTGTGCACCATTTGCACACAGTGCAGAGTAGTTGAAGCACATTAGTTCGACTCTCACTTCGACAGCGGTCAAATTCAGGCTCATCATCAACACAAGCAAGACCGTTTCTCATTTCCAGCATTCACCCGGAATACAATCCGTGGACCTGCCCCAAATCCAGATTGCCGACGAAGTGTCGGAAACCACTCCGAGATTTTGCTACCTTGGGAGCGGAATAATAAACGACGTGCAGATGGCGAGTGAGCTGCGCAGCCGTGTACAAAGGCGGCTGTCGCGTTTTGCATTTGGAAATACATGTGTGGTACAATCACCAAGTTACAGTCATGATGAGGCTGGTGGTATACAAGTCTATGGTGCTGTTCACCCTTCCCTGTTTTTCTTTAGAACCTGCGTTCCAATCGCCCATCCATAAACACGTTGTTTTGCCGCGGTTCTCAGTTGCATGTTGTCACACAAAGTTGTGTTCACACTCATTCCATCCAGATTCACCTGCGCTGTCTATTTTACTCCATCTTTCGGATCTAGCTTGTGGGGATCGTCTTTTAGCACCACGTTGCTGTTTTTGCGCCATTCCCGAAAAAGCCCAATCGAGGAATTTTCCGAATCACGAACCAAACAGAAATATTTGTGGATCAACACGAAAGCCAACTACACGTTTCATCTGCCTAGTTAGCAAACACAGCTGTGGACGGTTCATCAAGGTAGCTATCGTACATTTTGTATCCGTATCGCTCGGTTGGTCTGTTTGCCGCGTGAAGGATCTAGCCTCTTAAAACTACCCCACCTGGACCAGACGCGCAGAACTTGGTGACCTTGAACATGCAGACAGTTCAGCGCACATGTTACCGGTAGGAAACCATAAGCGCACGGGCATCTATGGGAACGCCATCGATCGATGCAATGGGTTGTGGCGACCAATCAAAGCCCATGTTACCGCATCCAGATCGAGAGCAGTTTGCAACCTTCCTTCATGCCGTAAAAAAGTACGGATCGGAATCCAGTGTAGCAGTTGCCAAGGCAACTTGCATCGCAAATGTTCCAAGCTCACAGTGAACCAGTTGCAGCTACACAATAGTAAATCAGCTTCACTGTGGTTCTGTTCAGTATGTTTAGTCATCCCACTGGTGAAGATTGCACACGAACTATCGCAGAAGTACGAAAGTCTACTGGCAATGTTTGAGCAGATGAGGAGCACCAAAAGCGATACATTTGTAGAAAGCGTGACACAGATTAAATCCCAGTCATCCCGATCAGGTACCGCATTCAAACTGAGAAAGAAGGCCAGGCAGCTCGCTAAAAATACATCATCTGTGGCATTAAACGCCGATGCCACCATTTGCTCAAATATGCCTGAAACAACCATCGCCAGTCCGATTACAATGAGCACGGTCAGAGCCTCGTGAACCCTCCAAACGGTTTCGAAAATTCAGAAGGGCTTCGACACCAGTGGTGCTTGGAACTTGGCTGCTGTCAAAGGTGACCGAAAACCTATATCTTCGGCTAAATAAAGAAGATGAAGCTGTACCCAAACAGTCTCCATCGACTATATGCAGACCAACAGGTGCTTTGACCTCAACCAGATTTGCACGTAGTATACCAGCGGAAATCTGCACCAACGTTCCAGAACCGACGTCAAATTCCTGTGGCCGATTCGGAAACGCTGATCATAGACGCACTCTGGGGAAGTGTGCGACGGAGACGCAACGACACTTGCATTTTGGTCGTTGTTTCTCGTCCCCTAATGTCCACCCCAGAGATGGACGCCCCCCTGGCATTATCCTTGGGAAGGGTCCTACGAGAACAATACAGTCATATTCTCCTCTCAGGCGACTTCAATATTTATGATTTGAAAGTTCCGGCATCTCCCAACGCACAGTTTAAGGCCGACCAGAAAGAGTATCTTGCAAGCATTCCGCTCTTCAGCCATGTCAGTTCACCTCCCCCCCTCCGATTCAGAGCCGGAAATGAACCATCTGTGCTTGCTTTAGTGCACACGAACGAAGAGCTCATGGTTGAGGAACCAAGGCTGGAGACCCGACTGAAGCGGAGCGACCACGTAACCATAATTTACGACTTCGTGTCTTATGCGGTGTATCCACAAGATCATACTTGTTTCGAACAATCACCCAGTACGACATACTGGCTGAACTTGTGGGAGATGCTAGCTGAGATTTTCCGGACGACGGTTCCATTGATAGCGCTGTGTTGAATTATACTGGCAAGTTCAGTGAGCTGATTAACTCTTCATCGCTCAACAAGCCCCTTCGTTCTGCAAGGGCACAATCATTCATTCGGAGTAGAAGCCGAAAAAATTTGAGAGTAAGAGACGCCACGTGACATGTGCATAGAGCGAACCCTAGCCCTGACAACTAGGGTAACTATGTCGTACATCATAATTGTTGCACCACACTTATGCACGAGAATTAATCAGTACACCAGCGGAGTCTAGCGGAAAAGTTTTGTGTTAACAAAAGCTTCTGTACAGACATGTGAACAGCCTCCGGAATGTGAAACGTGATGTCCCCCCACTAATATCAGCGGATGGATGTGCTCAAACCGCCGAGGATGCAGCCAAGATTCTACCTCTACAATATGTCCCGATTTTCCGATGTGCTCCAAGCATATGTAACATACCTGTCCCATTCTCCCAGATGCCAGTATCTACACACTTCACCTTTAGTTCAGCGATCATTTTGAGGATGCTGCTCTCGTTGCGCACCCATAGTTCCCCCGGAGTTGACAACATGCACCCAAAATCATTGCAGGAGGCAGCTACGAGGATAGCTGAACCACTAACGAGCTTTTTCCAAAGTTGCCTGAACGAACAGCAGGTCCCTAACATGTGAAGCAAGACATCAGTACCCCGATTTTCAAGAGTGGCAGCCGTTCAGAGCTAGCCAACTATCGCCCAGTGACTCTCCTCCCGGTGCTCTCTAAGGTGATGGAATCGATCATAGCTGAAGATGTAATGGGCTACTTTGAAAGGTCTACCATCATAGCACCGGAGAAACACGGATTCCGCCAGCATCGGTCATGTAGCACCAACCAACTGCTTGCCCGTCGCAGTTGGACCGAGATAGCCGACAATGGGACCGGCGTTGATGTGATATACCTTTTCTAAAGCATACGACCGCATATATCATTGCATCCTTCTCCAAAGGCTGTAAGCATACGGAGTTGGAAACCCTGTCCTTGGATGGATAGGAAACTTCCTATTTCAGCAGTGCCTTCAGGTTCGAGTTCGAGGTTCATTTTCTGATCCAACTAATGTGGACTGCGGTGTTCCACAAGGGTTGGTGTTGGGGCCGCGGTTATCCTTGTTCTTCATTAACGACCTTGCGAGTGTCATCAAGTCAAGTTTACTGCTTTTGCCGAGGACAACAAGTTATGGCGGGCAATCGACTGTCAGCAGGATCACGATATGTTGCAACGAGACTTAAACTGCGCTTTTGAATGGTCAAAGGTAAATCTACTTCCGTTTAACACGGACAAGTGCAACACCGTGCATGTCCGCCACAAGCCTACGTACGCATATAAGCTTGGAGACGATATGCTGAACACAGCCTCACAAAAGCGAGACCTTGGGGTGGTGATCCAAGACGACCTCAGCTGTTCGGCGCAGTCCTTGAAGACGTCCAAAAGTGCGAACCAACATGTTGCTCGGTTACGGGGGGCGTTCGGGAAGTTCGATCCCTCCACTTTCCACAAATGCTCAATGCGTATGCGAGTCCCCATGTAGAGTACGCGACCCAGACTTGGCAACCCTGGTTAAAACGCGACCTGGTCGCACTGGAGAACACACAGCGACGGGCAACGAAAATGTGAAGGGATTGTCCTACCTGCAATACCATAAGCGACTGAAAGCCCTGGGACTGTACAGCGGAAGATATCGTCGTCTACGGGGTGACCTCATCCTGGCGTTCTATATTTTGAAAAATCCTGGTCACGCTTGCCGCCACCACTTGAAGCTTAGCTGCAACACAGAAATGAGGGGTCATAAATTGGAACTTGTCATCCAATACAGTCGGCTGGAGTGCCACCGGAATTATTTTTACCTTCGAGTTTGTCAACCGTAGAACGCTCTTTCGACTTGTCATTTCTGCGCCCAGTCTAACCATTTTTAAGAAACGACTCGACGATGCTATACATCACCTACAGTACTAGAGTTGATTTCTGTTCACTGAGTGACGACAAGACGCAGACAAACACTGTGCCCACCAACCCCACAAAATCGGCTTACACGGGTATACCTATGTGTTAACATGGATAATATGGTTAGTCCACAGATGTGTTCTTTACTTTTGTGTAACCTCAATGAACTGACGTTATTTCCACAAACCATCCCATGGGAATTGTCAAGTTTTGGCTTTTTTATCCTTATTATACCCTTATTCCATCTATGCGGCAGCGAATTATGGTCAGTGTACAGGAAATATGCCAAATAACTGGAGCTGATTCAGTGCATCGGTTGCTGCGACACAGTTACAGACGCAGAAGCGGTGCGCCGCAGTGACGTGTATGCAATGGACTGCATATTACTTGCGCGACACCTGTGGTGGAGCATGTATATCAGTCTCATGGATTCGACGCGGATGCCTAAGCAATTGTTATATCGAAAACTTAGTGCAGGGAAGCGGCACTTGGAAAAACCGAAGTTACGTTACCAGGATATGACCACGGTGAGATTATCACAAACTAATCTTGATTTCAAATATTGGTACTCAAAAGCAGTTGATTGGCGTGAAATGCGTGGGCTGTTCAAGGGGAAGGTCGACTAGGTGCGAAAGGAAGCAATTTTGCATGCGGAAAGAAAACGCCGTTTATGAAAGCGACAGGAGCCGATAGATTCTATCCCAGCGACGTCAAGAACATAGGGCTGTAGCACACGCGGTTGCGAGTGTCTGAACTAAGCAGGTCTGGGATGCCATCAGCATGGCCGTGCTGTCAACATGCAAGAGACGACGAGTCAGCTGTATAGGCAATCATCATCAGAACATCGCTTGGTAAGCATGCTTCTTCCGATTCCATTCCGTTTACTCACCCAGGTCGATAATGCGGTCAGTGTGGTATGTGTGCCGCATCATCGCTGCAGTTAATCTAGACACATGTGCTCCTGCGTGTTGAATTTCTTGCATTTCAGAGCTTGGTTGTTGATTGATATACCAGGTGTGACTGTGCTTGATGTGAACGTTGACAAAGTGCCTGCCTATCTCTTACTCACCACCTCGTCTATACTGGCTCCAGGAACTAGTTGATCTTTGGTGGAGGGGACGGTGTACACAGTCCTCGTGACCGTGCTAGTCACAATATGTGCTTCCATACACTCAGGATGCAGCGGGCTACGGCCCAGCAACCGCCTTATATACGTCTGGTACATATGATCACCCAGTTAGACATGTATGATGTTGTTGTGCATGTTGAAGGAGTTTGGGCCGAGTCATAGGATGAAGCGTGGCTCCCATCTA
This sequence comes from Dicrocoelium dendriticum, assembly GCA_944474145.2. Classification (NCBI taxonomy): domain Eukaryota; kingdom Metazoa; phylum Platyhelminthes; class Trematoda; order Plagiorchiida; family Dicrocoeliidae; genus Dicrocoelium; species Dicrocoelium dendriticum. The sequence continues at coordinate 96,531,789 of OX104063.1, forward strand.
CATGCCACCCGCACTTGTTCCTTCGGATATGGGATGCGTGGATGAAGCTGTGGGTGGTGCGGTGTAAGTCGCCCATGGTCCTTCTGTTAGGCGCAGGCGTCCTGTAGCCGCCCGATCGAGCCGCAGCGACAGGCAAATCCGGAACTGGTGGCGGCCAACCATATCATCATATCTTAATGGCTGCCACCAGTTAGTCCGTCTAGGTGACTATCTCTGTTATCCACATTCCATCACTGGTGCCCGGTTCATTACTGTTCCTGCTCTATATCAATGACATCACCGTGTGCAAAAAACCTGTCCTGCCCCTTTTTATCCGCCAACGGTATCAAGCTCAATCACAACCTTCAACTTGACGAATTTCATGGAGCGCCGTCACTCATTCCAAATGACGTATATTCCCTGGAGGCATGGTGTTACTCGTTGCTGATGAATCTTCTGGCTAAAATATCAAGCATCAAGTCTTGGGACTGTTTTTATTCCAGATGGATCTACTGTACTCAACAATGAGCATGTCTTTGTACACCTGTTCACTCGCGATCTCAGAATCACTTACTTAACGACTTTTAACTTCTCCCAACATGTCCAATGCCAAGTAGTACGTGCCCGACAATCTTTGACTAATATATCTGACAAAATCCACACAATTCGTGCTAGAGTTAAGCTGTTTAAGATGCTCATCGTCCTCATCCTCGAGTACTGTGGCACCGCATGAGAAAACATGCCAAGAAGCGACAGAATTGCTCTGGAACACCTGTAGTGGTCGTTCACTAAACACCTGATTGGCAAGCAATCCTCTATGAATACTTGTGGACGTTACAAGAAACGTCCATTCGAGCCACTTCGGATGAGACGATTGAGGTACAACTAGTTGCTGCTTTACAACTTGCTACGCGAAAATACTCCGATCTGCCTACCCTCACACTGCAGCATAGCACAATTCAGTAACACCACAATAAAGGTTATATACTGGTTATGCCAACGGCTAGAACAAACATGCGCCAGTTTCTTCCTGGTCAGATATACCTAACTGTGGAATAAACCGCCAAATACACTCACAGCATGTGAAAAGACGGTAACATTGTGACAGACTCGCAAGTTACCTCGACCTGAATACTAGGTAAATACTAGGTGAATAATAGCTGAACTATTCGGCTGGCTTGCCGAACAACCTCCTCGTGGTGCCAGCTGGGTGGTTCGGGATTTTCCCGTTCCAGCAAATGGTTCGGCGGCAGTGTTCCAGGACGTGGTGGGTTTTCGCCTGGTAAGCGTTCTTCCTATAAAAAGCCACATATGTTCGTTTAACAACACTGTGACGTGGCGGATGTAACTCGCCCCTAAATAAAGTCACTCCCCCTGGCTTCATCCTGGCGAAGCATTGTGTTCTAGCAACATCATGCTGTACTTCTGGGGAGCATTGGGCCCCTGTTTGACAAAGGAACAAACGAAAGGCGTATGAACTGAGCAATCAGTCACCGGCTCCCAATGGGCGCGATTCCCTGAATTCGCTCCGCTGCCTTGCGGACAGGCTATTCAGCCAAAAGCTCGGGGTGTTGTCCCCTAAGTCAACACCCCACTTCGGCTTGGGCAACCGGGTAGTATCTCGCCCTCTGAAGAAACCATGGACATTGTTGTGTTGTGTTTTATTTTACTGTTTCTGTACCTTCGTTTGAATCCCATGGTTTCTGATGGCTTGTCTATTCCTAGACTTTTGCAAATAGATATATATATATATATTCCAAGAAGGGTCCAAAAAGTTTCAACACCCATGTTCCCAAACTTTGGCTTTCGCTTCAGCCATCCAGCAGATCGCTATAATTCATCTGCAAGCCGGTACAAATCATTTCATTCAGAAATAACCGGGCAGTCGAATATCTGAGAATATCCGTAGTTTGGGATGTGCATGTGGGTTTTGCACTGCTCTCCGGGCTGAATGATTATTTTTCAGACGTTTCGCTGCCAAACTAGGCAACATCGTCAGTGCGTCTTTAAGGTCCTGTTTCGCCGAGCATCGTGATCGACTTCAAGATCTAAGCGTTTTTTGATCGTTCTGCTTTGAATACCAGGCTTCAATAAACTCACGTGCTTGCCGACTAATAGCTCTAAGTAGGACAAACAAGAAGAAAGTTTGGCACACGGCAACATAAATATAGCCTAGTCGTCCACCGTCATGATAAGAATTCTTTGACGTCCGTACATATAAATGCTGGATACCACCAGTTCGACCTGGAGAACGCTAAAATCCTCGGAAAAGTCAATAGCCGGCAAACTTGATCGATCAACAGATCTCTAAGTCGCATACGAGGCACTGCAGAACATGACCATAAAGCCGCACTGACGATTTTCCCTAGTCTGGCAGCGAAACGGCTGCAAACTTATCATTCAGCTCGGAGAGCAGTGCAAAACCCACAAATAGAACAATGGTTAGACAGCAAATAGTTCACCGTTGTCCCATTCACACAAATCGATTGAGGGTTGCGTATTCATAATGCCTGAACCAATATCAAGGTGACGGTTAGTGCTTGATAGCTGTTTGTCCAGGGCAGATAAAAAGAACGAACAAATGTTTTTTCTCTTACATGAAATTCATGCCTCAATATTCCACATATGCTTACCACTCATGAAAGACCACGGTCACTTCCGTCCATATTGATTTGTGTCGCCGCAGACGTCATGTCTCGAATCAAAGGACATGTATACAATATTATTTTCTCTAAAAGGAGCAAATATCCGCTGCCACTTGGCAACACAGGACCATTAATTCACCGGTCTGTAGCTGAGCGAATGCATGCTCAGATAAATGGCATGTTTTAGTGCATATTGGCTAAGGTTCAGATGGCTCATATCACCATCGATGGAGTTCAATGCAGTTTATTCGCCCTTACACTCTGTCTACAACGGAGATTTTGTCCTTCCAGTCCATTCGTCCATCCTCGGAAAAGGACATAAATCACTACCTTAAAGCAACGACCAAGTTGCCATGTTTGGTGGCGCGTAAACCCACGCCCCTGCGTTTTCTGCCGTATTATCGCGAAGTTATAACAGACGCGGGAATTGCTTCAGCCGGGTCATCCACTTTCACCTGGTGCTACCCCATACTGGCGGCCAGTCGTTCGTAGACAGCCTGTGTGACCGAGAAGTAAGCCCGATACAATTGATTTTTCGTGATTTTTCGCCATAACTCACTGTTGCATGTCAGCAGTAGAATAGTCATCGAGATCACTCGCCCTTCCACGCATAATGAAACAACATTATTTGGCTGATGAAACAGTGCAATGCAGCTTGAGTTTTTGGGTCCAGTGAACCAATGCCTGGATCACACTATACATAGAACATTTTCAATTTACCTATCGTCAGTGCCATAAATGACCAAAGATTCTTGAGTCTGCTCTTGTGCATTCATTCCGCGATCACACCAACGCATGGAGCCGGGAGCGGAACGCATCACGGTGTGACCGCTTTGCATTGCACTTAGATCCTCAGTTAAATGGGAAGAAGGCATCTTATTCCGGTATGGGTGCCTGTGACTTGGAAGCTCGTGTTCGTTAGACGGCGCGAATTGTTGCTGTGAATGAAAGAGCTTATCCGGAACATTGCGATTTCGAGCAGCTTTGGCATGCTTTTCCAGAACTCCCGCTGAGCATGCTGTGTTTTCCGCCTCCTTCTCAGTTGCTCCTATAGGTGGCTTCGTTCCCGGAACATTAGATAGAACCTGAAATAAACGAAGTAGATTGTATCCTAACAGTATGTCGGATAGGCTTCTTCGAAAGCTTGGTCGTATTAAGGAATGTAGAAAAAAGGCTGAGCATATAGTAGGAAACGGTAAATACCACTTAGTGATCAGAATCCGCTCTAAGTAAGTTCATCTCTTCATCGTTCACCTTAGTGTTCTGTACTATGTCTTCAGTTATCCCCGTAATTTAATGCGAGTAAGAATGCGCTTTTTTCCTAACCAAGTTTCTACTGCTCTGTGGGTGAAGGGAACAAACTGTGCTATCCTGGGGATTAGTGAGTCACTTGACCTAGCAGTATGGAAAATGCAGCCAAGCTGTGCGCTTCATCTTCCGCTACTGGTGCTTGTATCAGATTGGGCAATGACCTTACGTAGATCCAAGTGTTGAGGTGCAAGATCCCTTTTAAAATATTCTAAAGACAGTATTGCCATTGTTAAGAAAGGCTGTCGTTGATGCAGTGACCAGGCTCTGACCCACACCTTGAAGATAAACTATGTCTATTTTCCACTCAGTTGCTTGCTCACATCTGCTTTGTGGTTAACACAATTATCGGGACGCTGAGAAGTGGCTCGTGCACATGCTTTGTTGCAGGTAGTAACAACAAATTTTACCTCCGGGATGTGGCTACTTCCAATTTTTTATATACACACAATGCATAAAAGTTAAAATACACACAGCTGACTCCGTTGTCCTATAAAAAGTAGAAACTTGTGGTGCTAGGGGAATGAGTTAACTATTCGCCACATTTAGTGAGACAGGTCCCTTGAACAGCCTTTGCACCACGGTTATGTTAGAAGATGTCACTCCGCAAAGAAAATATGTTCTTATTTACTCTAGATGTGAACTTAGAATTACGGTATAGAACATCGCAGTCATTGCGGTGATTATAAATGCATCACAGAAGGAATATGGACAATCACTACTATATTCGTCGAAGTCCTCTGTCCCACTGTGCATACACAGGAGCAGCCAACCTCGCTACAGCTAACATTGAAACCTAGCTATTCTGTTGCTTCATCCAGCCGCCTTTATTGTCCATCCTATCGGACCACCCACCTTGTGGGTTTGTAGAATGTGATGATGAACTTACTCACCATCCATCACTGTTGACATCTTACACTTTAACACTACTAACAACAGCTAACTATCATCAGACCGAACATCCAACGGCAACTGTGAGATGTGATTAACTGTTTTTCTTGTGCGTTGTCAATGCGTTGGACAGAGAGCGCTTTGAAATGCAAGCAACTTATCTTCGTTACTGTAAAGGCGAATAAAATGAGGGTAATCTCGAAACTCCTGCTCAAGTACCCGTATCACACTATCGGATGGGTCTACGTGACAGAAGTAATTATATGTATATCGGCTCGGTGAAGAGTGTGTTGCATTGGTAGCCTTAGGTATTATTACAACGTTAGAATTAACATGATTTATACAAGCATACGCCGTTCTGGTTTGGCAGCATGCCGAAACCATATAGCTCTTCTTTGATTAGCATCTCCCTTTTCAAGCATCGCTTCATTGCCTGGAGATTCCGAGTACGTTCATACTCTTTCCGTTTAGTTTTAAATGAAGCCAGCAAATCTCGCAGTTCAGCAAGGTACAAGTCGAAGTTCCTTTGCTCAAGTTTGTCGGTGCGTGTGCGCTCATAAAGGGTGCTCATTTTTGAACGAATAGCAGAAATCTTCACTGGTGGATTGCTCCGGCTCTCGAGAGCATTCCTTAGATCTCTGATGATTTCGCAGCTGTAACATCTTGAAGGACTAATTTCATTGGAATCGAAGCTTGAATCCTTTACGACTTTTGACCATTGTACTGGTGTTCCCTCAGCAACAGGAGGCACCCCAGCGGATGGAATGTCATATGCAGCGAGGACGAGCCATGCTTTCTTCCTCGTCGGAAAATACACGCCCTGAAGGTGGGGGAGCAGCGAGAAAATGAACACAGTTAGCAGTTACCCTCCAAGGATGAGCGTGCAATTATCTACTTGAGGTTAGGCACCACATAATGGACTATGGAATTTTCCACCGCATGGAATTCAACCAGTTGCATACCCATAAAAAACAGTTGGTATTTATGGGAGTGTATAAGCAAAAATAAGAAAAGGGATCTTAATCAGGCCCGGGATCTTATAGAATATTTTTTCATCTGTTACAGTTACCGATCCGTTCAATTGTTCCCACCAGAATACGCGCGTGTTTGCACCTGATCTCTGACACTGTGTGCGTTTATATGTGAGTCCTAATCTTGTGGGTCAGTCTCATGTCAGGTCATGTAACACTATCACTGACTCCCTTTAGCGTCTCAGTGATTAGGCCTATCATGTTCAAAACTACGTAACGCAGTGTAGTGCATGTGGTATGTGACTAGTTCTGCGCCAGCTCACTTGCCGCGTTCAGAATGTACGGGCATTCTTGACTTCATCAATAACCGGTCCTGCATCAGATTATTTTTCTATCCCTACTTTCAACTTGCGCTTTTGTTAAATCGTTATTCCTAGTGCAAGATATAAACGCATCAGATCCGTGGTGACAATTGCTGCATATACCCGCTCACATACAACTGAGATCCCATGCCCATGTAAGTTGTTATCTCTCTTGATTAGTAGTGAAGGAACAAGCTTAACACTGCTTTAAGCGTTAACTTGCACATGCGGCAATTACAGCTGACTCATGGAACACAAAGCAAGTTAGCCGACGTTCGAACACGCTTGCTCGAAACCAATTCATTCTAACTTGTCGCCAGAGTGGCTGAGGGTATGACGCTGATACACACACACGATCGCTCTAACATACATATCGGTACGTGTGAATACAATATTGTAAAGGGTATAACTCTAGGTGTCTGTGCACTTGAAAGCATTTTAGCAATAGTCCAAACTGCAGATCCAAAAGGCTGAAAGGAAGCTAATCTTAATACAGCAGTTTCCCCGTTGTCCTCGTTATAAAAAACAACCGATGGGCCGAGAACCGGGCCGAGAAAAAGCGTTGCTGGATGTGCACAAACAAAATCAACACGCAGTTCTGAATTTCGCACCGATCCTCTAAGTGTAAAATGAGGCAGTACTTTTAGTTAGAATGTTACACAACGGGCTCAGAAAAGCCGTGAAAACCTCCTAACTGCTGCAGATTCTTCCACCGTATGTTCGATGCACTAAAATACGTACCCACTGACCCCTATTTCATTGGGTTCTTTTAGGAGGGATCCGCGGTGAACCTTCTGCGAGCGCAGCACTTGCCGCGTTCAGATGCGCCGTCATCCACGTATGATTTAGCATATATTCATGCGTTTCGCACGAAAACGGTAGCAGTATATTCGTCAAATCAAGCAGAGTTGTCAGCAACTTAAATCCGCGATACCTAACCAGTCTTCAAATTAGCTGGCTGATTCATTCGGGAAATGACACAAACGTAAATATTGGGCGGATTAATCCGAAAACTACCTACGGCGCAATGTACACCGCATGCTACTGAACAATGTAAGCGCTGTAAACCTATACCTGCAGTCACTTGTCCTTTTCGTCGCATTAACACAACTGTGAATTCCAGGTAATTCACTTGATACACGGTTTACACCTTTTCCCAAACAAATGCATCCAGAGTACAGTCGGAATGCTTTATCGGAATTCATTCTCCTCCCATCAGTGGGCAAGCCTCAAACATGCCTGCGTCCACTTCTCCAAACATAGACGCTTCACTTGGAGATTCAGCCATGACACCGATAGCTCACAGCCGAAGGAAATCCGGTGCAGATAACAAGCAGGTAACGTACGCATCGATTGCATCGACAAACACACCAGGAGCGACACGTACAAGTTCATCTTCAGTACCGAGCACGCGTGGCGCAAAGCAGCTTTCACTGTCAACTCCAGTGGTGCCCTCTAAACAACCTGAATTGCCGGCAAAAAGTATAAAGCCAACACTCGCTAGACAAAACCACGCTGCGCTAACTCTCGTGTGCACCAATGTTCCCGAATCCAAATCTGGCACAATAAAAGGCAAGTTGCAAGACGATCGCAACCAGTGGAGTTCCATCTGCGAGGCGATTGGGATTCGGGTTGAGCCTGCAATGCTGCAACGCGTAGCACGTCACCCGACCTCAGTGCACTCTGGTGAACCTCGAATTCTTCGAGTAACACTAAACTCAGCAGATGAGACAGAGGCCGTCCTGCTCTCAGCAGTTCGTCTTCGCAACTCACCGAGCGGAGTACGCATATTACCTGATCTACCTTGGAAAGACCGCGCAAAAGAAGCAGTGGAGCAACGCGGTATTGCTACTAGGGATAGCAAGAAAACAACATTTGTTCATGGTGTTCCCGAGCTCCTGCATGCTTTTGATCACGATGCACAAACACATGACCGAGAGCAGTGGTGCTACATCCGCGAAGCACTCTCTGTTAACCATGTTATTGCCAAATCCCTAACTACAAGCGCTGCGGTCCAAGGCTAATGAAGGTAATACTACACTCCGAGGGTATGACGCAAGTTCTGTTGGATAGCTGGTTAAAGTTTCGAGCTAGGTTGCCAACAGAAATACGGCTAAAGGCAGCAGGCGAACGACCAAAAGTCGGAAGAAATTCGATGGAACTTGCAAACCCTGCAAATTCCTTATTTGCACAGTGCTTCGGAGAGACCGACACAACAGCGCCCACGTCACACAGGAGGACCGAGCACAGCACGAGTGAACCATCAGTTCAGGAACGCTCAATAATGTCATGCAACACGACTGAAATACACAAACCAAAAAACGATTAATTGCCGGCCACCTAACGGCCGGCTTAAAAGCGAACACAAACTTGACATCCACCAATGAACTCCTAACCACAAAAGCCCTATCTTGCATGTACACAAACGCTCAAGGCCTTCGAAGCAAGTTGGCCGAACTTAGAGAACTCCATGCCTCACAACCGCGGGACCTCGTCATGGTTACAGAGATC
>OX104063.1:96540953-96634761 GCA_944474145.2 Dicrocoelium dendriticum
TTTTGGTACAGCCTATTCGTGTTGTCAATGGACTTTAGGTCGCAGCGTGAGAGTACACCGAGGTCGCGCACGAAAGGAGCGGGATGCAACGGTTGTCCAGCCACTGTGTACGTTCGGCCGTGATCACACTTACCCAACCTCATGAATTGCGACTTGGCAGGGTTGATCGGAAGGTTAACCTCTGCAGACCATGTTGCGAGGCGGTCGAGATCCTGCTGAAGTAAATCGCAATCATTGAGTGTGCGGATTACTCTCCACACTTTCAAGTCATCTGCGAACAAAGCACAATGTGATTGTAGTAGCTCAGGCACATCGTTTATACGGATTAGAAACAATATCGGGCCCAGTACAGTGCCTTGGGGCACGCCGCTGCTCGATGGATACCAGTCTGTTAGATGGTTGTCCACCTGGACTCTCCACTTCCGATCAATAAGGAAATTGCTGATCCATTTGTGCAGCGAACCACCAACACCGCACATCCTCAGTCTGTCAAGGAGCACTGCATGGTTAACCTTGTCAAAAGCCTTACTGAAGTCAATGTAAATGACGTCAACCGATTGGCCTTTGTTCAGTGCTTGTAACCATTCGTGCCTCGTCAAAAGTAGGTTGGTGATGCACGAACGACCTTTCAGGAAACCATGCTGTGCGGAGGTTAACAGGTTTTTCGACTCGAGAAGTTGCAGAAGGCTCTTCTTCACGATCTTCTCGAGCGTCTTTGCCAAAACTGCCGTCAGGCAGATCGGCCGGTAGTTATCCACTTTGCTTGGGTTACCACCTTTCGGGATAGGCTTTACGACTGAGCATTTCCAGTCGTCCGGTAGTAGACCAGTGGATAGTGACCTGTTAAACAGTTCAGTTACAGAAGGTGCAATGATGATGATGATGATGATGATGATGATGATGATGATGATGATGATGATGATGATGATGATGATGATGATGATGATGATGATGATGATGATGATGATGATGATGATGATGATGATGATGATGATGATGATGATGATGATGATGATGATGATGATGATGATGATGATGATGATGATGATGATGATGATGATGATGATGATGATGATGATGATGATGATGATGATGATGATGATGATGATGATGATGATGATGATGATGATGATGATGATGATGATGATGATGATGATGATGATGATGATGATGATGATGATGATGATGATGATGATGATGATGATGATGATGATGATGATGATGATGATGATGATGATGATGATGATGATGATGATGATGATGATGATGATGATGATGATGATGATGATGATGATGATGATGATGATGATGATGATGATGATGATGATGATGATGATGATGATGATGATGATGATGATGATGATGATGATGATGATGATGATGATGATGATGATGATGATGATGATGATGATGATGATGATGATGATGATGATGATGATGATGATGATGATGATGATGATGATGATGATGATGATGATGATGATGATGATGATGATGATGATGATGATGATGATGATGATGATGATGATGATGATGATGATGATGATGATGATGATGATGATGATGATGATGATGATGATGATGATGATGATGATGATGATGATGATGATGATGATGATGATGATGATGATGATGATGATGATGATGATGATGATGATGATGATGATGATGATGATGATGATGATGATGATGATGATGATGATGATGATGATGATGATGATGATGATGATGATGATGATGATGATGATGATGATGATGATGATGATGATGATGATGATGATGATGATGAGGATGATGATGAGGATGAGGATGATGATGATGATGATGATGATGATGATGATGATGATGATGATGATGATGATGATGATGATGATGATGATGATGATGATGATGATGATGATGATGATGATGATGATGATGATGATGAGGATGATGAGGATGATGAGGATGATGATGATGATGATGATGATGATGATGATGATGATGATGATGATGATGATGATGATGATGATGATGATGATGATGATGATGATGATGATGATGATGATGATGATGATGATGATGATGATGATGATGATGATGATGATGATGATGATGATGATGATGATGATGATGATGATGATGATGATGATGATGATGATGATGATGATGATGATGATGATGATGATGATGATGATGATGATGATGATGATGATGATGATGATGATGATGATGATGATGATGATGATGATGATGATGATGATGATGAAGATGATGATGATGATGATGATGATTATGAGGATGAGGATGATGATGATGATGACGACGACGACGACGTTGATATTTGTCATATTAACACAACAATGTACATTCAATAATGTGCAAATATAAGTGTTATGTAACATTTAATTTATATTTTCTAGGTGTTGATACGTATTTAAATATTATGGATACCCTTGTTCTACCATTGTACATGGGCAAAGCGATCAAGTAATTTTGCACGAATTATCGTGGCATCAACTTGCTGAGTTGTGTGTGCAAAGTGATTGCTCGAATCCTGCTTAACCGCCTCGTAAGTCAGATTGCGGAACTGAAATTAGCGAAAGAGCAATGCGAATTTCGTTCGGGTGGCAGCACTAGAGATATGGTGTTTGCGACTCGTCATTTGCTGGAGAAGTGCAGAGAACGACATAAGCCGTTGTACTCGCTTTTTGTTGATTTCACCAAGGCATTTGATACGGTGAACCGCGAGGCATTGTGGCGGGTGTTAAGTAAGTTTGGTTGCCCGCGTAAGCTTGTAAGTTCAATAGGATGTCTGCACAGTGGTATGCGGACGAGAGTGCAGCTGAATGGAGAGACCTCGGAGGACTTTGCAGTTGTCTCTGGTGGGAAGCAAGGCTGTGTCTTAGTTCCTACCATTTTTAATATACATCATCATGCCATTATGTCTTGTGCTTTTAATGCTGCTTGCCCTAATGGTGTTCGCGTGGAGCACCGTATTGATGATGGGTTGCTGAACATCCGTCGTTTCGGTGCGAAAATCCTAGTCTGTGTGACAACTATCCGTATGTTACTGTTTGCTGACGATTGTTCGTTGTTTGTACACAGCGTGGATGAGTTGCAGCACATGACTAGTGCTCTGGCTTCGACAGCGGCCAAATTCGGGCTCATCATCAACACAAACAAACTCTGTCTCTTTCAGCCTTCACCGGAGGTGCAATCTTCAATACTGCCGCGAATCAGCATTAGTGCTGAAGTATTGGAAACCACCTGCCACTTCTGCTACCCTGGGAGTGTGATGTCGACTGATCAGCATCGACACTGTGAGCTTCTTATCCGCGTGTCGAAGGCAGCGGCGGTATTCGGGAAGCTAGAGTACCGAGTGTGGAACAACCATCAGCTTACCATTGGCACGAAGCTGATGGTGTGCAAATCCATGGTGCTGTCCGTTCTTCTATACCACAGTGAAACGTGGACGATGTACCAGCGGGATGTGAGATATCTCGAGCGGTTCCAACAGCAATGCTTGCAACGGCTTTTGCACATCGGATGTGGCGACAGAGTTGCTGACACGGAAGTTTAGCGACAAATTGGGATGTATGCAGTGGACTGCATACTTTTGCTGAGACACCTGTGGTGGCTCGGTCATGTGAGCCGTATGGATTCGACGCGGATACCGAAATAACTATTATATGGTCAGCTGAGTATTGGGAAGCGACATGGGTGGAAACCGAAGCTTCGTTACCAAGACATGATCAAAGTGAGCCTTTCACGTTCTAATCTTGATTGCAGGTCATGAGAATCGAAGGAAACTATCACGAGGCTCCAGACGATGTTTTCTTCAACTGATTTCTCGGTCTTCAACGACCTATACCTTTCGCTCGAACCTGACCATCTTACGGACTACATCAAATATTGCTTTGACGTGTTTTGCCCTGTTGAAACGATATACCTAAGAGCAGATAGGTTTTCTCACCACTACTAAAGCGAGTTGGAAGGATGAAAGAAAGTGCCTACAAGTGCAAGAGTGTTGCTCGTGTCAAAAGCCTAATTACGGCAGTTAAATCCGAGATAAAAAGACTAAACCAATTATACATCGAAGCAGTTCGAGGCAACCATAACTGTCACGATCTATGGGGCTTCTTAGGCAGCTCTGTGGTATAGCGTTTGCAGCCTGAGAGGTGAAGAGGATGTGGATAACCTGAATTCAGAGTTTAGTTCCTCATCACTAAGCTCATCTTTCTTGCCCTTCTTCATTAGCTCAAGTCCATCCGTGCCATTCGATTAAAGGAACGTCCACAAGGAACTCAAAAGATTAAAGACAACAAAAGCTTGTGGTTCTGATGCTTTCTCACCATTATCATTGAAGGAGTGTGCTGATTCTCGTACACTGCCTCTAACAGACCTCTTTAACAAGTGCCTCTCTGCAGATGTGATCCCGGACATTTGGAGAGCGGCCACTGTTTCTCCAGTATTAAAAGCTGGATCTCAAAAGTATCGCGCAATTGCATGTACATCTGTCTCCTAAAAATTTTCGGAAGTCTTTTAATTCGCGGATTTGCTTAGTCGTTCCTGTGGACGATATCTACCAGTTCGAGTATAGACCCCATCGCTCCCCCACTGGATGCAGTGGCATATGTTGTTCATTTTAGAGCCACTGCATTAGATCAAACAAGTGAATCCGTACGGCTTCTCTTCCTGGATTATTCCAATGCCTTTGGAAGCCTGGGTAGGTCAAGGTTGCTAAACCTGCTATCCGAAAATGGAGTTCACCCTGATGTGTGCAATCTGTTACTTGAGTATTTTACAGATCGTACTCACTTCACCAATTTGAAGGATAAGAAATCCTCTGTCATCCGTGCTGACTGTGATGTTCTACAGGGAGCGATCATATCACCTTTCTCTTTTCCTGTTATGTTGATAAAACTCCCTATACAAACCACTTTTGCATGGTGTAAGTATGTTGATGATGACGTGCTGGGATGTATGTCCCCCATTAACCATGATGCCTCATCACTTCAAGGTGGGTTGGAGGGTGTGGTGGAATGGTCTTCATCCAGATCTCTTATGCTTAATGCTTATAAATGCAGGGATGTAATCTTTTCCTTGCTACATGATGATAAGTTGCAGTCCCTCATAGCTTTCTCCCTCCCAGTGATTGTGAATAAAAATTCCATACGCAGCTCTTCCACCGTCAAGTATCTCGGCGTTTTTGTCCCAGAATCTTCCTTTGTCCGCACACGTCTGTACAACTTTTCAAAAAGTCAGAAAGCTTTCTTTTTATGCCCTCAGACTTAAGGTGCTTTCAGTACCTAGTGCTTTAATATTCAGGGTTTTGGCCTCTTGTATTATTCCCCATTGGCTATACTGATCTCCTGTCATTTTCCCTGGACTGCTTCAAAAAGACTACATCTTATTGCTGCGGTCTACAAATCACATTTCTAGATGCAGCGGCTTGTCTACAGATTCTTTAGTGGATTTGTTTGCTTCTAGACATGTTGGTGGTTGCAATGATTTTTCTACTAAGGTACTAACTGATCGATGTTAACCACTTCATAATGATATATCCAACACGCGCTCTTTCTCTTCTACCCGTTCGAAATTCAGAATTTTATGCTCCCACACGTTAGCTTACCATAATACTGTTTTGCCTTACCTCTCAAGATTGCTTGTTGACCCAGCGAAAGTCACAAACAGGCTGCGAGAGCGCTTGTTGGAGTAACAATTCTGCCTTTTTCCACATTTCTACCCATGCATTTATATTGATACTAGCATCCAAGTGTCCGCAGTGATGATGTGGTTGCTGAAAATGAACCCATTAGGGGAAATAAAGCTTAATTTGACTTGACTTGACTTAGCACCACGAGGAGGTTGTTCGGCTAGTCAGCCCACAATTGCCTAGCCGCTCTGGTTGAACCATTGTCACCTATATTCTTTTGGGTTTAACATATGCTTTCCAAGGCAGTTCACTGAAGCTGGACACATCCGACCCACAGACATTACTTTCCATATTTTCCGCTTCGATTGCCTTTGTATACTTACTGCTCGGAGACAAAGCAGCAGATTTTAAGCTACCACAGAAAAATCGCTGTACGTTCTTTTTGTATTAGCCCTGACATTAGGTATTTTTTAATATCTTTCACAAGATATGCCGTATTTGGACTTTACTTTTTCATGGTTTGCTACATCCGTGCTATTCCTTTGATTTAACTGAAAATAACCTGGTAATTGCTATTTGACGGGGCAGGAGCTTTGAATCGACCGTTGCTTTCTCATTGAACATCACTTTTACTTTACCCACTGCGGATATAATAAGTTTTATAGGAATAATTTGGCAGCTTTATTTGTCCAACTACTTCCAAGGTCAACAAGACCGATATTTTGATTACTAGTCGCGGTCGGTTGGTTTTGACCACGAACTTTTCGGCCAGTTGCAAGCGATTAAGGGGAAATGTCCCCACGAAACTATACTCTGTCGGCCGGAAAGCCCACGAGGATTCTGTTTATCAATATGTACTCAGTGCTCAAGAAAGCGGATCCTTTTCTTAGGGTGACACTAATGCACCCTTGTAACTGGTCTATATCCATGTATAAAATTTTGCATTTGTCAAGATGTCATGTTAATGCGTAGTTTGTATTGTAAATTGCTGAAAATGCCCCCAAACTGGGTACACAAAGCTTATCTTGACTTCAGGCAGCTTTAGACAAAATACCGACGTAAATTGCGGATAGTGGACTGTGCTGTCTTTGTGCCACTGTTGGAGGGACAAATCAGTCGAACCGGATTTGATTGAATATCAATGCAAGCTGTTCAAGTCAATTGAGCTGATCGATGGCATTTGATTGGAACTCAAGCTGAGATCCGATGCAAACCTACTTTCGTTTTCTAGTTAGGTTCAACACAAGAATTGAACAAGTTTGCATCTCATTGGTTTGTGGTACACCCCTTTATTCATTTGCTTTATATAATACACAATCGCCTCTCGAGACTGAGATACACTGGTTACGGCTAGTCTCATGTTCTCACTATCGGAGTAGGTAGAATCAGTCACGAGGATTACCATACAACAGCACAGCACGCAACCGAACAAACCAGTCAAAAGGTGTGGAATCCAATGTCCCAATATGTGTCCCTGTGTGTGCTGCTGTCTTGGAGATGACAAGTGCCTCATAACATGCCATTTTATGGAGGCCGCAGTTGACGCTCACACACGATCTTTGTGGAATTCTATCATAAAAAATACATCGCTCCGCTTCTGGCCCATCGGTTGTCTCACACTCAACGGCTAACACTGGACTAATATGCTGGACATTATTCACCTACTACACAACATGTCTTTCTACCTGTTTGTGTGCCAAAGTGTATAGACGGCCTACGATGGATACACATCGGTTAAACCCATTTACTACCAGTTGGGATGTAATATGATTTGAATGAATGAAGACAACAATTCATTTTGTTCTTAGACAGCAACCAATACTACGAGTCCACTAGGTTTTCGAAGAACAACCAAACGCACGATGCAATGACTGACGACCACCAGCATCAATATCCCGGAAATGAGTGTGATATGGGGCTTATTGCTCCGAGCTCAGATAAAAGAAGTCAGGGTAACAAAACGTGTGCAGAACAAAAAGGATTCCGTTTGAATGAACCAATACTCAGTAAACAACCCTGTCCAACACCGGAATTAGTCAGATCGGCGATGAAAAAATGCGGTAACTATATTGTTGTAAAAATAATGAATGCATAAATTGTTTCATAACCAGCAGGACTCTTAAGCTGTGTTGTAAATTTATGGGATCGCAAAATCTTCTTTGTGGCACAATAGTTATTAGCCGTGTGCCTAGTTGTGGTATTCATTCATGCATCAACATTGGCCCAGTAAAATTTGTGTTTTAATGTTTATTTGGGTAAATCAAATGTCAGGAAGGAAACGTGGAAGCATAATACTCAGAAAAATCATGTGTATGCTTTGCAAGAACCGCTATCCTCTACTCAAACTGTTACGCATATGTAACTTAAAACACTGAGTCCGCTTCAGCCACTTCATTAACACAGTAAGAAGACATCGGTTTCGAGATGTCAACATTTCGATTGCTCTCGTCAGTCGCTACGCAATACAGGCAGAACAAACACGCAATAAATAGGGTCCACACTAAGTAACATAGATAAGCAGATAAAATTGATATGAATGACGTAATCAGGTCTAAGGCAATCTAATTGATTGCCTCAATTGTTTCTGGGACCAGAGCACGGGACACTTCAACCTTATCAGTAGCGCCTCGCCAATTGCCAACAGGGTCGGGTTTCTGTTGGGCAATAGCACCTTAAATGAATCGATTGGGTTCACCTGGTGAAAGAGTCATCATGAGGTGTTTGGTGATAGAAGAGGCAGGGTTCCGGTTCATTCTTTGATTCGTTCCGCCTTGGTTAGACAGCACTGCCTTAGCCACAATCGGAAGTGTTCCGTCACCATTTGCGCCAGCCGGCGAACAGTGTTGCCTATGTAAGTGTCACCGCAACTACAAGTGAACTGCTAGATGATGTTAGAGGCCGAACTGATTGGCTAGCTACTCGGACGGCTGTGGAGAGGAATCCTTCGTTTAGTGTGGATAAGTCGTAGTTGGGCGGTAGAGTAGGTGCGCATTAGAGCGGACCTGAGCTTATGACCAACTTCATTTGCCAAGTGATCCCCCTTGAACGGTAAAAACAAATAAACACCCTTCTTCTCCGCAGTTTGTACGGGCATCTTCTCCTTGGGGGGTCTGTTATGGGTCTGAATGAATTTCTCCGGATACCCATTGGCTAGCAAAGTCCGGAATAAAAACTCTTCTTCAGCCTTGAGCAATTCCGGGCCGCAAATCCGCCTGGCCCTGTAGAAGAGAGCTTTTACTAGGCCTCGCTTGTATGCAACTGGGGCGAAGCTGGAAAAATGTAGGTATTGTCCCCCCCAGGTCGCTTTTCGGTACACCGTGTGCTGCAGTGTGCCATCGGTCCTTCTCTTGATGAACACGTCCAGAAACGACAGTCTGTCCTTCTGTTCCCTCTCCTGTGATACAGAAAGGTTAGGGTGAATTGAGTTCAGGAGGGCATAAAGACGGTCAAAATGTTCACCATTCGTGAAGACGAGAATATCAACTACATAGCGCTTGTAAAGCTTGGCTTCATTTATGGAGGCAGCAACTTTCCTTTCAATCATACCTAGGAAGATGTCTGCCAGAACTGGTCCCAAAGGACTACCCATAGCGACGCCGTCAATCTGTTTGCATGCCGTCCCTCCAAACTGCAATCACATGTTCTCAGTGCACAACAATATCAAGTCTCGCAGGAACTCCAGTGGAAGACCCACAGAGAGGTTCCGACTCAAAAGAAATTGGCATAGGTCGTCGACCGTTTCACGTAGGAGCACATTCGTGAACAGTGATTCCACGTCTATGGAATACATGAGCTCCGCATCGAGTGTTGTGTGTGTGTGTTGTTACGCATATACTCTTTGGGCCTACCTATCTGCCTACTGCTTTCATTATCGTTAAACTGTTCGTCCATTTGCTGAATTGATGGTTGGTTATCAGTCGGAACTCGAGTTCGCTGGTACCTGTAGGAGAGAGAGAAGACCGGATGGGAGTAGCAGTGTAACTGGTTGTATTGGCCAAGCATACCGTACATTATAAAGGTAAAATTAAAAGTTGGTGAATGGTATTTAAAGTTCATATGGAAAACCCCAGTGCGGTCAACCTACGGCCAATCAACTAATGCCATCCTCATGTTACTTGGTCACTTCGCCTGGTTGTGTTCGGGCTTCGGCCACGACAGCAGTGTCATCCGTAAAGGTAAAATGTGATCACACAAGCATTTAGAACAGGTACGATAAATATTGCAGATAGTAACAATGGTGATAGAACTCATACGACTCGGTGCCTCTTTGAATAAATGTAACCGTAATCAAATCGGTTCCTGGCAGATTAGTATCGGTACAGAATGGTGGCTAGGTAGTCCCATAGATTCGTAGATCCTTGAATCTGCGATCGCAGGAGATCCTTTTTGTCAGCTGCAGATGTTCCCTGGAAACATTTTGAACAGTTGGAATTACAGGCTTTTCTGCCGATGTGCCAAGTCTTGCCTGGGTTGATAGAGAAATGGTCTTGACAGTATACACCATTTCTGTTCGCAGCGATAACGGAACATTGTTGGATTTCACTACAGAATATTTGCCTTTCCCTGAAAAGTCTGTGAGAATTACTGCAGAAGTCGCTGTACCGTGAAACCCGTTGCTTTGGAATTTGGAGCTTTCTTGCAACCTTAGAGTATGCACGTATCTGAATTTCTTTGCCTTTTGAGCTCTGCTTGCTACTCATATTCAAACTGTAATTCCCTCCTGCTTTAACAGCGTTCTGTTTCTTCCGAGACCAAACAGAAGGATGTTGCAAGTTTGTGCTTACGGAAGTAACTTGGGAGTCTGTAACCGAATTAAAGAACTCACTTTGTGATTTCTTAATCGAATGTCGGGTCTACATATGGCGGTATGCATTCGACCACCGCGGATACCGCGCCCCTGTCCGCCCAATCTGCTGAGTCGACCGAGGTCGTGTGCTTCCGATCATGAACTGTGTACCTGGATTGAATTGTGACGTTGTGACGTGACTCGTAGCCACATCAAATGGTTCATTTGATGCGGACACGATTTACAGCTCTCGCTATGAATCTATGCCGGGCCTTGTGATCGGGTAACTTGAGTGCTTTGCACCTCGCCGCTGCAATATTCGTAGGACCACCAGTGGAGTAATGACGGGGTGGGGGTACGAAAAGCCAAAGCTCGACGAATCCTGTGGGATGGTCTGTGTGCCACAGCTCAGTTCGGAACATCCGATACCTAGACAAAGCGCTCATCTGTTGACTCACCATGGTTGGCTGTATCCCGGCTCCGGATGTGCCTGTCACTGTGGTCCCCATATAACAGCCACAGGACGCCTGCGCCTACAGAGGGACCATGGGTGGCTTGCGCTACACCACCCACAGCTCCATCCACACACCTATATCCCGTGTAAACCAGAGGGATAAAACCGGGAAGAATGTGGATGGGAGCCACATTTCATCAACGGAACCGGTCCACACTCCTTCAACATGAACAGCAGCAGCATTCCGGTCTAACTATGTCGGAAATCATGCGTATCAGACGTACACAAGGCCGTGGTTGAGCAGTAGTCCGCTCCACACTGGATGAAACCTCACTTTGAGCATGGCACCGCCACGAGGACTGTGCACCCAGTCCCCCCAGCAACGATTCACAGTCTCCTGAAGCCAGTAATCGAGGTGGAGAGTGTTGGACAGGTAGGTACCTTGTCAACATTCACATTAAGCGCAGCCACACCGGGGATAACAAACAACTAACCTAGAATTTAAGGGAAAGCAAACATGCAACATTGACACAGAATATGCAGCACACTAACAGAACTGAAAAATCCAAATAAAGAGAAATGACTTTTATCCAGCTTAAAAGGAATTAGCTTCAGTGTAAGTTACTTTGCCCCCACTGCGGTGAAGAAGCAACATGAATGTAACATCAATTTCAGCATCAGGTGGACTCAATCTAAACCGACGAAGGCTTTAGAAAGTTCCAGATAGATGATCTCGGTTCCGGTCCCAATATCCGCTTTTCCTGTTTGACTGCCCCGAGCAATCAGTGGTTGGGTAGTGCATGACCGATATTGACGGTGGCCGCGTTGCTCCGGTGATGAGACGTTCGACATTTCTAGTTAGTCTATTAGTGCCCAGTTAGGACCGACTCCATCACTTACGAGGGCACCGGGGGAAGAATCACTGGGCGATAGTTATTGGGTTCCGCACTGCTATCCCCTTTGAAAATCAGGGTAATTATACCCTGCCCCCACATGCTGGGTACCTGCTGTTCATCTAGGCATCTTTGGATTAATCGGGTTAATGGCTCAGTTTTCCTCGTAGCTCCAACCTGCAGTGCCTTCGAGGCAGTGTTCTCACCACGGTGGGATCTATGGATGCTCAACGATAACAGCTTCCTCAAAACGGTAACTGAACTAATAGTGACGTGTGTAAATACCGGCTTGTAGGGTAATGGTACACGAATCCCGTTTACTCGCTTGGCTAGTTCCTTTCTTCCATATATCGAGGCATAGAGTGCGCACCTGATATTTCATCCAGAGGTAGTATAGGCATTGAAAACAAGACGAACAGTTAGCCAAAGGAAGCGAAGAACAAGATCTAGGCGGTGCAAGCAGGTCGAGATCAACGGCCATTCTATATCGATACATGTTAAGGATTGCAGCGCAGTGCACTAGGCTCATCAGTTCCGGTCACACTCACTCGCGAAGATTGCTCGACAGGGAGTGCATTAAGCAATCGACTAAGGCTCATTCCTACATTTACACAATGGCTCGGTAGACCTTTCAGTCCCTTTCATTATTTACACTTACACTTACACTTATTTACACTTATCTTCGGTAATTTTGTTGCGTTTGTAGCATTTTTAAGTAACTTGTGGACATTTCTTACTTTTCGAGGATTCGTGTCTAGGTGTCTAGGTCATGCCTGGTATTTTGGTGGATTGTCGAGCTGCTCACCTACGAGTGTGGACAAAACTCACACTGCCCGTGTGACCAAACGCCAGTCTGATTATTGTCCTCAAGTGCTCAATTTGTTTATATATTGCAACACAGGCAAATTTGGGGCCTTGACTGTCAAAATTAACCATCGGTCAGTTGGAGATTTGGAAATTTAAGGTAGCTAAACCCTCCCAAGACTGAACTCCACTACAGGCCCTGTCCTTGAGTTCACTCTTCAGTTAGAAATAAAGGGAGCTAGGATGAAATATAAATCCAGTAGAACTAATGACGCACCGCACACAAGTGGTACGATGAATTGCGTACATAAATTGGGTGGGGTAGTTGCAGAACATCATCAGTTTGCCCCTTCATTAGGTCCATGTCCTGCAGACCTCATGCCTGTGTAAGGGAAAGTAAGCACTATATGGAGAATAAGGAAAAACGCCTATCCAAGCCATCAAAGTGCGCATGTTTCCCAAATGCCTTCAGTGGGTCTTCAAGCTAAGTAAGAGTGCAGTAAGAAGTAGCGTAGATGAAGAAACGATTGAAGGCAAATCCCATCTATCCAACTCATGGACATGCCCATATTGTCATAGGTCACCACTGGCTCAAGTTGGGGGGGAACTAACCACAACACTGCAACCTGGAACGTTAATTCCATCAACATCAATGTTGCGGTTGCAACGTTTGAACTCAGCTTAACCCGGCCGGTCACATCTCTCACATAATATTGGCCTCTAGGACATTCCGGTTTGAAATATGTGGCACCTTCTGTGTGCGACGCCCATGTATGTCCCTCCACCCCTTCCGTTGACAAGTGCCTTCATGGGAATCGCGACGACCAAGTCTGGTTAGAGAGATTTTCATGGGAAGGTTGGACTAGGTAAATGAAATTGGGTTGAAAATACGCAGCGTATTGGGGCCGGACACCAAGTAAGGTGAACGACGTTGAGCCAGTCCAGTATAACACAGTCAACTTGTTCACCGCTGGCCGGGTTAAACTACGGTCAAATGTGGCAACCGAACTAAGGACAAAACTGCACACATCGCTGATGGAGACTGCGTCCTGTGTGTAGTGTAGACAATTGTCGGTATTGGTGTAAATGCAACAATATTTCCACAGTGAACCCAAGGATCAAGGGTGCGAGCTAGGGAATACACCACATGGTGAATGTGAACGACATTAGTATTATTTACATATCCTGTTGCGTCGAAGATATCTTCAGAGTGGGTAGTTTATAACGTTCTGATGTTCGCATGGTTGAAGTCTGAAAACCCTAATTGTGCGAAAT
The DNA here is from genome assembly GCA_944474145.2 of Dicrocoelium dendriticum. NCBI lineage: Eukaryota > Metazoa > Platyhelminthes > Trematoda > Plagiorchiida > Dicrocoeliidae > Dicrocoelium > Dicrocoelium dendriticum. Next base: position 96,554,804 of record OX104063.1, read on the forward strand.
TTGCGGTTTCGCAAGCCACATTTCCTGAGCTGAGATAGGTGGTAGTAATGTCATTAAAATGTCAATTGTCTGTATCTGATGTTATGTCAGTACGTTAAACAACGTAGAAACATTCCCACGCCAACTACCCCCGCATTTGCTTACGCACGCTATTGGGTCAAACAAGGATCGTCCGAACAAGCCAGACTGTATCCAAGTCTTACTGGACAGCTATTCGCGCCTTTCTGGCACGCAAATTAAATTGGGCTTACTGTAGGAATGGTTGCTTTTAAATCGAAAGTACAGCTTCCGAACCGGCTGATGTGGGTTCCGAACTTGACAGACCAACTTCCAATCGGGTAACGGGTTAACGCGCCAGTACACTCAAATACAGCGGACAAACATCGCACAGAGACGGTTTCTATTAAACACGCGATTCATTTGTTCAGATTCAATGACAACAACTTGTCTGGCAATGGACGTGTTTGCGAACTCGCATCTAGCAGTTCCTCTCACTCTTGGAAAAGCCTGACATGATGTGCGCAGTAATTTCGTATTCGCTACTATTCAACTATCCACGCTGATATCCCATACTGTAATACATCTGACGGTTGCTTCACCCGGCAAGCTCACTTGGTCCTACAAAGCGCTTTCCAAACATCCTAGTTTTCCGAACAAAGAAACTGTATTTACATTATCTCAGGCTGATCATGAAAGAGTACGGCGCAGCGAATACCAGCATGAAAAGGACCATAAGTTGAACATATCACTCGGGCATGGCTCACTGGATGTCGGTCCCGTGTCACTCCATTGCGCTAGACATCAGATATCGCTTCAACCCCCGTACGAACACACAAACTTACGTACGTGCAAACATATTTTGAAAACACTGGGAACACTCACACGTCCCTACGCGCTGCCAGTAACCTGCCATACAAACAGATACGTAAAAAATAGGCCAGCAAAGTGATCAAAATATGTCATTTTTTCTAGACAAGTAGTGAAATGTACACGCATATGTCGAATAGCATTACGACATCCCACAACGCTGATATCCTTGGTGGCTGCTTCGGCAATGCGTTCAAGGAACTGCAGCCTCCATTCCATCTGCGTCATGAGTTTCTGGGGATCCCCGGCCAGAAGTTCCTCGTAGTGCACTCTCATCTCATTCCTTACTCTGGCCTTCACCACCTGCCAAACATTCTCGATCGGATTGAGGAACGGAGAGTATGGGCTCAATCTCAGTATGGTTACTCCATCGAATCCATCTACTGACGACAGTTATTCCAGTCGTGTGTGACATGGTGCATTATCACAAATCACGACAACCTGCCGGAGCTCCATCTCCCGTTTCAGGTTGTCTAAATAGCTTCGCAGCCATTCGAGAGATAGGGAACCTGTGAATGAGCCTCTCCGGGTTGTCATCGACACTTTCTCTTCCATCGTGAGTGCACCGATTAAATGTAAATTGTGCCCTCTGCTGTTGGCAACTTTGCAACAGGCCCTCACTCCTCTGGGCGCCCGACCACGAGTAAGTTTGCAGTAAACGTTGAAGTTCGCTTCGTCAATCCAAATGAAGAACGTGCCATCGCTCTCAAATTGGAGAAACTGCTGAACGAATTCCCTGCGTATTCCTTTGTTTCGCTCATTGTTCATTCCCTCGGGAACCTGATAGATGTTCTTCATAGTTATCAATCGACCATCTAGGTGCCGTGCAATTGTTGACTTCGAAATGTCCTTGTCCATTTCTGCTCGTACTCGTACTCGCATTTCCCGTAGCGTAAGAGTTGAGTCCCTTGCGATCCAATCCAGGATGTCATCTACGTCTTCCTCCGACAAAATCCGTTTACGACCGCGCGCCTGCGTAGTACTCGGTTCCTGATCAAGAGAACGACGAATCCAGGAGTAGGCTGTTTGATATTTGACGTTGTTCACAGTTGCCACAAGCTGCCAGTCATCACCGTTGACGAAAGCGCCCAAAACTCGGTCACGAATATCTGATGAGATACTCTGTCGAACGTGAGAAGGCATGCCGACGACGTTAGAATCATAGACATGGTTTCGGTCGTGCGCTTATGTTCCAGCTGTTCATTGCTCTCAGACCAATTGTGATCCATCGTTTCGGACGTGAGGGGGGCGCATACAAGCCCGTTGCACCGTCGAAGTGCATTCCTCCAAGGTTCATTCACAAGTCTCACCCAGTCAACGAGCAGCGCGCTCACCTCCCCAGACTAACGCACCGAACCTTGGCATCCGGCCAATGAGAAAACACTTAAGGTCAGAGGATTGGCTCTGAGCGGCTGGCGAATCGCACAGGGTTTTGCAACATTATGGACTTTCTTTGCAAAGTTTTGGACCTTCTTTGCAAAATTTTGGACTTTCTTTGCAACTTTGCGGGAAATGCTTTAGACCCTTGGTATTAAAGTGGGGAGCCCTTTCCATTCACTTAACTTGGAAATGAATGTACCCGGACGAGATCGTTCTCATTTTGATGGTAAAGATTGCATTTGTGTACACTCGTTTCCGACTTAATTATCGCCACCATGAAAACGAACCAGTGCTGTGAACTTCAGCACGTAAACCCCTTTCATTCGTCCGCTATGTGTAATCATCAAAGCGGTAGCATAAGCGGCTCCGATGAAACCTAGATCAGTACAAAGTAGCAAAAGACAATATTACACAGTCGTTCTATGGCCTTTAAAGTGTGCCTTATTTGAATAGATAGATATCAGTGTTGCCCGCCCGAAAACACTGGACTCCACGACACTACACGAAATTACTTGGGTTCGTCAGGTAGAGATACAGGCATTGAAGTTGGGCCCATTTGGATGTTAGTTGGGACCTGTACCCCTTTAGCCACCGGATCACGACGTGCAACGCTTGGCATAGAGGCTCAAAGAGAGTACATATATTTTTCTATTGACAGTAGTTTCACAGTGTACTCGTTCCAGTGGATCTACTTACACAAAGGATAGAAGAACCTGCAAGCAATATTCTCATGAAGATACGGATCACCACAATGATTCTACTACACTCATGTTGTATATTGACAACCGGACCACCCCGCACCGCAGGGGCAGCGCGCAGCGAATTGTCAAATCCCGAAATCTATCGCATCACCTGGGATGACCAATAAGGAGCTGATGTGGTGTGATTGATCTGACTCAAATGAGTCACGCTGGGTGACCATTGTGTCTAGACGCCAAAGCAGGAACAAGCCTGCCGTACGTGCAGGAGAGGCTTTTCTTGAACAATGAACAATGGTTTGTCGCAGGATAAAAGCAAGTGCTTGACATTTCCCGTAGTATGGTTGGGTTGAATACGAGGAAACCAAAATATATATGGGTCAGCTACCCAGCGCCTACCGAGGTGAATGCTTTGAGAAATAACCTCAGTGTAAAATGAAAAATATCGAGTGTAAGCTTGCAGAAATACTCTGGGTAGTAGACTTTAACATAAGACGTGAGAAAAGTAAAATATGGTCGCTCGCTTTGGTCCATTTGATACATAAATCCTGTTGAAAGGCATGATTGGCGTAATCCACAATAGCGCAGTTTAGGTAACTAAGTGCTGGGACCTTAGAGCAATAACTAAACGCTTTTGAAAACGTCCAACTTAGGGGAGGATACAACTGAGTCTGGGAATGCGTTCCAGGGTTGGCAAACCAGAAAGGAAAAATAACCACCTCGACAATCTAGACGGCTACATTGTGCTCGCAATTTCAAGCAGTTACCCCTGAGCTGCGTGTTGAGGTTAAGTTTCAGCAAATGGCGGCCTATTTGGTTGGGGTCACTCAATATTTGCTACGCTAATGTGAGATCGCCGGGCACCCTTCAGTGGCATCCGTTAAACATTCCCAGCAACTTCAGCCTTCGGTGATAAAAGTGTTAGCGCAGGCGCTTGACATTCTTTGTTGCTTTTCATTGTGGTGCCTCTAATGCCTCTAAGTCGCGCTTCAACCAAGGTTGCCAAGCTTGGATAGCGTATTCAACATGCGGGCGCACGTAGGAATTGTGCATCATTGGGAAGATTGACGGGTCAAGTCTCCCGCATGACTTTCGCAGCATGCGGACGTGTTGCTTGCCTGCTTCCGTAGCTACCTCAGCTTGTTTTGAACAGCTGAGGTCACGCTGTACGAGCACATCAAGGTCACGTTCTTGGGCGCCGGTCTACTGTCCGTGTGCCCCAAGCAAATACGTCTGGTCATGTCTATGGCGTAATTGCAGAACGCGACATTCGTCTACGTTGAAACGTAGGGCGTTTTGAACTGACCAGTTCGACACCGTATTAATGTCGAACTGGAGCCGCTCGTGGTCGTCCATTCCTCTGATCCTTCGCCATATCTTGATATCATCCGCGAAAAATAGAAAATCGGAAGCAATTGATTTCGCTAAATCGTTAATGAACATCAAGAATAGACTAGGTCCGAGCACCAAACCTTGTCACACCACCCACCACATTGATTGCATCGGACAGTTTCCCGGACTCTAACCTCCAACCGTCGTTCGAGTAGTAAATTGCTAATCCAACGCAGGATTGGGTGGCCAATGCCATAGTTCCGCAGCTTCTGAAGCAGAATCTGATGATCTAAGCGATCGAACACTTTGGTGAAGTCCAGGTAGATGACACTGCTTTCTGCTCCATCATCAACGACTTCAGTTCAGCTATTGCGTGCAACTAATAAGTTAGTAGTGCATGAACACTTTTGGCGGTAGCCATGTTGCTCTGAGGCTATTAAGTTGTGGCTTTTAAGATACTGCATCAGCGCATCTGCGATGATTGATTCCATAACTTCGGATAGCACAGGAAGTAGCGTTATTGGACGGTAGTTGGTAGGTTCAGTGCGGCTACCTCCTCTCCGTATAGGAGTCATGACCCCTCGCTTCCATACTGGTGGAATATGGTTCTCCTCTAGACATGGCTGATAGAAAACGGCCAGTGGTTCTACTAGTTCACTAGCTACTACCTGCAAAGTCTTCGGTAGGAGGTTGTCGACTCCAGGAGAACTGTGGATACGCAAGCATAACAACTTTTTCAACACAGCTTCCGCAGTGAAGGTGATGTTGTCTTAACCGGACGGTAGAGTAATAGAAAGGAGAAAAATATTTGCGCTCATTGCCTGCTGGAAAGTGTGGGAGAAATGAAGCCGTAGGAGATCGGCTGCTTTCGTTGCTCGCCGCCTCCATGCATCAGCAGTGACTAGTGCTAGAATTCTGTGCTTCATTTTTCGAAGGCTGTTAACTTGCCTGTATAGAAGTTTGCGGTTCATGCAGAATCGCTTCATTAACTCCTGCCGATGCGTGACCTTGTCCTTGCGGAGCAATTCCACACATTAGTTTCGATGTGTCACGTGTGCAGTCCAGGTTTGGGCATTCAGGCAGTCCTTGTGAGCTCGCCATGCCAAATCCCGCTGGGACATACATTTACGTGTTCTGTTGTTCAGAAATGACCTACATTTCTGTTCAGGTTGGAAGGACTTATGTCCCGGTGCGTGCGATACCAGTGTGCAAAATGTTCTTGTAAACATTTCCCAGGCAACATCTGGGGGGCATTCGGTTAAGAAAGTCCAAGATGGAACCTTAACAAGCGTAGATAGCACGTTATAGTGTGTGACAGTATACACTTTATCATCCTCCTTTTCGGGAGATTCCGCATAGCATATATAGTCAACGAGTAGAGTAACATGATCACTACCATCCAAAGGTGTGCTTGTAACTATCCCGTCAACCGTGAGTTCTTCGTTAGTTAGCACAAGATCCAGTATCGATGGCTTGTTAGCAGTTCGAAATCTGGTGGGAGAGATTACGTGGTTGTACAGAGGGTGGCTAGCAATTAGCTCTTGAAAGTAGGTTTTAAACTGCGCACTACCAGTTGGTGGCGTTTCCATGTCATGCACACTGAAGTCTCCAGCGACACGGATGTGAGGGTGGGACCTGTTCAAAGCAAATTGAAAGACCTGGTTCAGTTTGGAGTCCATTTCCGACTTATGGTTTGGTGGGCGATAAATTACAGCTAGTAGACATGTGTACTTGTTTCGTAATCATAGGCGGCACCAAAGCGAAGCAGGGGATCTGACTTCTAGGTGATCGATAACTTCACATCAGAGGGTTGTAATATAATAAAGAATTACACCACGACCCCTTCCAGTTCGATCATTCTGAAGCGGCGACAAACCGGGTAAATTGATCTCAGAATCGGTTATCTTAAGGTTTAACCAGTCTTCTGTTATCATAACTAGGTCCTCGGTTGCGAGACGTAGATTTCTCTAAGTTTGGCCGACTTAATTAGAAGGCCTTGGGCGTTTCTGTACATACAGGATAATGTTTTTGTTGTTAGGAGTGCGTTGATGGTCGTCAAATTTGTGTTTGTATTTAAGCCGGCCGTTAAGAGGCCGACCTTTAATGGTTTTTTGGTTCATGAATTTCAGTCAAGTTACATGGCATTATTGAGCTTTCTTGAATAGAAGTTTCGCCCGTACAGCACCTTGTCCTGTTGTGTGCGGTGGGTGCTGTTGTGTTGGTCTCTCTGCAGGACCGTGCGGAGAAAGAATTCACGGCATTTACCAGTTCCATCGAATTGCCTACAACTCTTGGCTGTGTGCCTGTTGCCTTTAACCGTATCTCTGTTAGCAACCTGGCTCGAAACATTAACCAGCTATCCAGCAGAACTTGCGTCATTCCCTCAGAGTGTAATATTATGTTCATTAGCCTTGGACCGCAGTCCTTGTAGTTAGGTGATGACGGAACTCTTGTCACGGGTTTGGCAATAACATTGTCAACAGAGTGCTTCGCGGACGTAGCACCACTGCTCTCGGTCATGTGTTTGCGCATCGTGATCAGAAGAATGCAGAAGCTCAGGAACGCCATGAACAAATGTTGTTTTCTTGTTATCCCTATTAGGATTGCCGCGTTGCTCAACTGCTTCTTTTGCGCGATCTTTCCAAGATAGATCAGGTAATATGCGCACTCCGCTCTGTGAGTTGCGAGGACGAACTGCTGAGAGCAGGACAGCCTCTGTTTCATCTGCTGAGTTTAGTGTTACTCGAAGAATTCGAGGTTCGCCAGAATGCCCTGAGGTCGGGTGACGGGCTACGCGTTGCAGCATTGAAGGCTCAACCCGAATGCCAATCGCCTCGCAGATGGAACTCCACTGGTTGCGATCGTCTTGCAACTTGCCTTTTATTGTTCCAGATTTAGATTCGGGAACATTGGTGCACACGAGAGTTAACGCAGCGTGGTTCTGTCTAGACAGTATCGCCTTTAAAGTTATTGCCGGCAATTTGAGCTGTTTAGAATGCATCATTGGAGTTGACGGTACAAGCTGCGTCTCCTCATGTGTGCTCCGTACAGAAGCTGGAGCTACGTGCGTCGCGTCCGGTGTGTTTGTCGAGACAATCGATGCGTACCTTACCTGCTTGTTATCTGCACCGGATTGCCTTCGGCTCTGAGCTGTCGGTGTCATGGCTGGATCTCCAGGTGAAGCGTCTATGATTGGAGGAGTGGAAGCAGGCATATTTGAGGCTTGTCCGCTTATGAGAATGAGGTGACCCAGTGGATTTAGAGACACAAAAGCTCCAGTGCGGTTGGAAGGTCTAGCCCTGGTCTTCGGCTTAGAGTCAGAGCTTACTTGAAGTATCAGCTTGGCCATATTTATCTCCCAGGGAGCGATTTTACTATTTACAAAATACGGCATAATTGCAATCATCCAAGCACACTTTTTCATGAGTAAAAATAAACAGTTGACAACTGGACAAAACTAAAATGTGTCAACAACTTTGTCTGTCTCACTTCTTGGACGGATTTGCCTATACATTACAGACAGCACGATCTAATGCAGCTAGAAGAGGTTACCCCGACCTTAAGGAGTTTACTGCAGTTTTCTGCTGAACATAGGCGACCTTGAACCATTGGAATGCTAGTCGCCCTCTTATCGTTTGCAACAAGGCCTATTCGAGCGACCTTTGCGGTACTGCCGCCCACGTTTGATGCATGTTCTGTGCGCCATTCGTGAAACACAAACAAGTCAAAACACATGCGAGTAAAGAGGTGTTCACCTAAACCAAGGTCAGCCGGCCGCGAATGATGGATGTCTTACCTCGCAGACTATCGAAATCAGCGAGCAAGCGATTCGCGGTTGAACGCACACACCCACACAAAGCGGCAGTGTGTACTGATCGGCCTGCCTTAAGCGACGATACAGCTGGAGGGCTGATAAGCGTCCTTAGTGCCTTGGACGAGATGTTCGGTTGATGAGCGAAACAAAATGACTGAAACGTTGTTATGTTGTAAATTGCAGGGATGGTTGCCACGTAGCTTGGGAGTTCTCAGCTTCATCTTCCGAATAAGACCAAAAGGTTTCCCGAAAACCTCCGGTCTGATGCGGTTGCACACAGAGCTCGGCAAAGCCTATGCCAAAACTAAAAACTAGAGCAAGAGTATAATCCACACAGGTTAGATTCAAGAGGTTGGAAGCACTGAGTAGAGTTTGTCGAACTGGTTCGTACGAGCGCTCGCACAATATTGTGTGGGGAGAATTAGGGTGGCCACAGAGGGCGAAGCGAGAGCTGAGTTACAGTGCGGCCGTACAGCGTGATACCAATGGTTGATTGGCCGGTAGTATCAATGTATTTACGGGAACCTGGTGAAGTCAGCTATAGAAAACGACAGGTAAATTGCTGCTTCACTATCTCCTGGTCAAGGGGCGGCTAGAGAAAAAATCGATTTGGTGGTTGCTTTTCACTTTCCGTCATCCCAGCTAAGAGATATGGTCGACATGTGCTACCTGCGGTAACCAAGCGTGGGAAATCGATTTGATGAATACCTACTGATGGTTGGTATGCACTTTACATTGATGTTACTCTAACGGTCTCATACCCACGGGTAACCTGCTTTTCGACGAACCACCTAAGGACTAACCGAATAGTAGGGACACAAACACTGTTCGAACTGCGATCAGTCTGGATTAATGACACCGGTAGATATTTATGGAATAATTTGAGTCCCGACGATCTAGATGATAGAGATAGCAACCACAGTGGTATCGGCAAAATGGATGAGCGGGTGCATACTTGACATTTCTGCGACTAAACGGTTAAAAGGATGCATCATCATTGAGCTCACATGTTTTCCAATACAAAGCAATTCGCATCAGTATGACTATCGAATATGCCAAAGTTAAATGTAGCAGGGTCGGTCCTGGCTTCTTCCGGGTTCGCAACTAAGAACATGCTTTCCAACTACTCCTAGCTTAATGACAATATTATGAAGATAACAGTGAATGTTTGGTGCAGCTAACTCACTTCCACTTCTAGCAAAAGGTCCTAGATTGGATATCACTTTTGAATGGTTTGGAGGAGTAATTTCACCAGTAGAGGACGTAGAGGAGCCAAAGTATGTTTCTTTCATTCATTGAACGAAACCATTAGGTCAGGGCCTGCTGGGTTCCTCGTGCATTTACCAGCGGATGGTTCTACCCAAGTAATGACAATAACCACAAAATCGTTAGTATACTTTTGCGGTTTGATCCCTCTATACCGCGTTATTTCAGTCGTCCTCACCGTCCAAAATAAACTCCTCCCAATCAGGTCGGTCAACACAGGACTGTAAAGAACAGGTGAATCTAAATGTTTTGCCGAACCCTAGCTTAACGGATATAGAATGCAGTTGCACCCACATAAAACCCCCCCGTACCGTTAACCGCTTATGCTTGCTGCACCTATGATATCGGAAGGACATACATTCAGCGATGTAGACGTGTATGTCGACCGATAAATTAAACGTCAGATGTCGCTTTATTTAAACGATGGAAGGTAATTCACTGGACCCGGTAACATACAATCCTGAATTCCTACGCCAAAGGCCAATTGTACAAACTTCAATAGAGCCAAGTTGAACGCTATTTGTAACCAAGCTTGTAACTGGGAACTAGTCCAACACTTCGGATTATTCATTGAGCAGGCATGTGCGAATCTTCCAAAGTACAGGTACACCTCACGAGCGCCTTCACAGCACTCCGCTGAAACTCCCCCTTGGCACCTGTCCGATGGTCGCACCGTAAGAACTCTGCGTAGCCTCAACGCACTAGTGGATCGAAAAGATTCCCAGATAATAACTGACCACGCGAGTGGGTACCTGTATTATATACTCAGCAGAAGCCAATCAGCAGGGTTGTCAACTGTAAGGTAGAGACGGTTAGACGCTATGGACAATCATACAAAGATGTGGGTTTAACCTATCAATTCAGCTGTTTCCCAATGAAGAATAAATATCTTGTTAACTCTGGTTTAGAGTCATGTTTTTCCCCAGTAGGTTTGAAGCACAAAAGTAAGAGGCACTGAAGTTCAAAATTACGACAGTATCCTTCACACACGTTGTCCCGTGGTCCTAAAATTACGGGCACGACATCGAGCAGAACAGAGTCTGCACTTACACGGCAGTTCCTATTTGAAAGGCAGCCGAACAGCGATAGTCACGCTGCAGCGATTTAAAGTGTACAGTACGAGAACTATGAATCGTACTCAATATCAAGCACCCCATGCATCACAGACTTTGGCATGAACAATCACAGTTTCGATACTATAGGTAAGGTCGGAGGGGAGGTCTGTCTATCCGGCGACAGAATAGCGCGCGATAATCACACTTTCACATTCCCATTTGAAGTCAATTACGCACTAAAAATCTGCGAACTTGATGGCGGTGCGCAGAAAGAGATGAGTCACTTAAATGGGGCTACCGGTTAAACAAAGGGCGGTGACCGCGGGTTTGAGTTATAAGCTTGAAAGCTACCCTACATAACCTGGGGTGTGTCTGTTCGCTCGCAGGATTATAGCGCCTGGTATCCAAATTCAAACACCTTGATGCGGTTCGCCTGCCAGCAGTACCCATGCAGCTGGAAAATCACAAATGTCTGAAGCACAATTGTCTGAGGGTCAATGACTTGCACCATGTCAATTGAAACGCAAGTTTAAAGGAAGACCACCCAAGTTGAATTCTACAGTTAGCAAGAATGCCCAATATTCCACACATTGCCTGTCACAGTTGACTAGGTCTGCAAGTCATGGCATCGTTAATCCTTATATTCGCTGGTATCATAGCCGCTAAATGCTATCCGGGGGACTAAGTTGCTACTTGTGGTACGCCTTCAGCTCAGTGAAATTGCTTACGCAAAGGAGGATTGTCAGTGGTCATGGTAGAATGAAAATCTAAGCACTGAGGTGCTCGCCTCCGGTATAGTGAAAATGAATGCTTGCGGCGTCAAATACACTAATTCATTAACTACTCCCTTTCCCTGTCATTGAGATAAACAGTCGAAAATTGCATGCACCGTCCTGGAAGCCAATCGCTCTAAGTGATAAGTCAACTAGCCTTCTACTATGAGATAAGAAATGCCCAGGTTCGTCGATAGGTGTGAATGCTTGCAAAGGTAGCTGTGAGGTGTTACCCTTGCCTCTGCACGTTCATAACACGTATGACAAGGGAGGATGAGTCGCGTTATTTCACAGTTAGAAGTTAGTTACGGCGGACCGCAGACGCCACTGTGGTTCAACGGCCTAAGTCGTTGATTCATAAGAGAAAGATTCTGGGCTCGCATCCGAGAGTATCCGGTAGGTGCGTGCTACTGATGAGTCCCAATAGAACGAAAGGACCGTCTAACGCTTTTCCGTATGCGATGAATCAGTTCAAAACCACAATAAGTTCCCTTACTAATCACTAATTGGGAAAGCTATGTTTAGCTTAATGTTCGGACTTTTAAATTAGTAAATAAATAAAGTAATGTTATTTCTCGACGGTGTGAGAGGCTGTTCCCGTTTAGGGACAAATCAAAAAGTACACGGTTGTGTTTCACAAGTGCTGTCATGCAACACAGGATTGGAAGAAATGCACTCCGCCATGTGGAGTTCGCATTATGCAGGTTGAACTATATGTTGAACTATGTAGCAAGCTTATATCAATATCACACGTTCACTGTTGACTGATGGTAGTAGTTGATTATGCTTAGGAGAAATGCCGGGGAGTGTTTCCTCATATTCATGTTAAATTCATCCTTAGGTCTGCTTTCTTCACTCGCCACTTTGGCTTTGGTCCTGTTGATGAAAATACACATATTCCAGCGCTGGATTCTGGCACCATTCTGCACAAGATTAAACTAGACGGTACAATTTTTCTATCCCGTACCAATCGAAGTAACTTGCTTTCACAAGACATAACAACTTGTGGTAAACAACCATGATGTTCCACCTATTTCGAATACCATATATCCAGACTGAGATACCCCTATCATGAATATGATGTTTTGCACAACGAGATGCATCTTGACAGACACCCTAATGTTATATACTTTGGTGTACTTTATTCAAAAACTTGTAGTATGCAGTAAGAAAGAAACCTTCTGGCATTTGTGTCTTCGTCCTTGTAATCATGACCTCAATTTCCTTATGGGATATTTGTTATACTACATCATACACAGATTTACCCCTGCTGTTTGAGCACAGTTATGCATGATTTTGAATAGAAAACACAGATTTACTTTCATTCTTTGAAAACAAGGAAAGTACACGGCGCAATGTAAGCTCTGTGGAATATCCAGTTATTCTTTTGGTAACTCGGCGTTGAATTCGTTCAACAACCATTTGCTCGGACTTACGCGTGTTTGTATACACCATTGAGCAATGTAAACTGGTTGGCAGTGCGTATGTTTTGTGCCATCGAAGGCGGGATTCAAGGAGTGAGAAGCAAGGACAAATATATCCAACGGTCTTTCGTGACTTTGATGTCCGGAAATCGCAAAGCTCTGGGAAGTTGAACGTATGTAAATATCGCAGGTCTAGATTAAGAACTGATGTGCATTCAGAGATGTTCTTACTATGCGCGATAAGACTGTTTTTAGGAATGTGACGCATTCTATGATACCGCAAATATCTACACCAAATGACATTTTCCACAAAGGACACCAAGTTTCAAATGCTGTTGAATGTTTTGAAGGCGCCGTAAAAAACGGTACATCCGTATCTTTGTGAGAATAAGTGACTTTTATGTCTTCTGCAAACAAGAAAGCAGTAGCACACTTACTACTGCTCAGAGTATCATTAACTAAACAAGAAGCAGTAAGGGACCAATGGCAGTTGTAGTACTCCCCTAGTGACTGCTTTAGTGAGTGAAAAACGATTGTGTATTCCTACCACTTGTAACCATTCATAATGTCTTTTTGTTGAACCAAAAAGTACTCAAATTCAGTTGACTCTTATTGGCTTCCTTCACAGCGTTTACAAGTTGCTTGCAAGTCACCACAATCCAGGTCTCAATCCGTACGCAGTAACGTCTCGTTCGAGGTTGTGGATCTGAGTAGGAACAGCCTATACGCGTTTGCATACTATGCTGTGAACCCCAATTGTAATGCAGTGTCACCAAATCGAAGGATTTGAAATCACCCTCTGTTGATGGGTGACACATGGTCCAGCTAGTGTGGTGATCGTCCGCTGCACTAACCTCCATCTACACAGATCCGGTGGTCGCCTATTTTGCTGCACCGGTCCGTCTCAGCAAACTGGTCCGTTTGGTTCAGGATTATCGGTGTATTCCATGTGTCAAGTAGCAAGTTTAGAAAAAAAACGCCTGGTTAACAAAGTAACACTAGGAAACGCATGGTATGAATGAGACGCCACGGTTGTCTGGATGGCCAACCCTGCTCTAAAGACTTAGAAGGACCGCCTGACGTAGCGCCACCACTGTACCACGCTCCTCCGTGAGAGTAACCCTCACGATTCAGCCAACCCTCACAGGCTACATTATGCCCCAACGTTCCGAAGCGCGGTCAGCTTGTGATACAACCATGCTATTCTCAGAAACCAGATTATGCAGTTGTCACGTTTAATGCAATGCATGTACCAAGGAGGTCGCTTTCACTGTACTAAGTCATCCAGGCATAGATTGCACTCACCTGATAACACTGAATGTGACAGTTATGAGGAAAGCGCAGCACTTATAGTTAACATTTTATAATGGATGTATGAAAGTTGCTCCTCCCTGCACCAAACTAATGTACCATAGAACTGTTTTATAAGTGTGTTAACTGTGCAGCATTCGCAAATAATTGCTTAAAGCTCCCGCTCTCCATGAAGTTGAATATAACGGCACCTGTTACCGCTGAGGCATTAGAGGGCTGTCTCTAATGACACGATATCGTAGCATCAAAACAACACGGGTTGCACAAACACTTACCTTGCGGGATCAGCTTAATTCTTGTACGAGGTGATAAAATCATAAAGGTTGATAGGAAGATCGAAGCTATTTTTGACACTGTTAAGGCCCTCAACGATTAGCATCACCGCGTCCTCTTACACAGACTCGAAAGGCATGAAGTGGAGTCCCTGTTCCTCAAGGCGGATTTCTCTCACTCCTTAGCTACAGTTGAAAGGTAGGAGCAGACTGCTGGACATGATTCCGTCCCAATAAGGCGGTGCACTATGTTCGGTGATACGACAGCGCTTATGCTATGGATTTACTGGTGATCTAGCACTTAAGATCGTATTGGATTTGCTATTTTTCAGTGGTGGACGTGACTTGCGATTGCTAACCAAAAAGAACATGGGGCACTCCAAAGAAGCCCACTGGTGTGTGTGTGTGTGTGGATGTTCATGTAGGATCTGAGTAAAGTTGATACAGATAACTGTGAGATGGCCCATATATTTTGTCGCTCAGATTGCAAGGCTTCGAGATACAGTAGTGGAACGGTTGCCTGTGACGATGAAGTTTGGAACTTGGTTGAGGACAACGTCGGCTACCATTAACAATTCCAGGTGTCGAAAATTGCCCAATCGACTCACTCATCCTCCTGCTATCATCAAAGCTATAATGAGGTCCCTTATGGAAACGCCATGTATGCCTTCCAGTACCGACAGAAGCATGGTCTTGTTACAATCAGCAATCTACAACTGGGATAGATAAGACCATGTAAGCACCTTTCCATCCACCTAGTAATCCAAGGAAATATCCTACAACAGACAATATGGGTGTTTGGCATACCAGTTTCTCGATAACGGAAGGCATATTTGCCACCGCCTCCTCAGGGACCACACGCCGAAGCTAGTCACGCAGAATGACAGTCGGACTATCACCCTAACTTAGGGTTTCAAGTACGCAACGACATTTCCCTCCCTTCCAGGGTGCTATTTGTGAAACTTCCTGCCACCAAATTTAATCATTTCGGTTTCCACCTTATCGGTACTCAAAAATCGCTTTGATGACGTACAGTATGTGTACATGGGGAGATGACGTAACGTGACCTAGTGGTGCATTCAACAGCCATCCCCCGGGGGGGTTCATTTCCCTCTAATGTTCATGTGAGCGTAGTGGTGAGACTGCCAATACGCCCGTTTATGTTTGTTCTTACATTTATCACGCTGACTAGCCTACGGGAGCAATCAGATATCTGATTGTGTCTACCTTCGGTTTCCCATTTCCAGTCAAGGGCGGGCATTAGGCTCAATTTCCTATTCCCATAGTCAACTTGCGTGCGGTACTTACGTTTTGCTGCATAAGTATTACTTCTTAATGTTGTTGCATACACATATTTTCTGTGACTGTGCAGCATCTAGCAAGGTCACCTAATTCACTAAAGCAAGCAGCATCTACTTGGCCAACAAATAATCCTATCTCCATTACAGTGATTCATCAGTATTTTGTGCGTTCAACCTATGCTACATTTGTATTGTTCGCTTAGCATAACACAAGTTCAATCCACCTACTTTCTATACCTATGCATTTAGACACCGAGCGCGAAAGAGTGGAGGTACTGCTTCGTCTTCTGGAGAAACAAAAGAAAGAGGCCAGTTCCCTGGCTGAAATGCACCGGCAGCTCCAGCTCACTGACCTCTCGGAAGAGCTAGATGCCATTGCAGATGATTCTGCGTACGCAATCGCTGCATTCAACCGTAGATTACAGCAGCGAAAACCAATTGCTTACACATTCCATTGGGCAAACATGCCTCAGTCAAACGTGAATCTGGATCTTTCATCTGAGACTCTGGAAGTGACGGAGGTGCGTCCGGTGGACTATCGCACACCGTCCGACTGTGGTGGGAATTTTGAGACATGTGTGCATCTCGAACTGGCATTTCCTTCAGAAAAAAGAACACAAAAGCTAAAGACCAACTGGGGCCGCTATATGAACGGCGTTCGCTACCTTCCATCACCCCTGCGATTCAACGTTGCGTCCACTCGGTCATCCTACGTCCAATTTCTAGAACTTAACAAACAACTCAAGGCTACGGTGAGCTGAGTACAGGTACCAAGAGTAGAGTGATATCTATCTCCACCGGTTCACATCCGAACTGTTGACACTCAATTAGCAATATTTCTCGGAATCCACGCAGAACTTGTAATATCGGGTAACTCAAGTTGGAAGTTGGTAGTTTAACACTGTAACTGATTAAAATTTATACACTGAATAGCAAACGAGTACCTGGAGGTTGCGCAACCTTACTTGAAGTATCTAGAAGCAACCGTTTCAGACAGTATTAAAAAGTGCGGACTATTTACTATCGGACAGCGCAATCTCTTACTAGCTGAACATTACGAAGGTTCGAAGGCGATATACTTCTTGTCCGCGGGCGGGTTCACTGCGCAGACGAGAAAAGTATACCTGTCTGTGGTTCCCTATATTCACCAACTTAGCCAGCCTGTTCTTTAAAGTCCAGCTAACGTCCAGTGCCCCATATTAACTGAGTAAACGAGTAGCGGTGAAAACGGAAATGCCTCGTCTTTGCAGTCCTTACGACCTATTCAAACTGAGACAACCTAGTGCTTGGGAAGTACCTGGCGTTGATTCTACTTTTAGGAAGTCTCAATCGAATGAACTGCATTTTATTGATGAAGACGCTACGACGACCACCAGAAAAGTACCGCACAACTGGTTACTACAAAGCAACTATGAGTCGCTTTTCTCGGTCTCCTCGACAAATTAACTAGAGTATGGTGATCAATGAAGGGTCTTCATGCAGTCTCGCCTTCGGTGCAGACAAACTACTCCGTAGTATATTTTGGTTAGTGACTTTATCCCGCATGCGGTCGCACAGTGTGGATGCGTGGCTTGTTAAAACGCACTGGATGTGTTAAATTCGCTAACCGAGTGCACGCATTTGTGAGCATAGATCTCACAACTGTGCTAACCAGGCACCAGCCAAGTGGCTGTTCGAGCTCCTCGTAGTTAATTTCCGCCTGTACAGAGAAAATCGCGTTGCTATTTTATGTTGGCGAAACCCCACCCTAATTTAATTCTAATAATCCTTGTTGTGTAAGAAAAGTCAAATGCACGCACTGAAGTAAAAAGCTCGCTCCGGCAAACCAACTACTGTAATCTAAGAAGTGCCCAACTACGTGAGTACATTAAGGTGTCGCGAAGAGAAGAATGAACTAACAGGGAAGCAGAGAAATATCTACTTATTTGTGTATGTCTAGGGTTGTGTGCACTTGTCTATCTGGACAAGCCGTCAAGGATGTTGACCGAATACACAACATCACGTCTCCGCTCAATCATGTAGTGTGTCGAAACTATATCGATTCGCTGGTCTTAATTTTCGACCCGTCCTGCGAAGCTGCGTGCTTTGCGTAGTTTCGTCAGTGAAAGTTGGTGGCACATGCGCCGTTCGTCTGCTACTTGTAAGTAACCTACGTGCATTGACTATGCCGCCACCTCCCAAGTGCCTGACCCACATGCGCGTTTTTCTTATCGGATCTGATAACGTGGGTTATCATTTTGATGCAGCGTTTACCTTCACATGCACGAATGAGCTGGGCTGCGGCGTAATAGTAAGCATCCACTAAGTGGTCTGATATCGATGGCGACGATCTAACTCATCGGAATTATTAGTTTTAGGAATCGGAAGTGCGACATTCAACTTTGTCCGAGGGGCATGTGTTCAGCCGGCGTTTTGTCTGTGGCTCGGTAGTGTGTGGTTCGGTAAGAAAATAGCGCTTGTAGTACTGCATCCTCCCGACCTGTACCAGATAATCGATTAATTTGGATACTCTCTTTCAAGAATCGATTGAACCGCTCTACCATGCCGTTTGCCGCTAGATTACACGGAGTTGTATGTGAGTATCGGATGGCGGGAGGTGGTAGGAACGAAAGAAACTCGTGGCTTGCAAACTGCGGGCCGTTGTACGTCAATACCTCCTCTGGTAGTCCGAAAGGGGGGAACATGTATTTCAGACATCGAATAATGCTGGTAGTAGTCACCTCTCCACATAAATGGACTTCCGGCCATTTACTGCAAAAGCATGTCACTACCAAACAATTCCCTTGATGCCTAGACGCTGAGCTAAATAGACTCATGATGTCAAGAGATATCTTGACCCATGGTCCCATAGGATAGTCAATAGGTTGTATAGGGAGGAAACCGACCTTGAACTCGTGTCTGCCCTTTGACCTAAAGGGCAGTCATGAACAAGATTTTCTATTTCACGTTGCAGAAGCATGCGTCCACTTTGCGTTTCGTACGAACGATACATGGGTGGCTTTCATGACCACATAGCGTGATCTTTTACATCAAGCTCCGAGGAGCCACACATTTTTCGCCGCGCATAGTGATGCAACATGTAGAATCGACGAAACTCGCTTGTGATCTTGTTATTTTGTGGCCATCTGTTTAGCAGAAACCCCTGAACGCAGAAGTGTGTCGTCTTCTTGAGTCGCCTTCTGGAGTTCTTCCTTAGTCAGCGCTGAGATTGGTTCATTACTCAGAGAAGACACCAGTAACGTCCCATTATCATCCTTAATATTTTCGGTTTCGTTGAGTGGCAGTCGTGAGAGCCCATCCGCTATCTGGTTTTCACTTCCGGGAAGAAATTTAATTTGAAAATCGTATGTTAACAGGCGTGCATACCAGCGATGTATCCGAAGTGACCTGATGCCTTTTGTTCCCAGAGTAAGTAAGCTCGTTTGTGCTGCATGGTTTGTACGAAGAGTAAAGGTTCTTCCGCTTCTTCCACTTTTCATAGGCCCAAACGCAGGCAAGGCCTTCTTTTTCTCCAACAGAGTAAGAAAGTTCTGGCGCCAACAAGTTTCTGGAAGTGTATGCAATAACGCTTCATGCCCCTTCTGAATTTGGGTTAGTATAGCACCCAACACAATAGTTGATCCATCAGTAGAGACAACCGTTGAGCAAGTCACGTCGAACATCGCCATGACTGATGTAGAAGCAATACAGGGTTTTATCTCGTCAAATGTCTTTTATTGGGGGGGGGGGGACTCCAACCAACTACATTTTTCGCCTTCGTCAGTTCACGCAGTGGCTCAGCAATGTTTGTGAAATGCTGCACGTAACGTAGGGTGTAGGAACACATACCTAGAAAATGCTTTATTTCAGTGGAGTTCTGTGGGCAAGGAGCTTCGGTGATGACACGCGCGTTGTCAAAACTCGGCTTCATATCGTCAGTTGTTATAATGTGGCCCAGGAACTCGATTTCACTAGCATTAAATTTTTAGTTCGCGAGGTTTAATCGGATGTTAAGATCATGTAGTGAACGTAACACAGCATGCAGTCGTGAAGTATGTCTTTCTGAAGTCTTACCGCATACACGGATGTCGTTCATAAACATTATTTGACCAGCTAAATTGGCAAACGAGTGAACCATAAGTTTTTGCTAAACTGCTGTGGCTGCACTCAAGCCCATTGGCAAGACAGTGTACTGAAAGAGTCCGTCCATCGTAAGAAATGCGGTCAGCGGTCAAGACTCCTTAATTAGAGGCATGTAAAAGAAAGCCTCCCTAAGGTCCAATATTAAAAAAATTGGACGCTGGCTAGTTTGACTAATAGTTCATCCGCGGTTGGAAGCACAAATATTTCTACTACGATTTGACGATGTAGGGCCTGCAGGTCATTTCATATTCTTACTGTACCGTCCTTCTTGAAGAATGTAACCATAGGGTGAACCCATTCGGAACAGTTAAGGGGTTCAATGAGATCATCTTCTAGCATTTGCCGTAATGATGACGAAACAGCCTCTCTGCTGGCCAAAGCAATTGGACATGACTGAGCATTAGCTACCGGTTTAGCATCCTGCTTCAGACATATGCGGTGAACAGAGGACGAGCGCGCCCTATTGATTGTTCAAACAGTTTCGGATACTGTATCTGTAGGCCAGATAGGTTAACCGCCATGATACGCATACGAGATAGTGACGGCGTGACTCCCAGTGCAACCATAACGTTGCGTCCGAGTAGGGGACGGTTATTCCCGCGGGTCAGGTACACAGCGACTAATGATTTCACGGCCCTAAGTTGCAAAACAAATTCCACAAATCCTCGTTTGTCTACCGGGGCCTTTGTATAACCATCAAATCGATAGGTTGAAGGATGGATAGGCATATCATGTAGATCAATGCCATAAAAGCTACTCGGTACTATAGTGATAGGAGAGGCTGACTCAAGTTCCATGTCAACATGTGTTGTTCTATCGAGTGCAATAACTGTACCAGTAACAATAGTAGGTCTAGGGAGTTTAGGCTCTGGACAAGTGGAACGATAGTTGGACACAATACATATGTTATCAATGGAAAATACATTTGCAGATGACTGTAACTGCTGACTAGAAACGGAAGCTGTAGGATGCAGCTGAGCGACGCGCACTGAACGACAACAACTGGCAAAATGTCCACACCTATCGCACTTTTTGTAATGCATTTCTAAGGTAGAGCACTTGGTAAAATTGGCTTTATGCTGTGGGCTACCGCAGCGGAAGCCTTTCTGTGGGGGTTGGGATTCGGTTAGCGAACGATGGATCTTAGCAAGCTCCTGTATGTCTGGGTGGGTAAGGAAACATCGCAAATGTTCGGCCGTACATGTTTTGAGGCGAGCTAATTCCACAGCCTTATCCCAAGTCAATTTGGAAACGTCTTCGGAACTTAGACGTGCCCGAATTTGGTTATTGATGACTTCACTAAGCAACTACTGCACTAGCATGACGCTTTCGATTCTATTTTTCCGCATGGTTGGATACTCGCAGGGTTGTACACCGCGAATGAGGCGCTGTACAGAACTTCCTAGAGTTTCCGATGGTTCCTGTGTGAGTCGGCCGAATTTGAGGCAAGCCATGAAGAGGTTTGTACGCTGGCCCCATGATTTGTCTAGCATATCTAGTGTTTTCGTTAAGGTATCCTGAGACTGGAGCTCCCAAGCATAAAATTGACGTTGTCCCGCATCACCGAGTAGGTGTCTGACAAGCTTCAGTTTCTGGCCTTCTGTGTAGTTAGTAGCCGCAGGCAGTAGGTCAACATAGTATGTAAACGATGTTTTCCACTACCCATGCACTTTCGGTAGGAGGTAAGGTCGGATCAGACCATTAAGCTGTAGGAGGATGTAATTCCATGGCGTAGGTTCGTAAGCCGCGACGCCAGTGTTGTGTACGAAAAGATAAACGCACGAACCGAAGTAAGCAGTTCGCTCCGGTAAACCAACTACTGTAATCGGAGAAGTGCCTAACTACGTGAGTACAATAAGGTGTCGTAAGGAGAAGGATGAACCAATGGGGAGGCAGCGAAATATGCACTTATGTGTGTATATCTGGGGTTGTGTGCACGTGTCTGTCTAGACAAGCCGTCAAGCATACTGACCTAATACACAACATCCACCATTAATCCCCTTTCTGCGTACGAATTCCGAACCGATCGGTCAGCACCAAACGAGGAAAGGAGGCTGCAAAACAAACCTGTGACCGCGTACAATGCAGCCGGAGCAGGAAGCGGCCTCCCCAAATGAGGAATTTCCTGTTTGTCCAAATGCGCACTACGTAATTCTACAACGATGTGACCTAAGGTCTATGTAAATGTTGATATACCTTCAGATGATACTCGCTGCTGGGCGTCCTTCTAATAGAGTAGGAATAATCCACGTTTTCGGGAGCATCACAGTTAGTTCCTAAGTTGTCCTTAGTAAACAAGTTTTCTGGCTGATGATTGAAACTACGATGTAATGAGCACATTGCACATCGGTATACAACGTAGTTGAACTCACTTCAACATTTAGAAGTACTCATGGCTTTTGTACTGTGGGTCAAAGTTATTCCTAGGTCACCGGCTACTGTGACCTACATCAAGTGGCGAATGTGATGTTGAAGAACATTCAAGTCAATAACTAACGATCCTTCTGAGTTATGAGGTTCCTCCTTCGCTTCACTTAAACAAATGGTGAATCACTCATACGAATATCGGTCAATCCGAGTCCAGTAATCGACTCGGTCACGCTCGCCTCCCATTGGCTGTCTGGCGCGCTCCGTTGGTCCATCTGCTCACTCAGGTCTGCTACTACCATCACATGTCATAGCCTTGTTCAGATGCTCCTTGTGCTCGACACGGCATCTGAGTAAACTCGTGTGCCAGTAGTTTCGTGGGCGCGGTTGTGCGGAGCGCATTAATGACGAAAGATAGGGCTTGAAACGCGCGAAACCTACCTAACCATGGGCGTGACAGCTTCGGTGTAAACGTTTTAAATGGGAGATTGACCGAGTATCTGAGGGACTACGCAATATGTCCATGAGACTTAGCATCAAGAAAACGCGGTATAAGCATGTTCAGAGGCAATTACCACCACCAGAAAACGTAAAATTAAAAGTTTACCATTTATAAAACGACACTAAACGTGAGGAACTAAGTATACGAAAGCATCTTATGAGGCCCAATCGATGTACCAATGACCTTATAAAATCTTGTCAGTCAGTTGGCAGTGGAACGCAGCGCTTACTACAGGGGTCAGTAGAATTAAGTCCACTTTCATGCTGTGTCCTTACCCACTGGCCATACGTTGCTGGCACAAATTTCCACTTTGCTGTTTGGGTCCACGGTAAGTGAGACGACGGGCAGTTTATATCTAGTGAACTATACACTAGCAATTGTTGTATTTACGGTTTAGTAACCTCTCTTGCTCATATACAAATGGGAACTGTTTTGCTCACCTGATTTTAAAGTTTGCCACTAAGCTTCGTGTCAATAAGCATGCCATGTTACTGAGTGTTGTGGACCCCTTAGGTGAATGGGGCACATCGTTCACTGGTCACTGACATGCGCATTTACCGTTGATATTCTACTCATTGCTGATCCGGGCTACTACCCGCTGCCTATCACTCCCTATTGCGCCTCATCCAGACCGCGTCTGCCAAACCAGCTTTACTTGAATCGATAGATTTCTGCACATCTTCCTATCTAACGCATATCCAGTGTGGTTGGACCCACGGGATTCTTTTTCTAGCGGGTGCCGCAGTCACAAGCGTAATGACCGTCCACCTGTACAAGTGTGCTCGACCACTGTCTAAGCAAGTTAGGTCATATGTAAG
The DNA here is from genome assembly GCA_944474145.2 of Dicrocoelium dendriticum. Classification (NCBI taxonomy): domain Eukaryota; kingdom Metazoa; phylum Platyhelminthes; class Trematoda; order Plagiorchiida; family Dicrocoeliidae; genus Dicrocoelium; species Dicrocoelium dendriticum. Next base: position 96,578,106 of record OX104063.1, read on the forward strand.
GCACCGTCTTTATCACACTACCACCACCACGACGACGACGACGACGACGACCACTACCACCACCACGGGGCTTCAAAACCCGTGCGTTGCATGCGGGCATTTATCCAATTGGTTATAAGCTATCTGGGATGGCGAATAATAAAGGGACAGCCTGCAACTGGTCCCTGTTTGTCCTAGCTCTTGAGTTGACGGATAGCTGGTTGGGCGTTAATCTGAATAGCGGTCCGCACAATATCAATGCAAAATTAACCTTGAGTTTTATAAGCACGGAAAGAAGACGAAGGTTGGTAGATGCATGCGTTTCGTATTGTCTCATCAGTGGCATTCACAACAACCAATATGTATAGATATAGCCAACAGTGGATGCAGCCAGACAAAGTTGAGGTGCAGAACGAATGGCGGAAGTTCACAACTACGTCCAAGGCAGCTTTATGCTGACAAATAATTGTTTCTGAACACACAAGACTGGCTTCATCCGGCTTATAGCGACAGCCTCGGCAACCTGAAGGAAACGGGGATTAGTCTGATGTAACTTTAAATGCTGAGCTCAGCTCTATCCGGTGACCCGAGTCTAATAGGTGTTTGCCTTTCGAGGACGCCGGCGGTCTGCGCGAACATGGAATCTGACGAGGGTAGGCAATCTGAGCAACTTCACTTTGAACCCATCTTGGCACATGCTCCTTTATTCGGGAAGTCAGAGTTATATTCATTCTGCCTAGGTAACTGTTTCCGCAGTCACATACAAATTGGTAAACACCGTGTGAGTTGGACCCAATAGGCTGCGCTTCCTTCGTTGGAGGTATGGGCAATTTTCGGGTTCGGTTGATGACGGCAAATTGTGCAGCATAGTAACTTCCTTGTGTAACCGAAATTATACGTTTAGTTGTCTTTAGCGTGTCTAAATCACCTTTGTAAGATAACTTGATATGCACTTTCTTCTTGGCTGCCGTGTGCACCAAGTCCTTTGACCCTCGAGGTTGGCTGTGTTTCTCTATAAATCTTCGAGGGTAGCTGTTCGCCATTAATGTCGCTGTAACTAGATCATCGTCCAGACAGTCGGCCGAACAAATTCGTCTGACACGCCTAACTAGAGTCTTCGCAAATGTCCATTTGTACCGCTTTGGTGTGAATCTGGTGAAGTGCACGTACTGACCGGACCAAGTTGATTTTCGGTAAATGGACCCCTTAATCAATCCATCATTTCTGTGACTTATGAGTACGTCCAGATATGGCAGATAATTGTTTTGTTCTACTTGGCATGTAAATCGTAAGTTAGCGTGAGCACTATTGAGCCGGTCTACCAAATGAGTGAGCTGCTGCTCCAACGAACAGAAAGCCAAGATATCATCGACCCATCATTTGTAGTAGGGCACCTAGGCTAATCCGTCGAAATTCTTCTTTCTACCATCAGCATGAAGAAATCAGCGAGAACAGGACATAATCGGCTACCCACTGCTACACCGTCGATTTGACGGTATGGTGTATTCCGAAGTGAAAATCTATGTTCTCCGTGTACAATAGCAGAGGTACTCTCAGCAATTCCGTCGGAATTGGTAGCGAACAGCCACCATTTTCAGTTAATTCACACGCGTAATCAACCGTTTGATGTAGCTGGGCGTTGGTAACTAAGGATTCTGCATCCAAGGAACAGATGACTTTGTCTGACAGGTTGCGTTCATCCAGGTCATCGATGAGTTGAAATGAGTCTTTAAGACTGTACGGATTGAACTGTTGTTTCAGTGGAGCTAGCAAATTCACTAACCAACGAGCGAGTTTATGCTGGGGCGCGTTCATCATTGAAAGGATTGGCTTGAGTGGCACCACTCTTGTGTGTCTTTGGGGACCCATAAAACTGTGGAATAGTGCTACCACTCGGGTTCAAACTATTAAATGTATCAGTCTATCAAGCCCAGCAATGTAGTAGCAACAATCGGGGCACAGGTGCGCAGTGGTTGTCGCGGTCCAAGATTACACCACCATAATCATAATAAAAAGTAAGAAAGCGCCAGTGAAAGCTGCAAAAGTAGTCGGCGGGATAAGCTTTTATGTATCGTCAAAAGTCAGATTGAAAGCATGGTACACAGATACAAGTGACTGCGCTGCAAAGGTGTAAATCACCAGGCACTATGACAACCAGTTGATCGGGACGGAGAGATTGAAGGACATATTTGATCCATGGCAATTGTGATGGATATCGGCTTTCACAAATGTTGAATTGACCACGGTGTGTTTATTTACCTAGCAACGTATAAGTCAAATTGTGGGTCTGAAGCTTTCCTAAATTGGACTCCACTTGTATTTAGTCGACCGCAATACCCTGCTGACAAACCTATGGAGGATACGAACTTCGGAAAGCTAGGGCGGTCGACATCTTAGAGAAGTTTGCTGTAACGTCTAGTGTGATTAAACTGTTCACAGGAATTGAAAAAACCCATTGATTCATCAAAAGTCTATGTAAGTGAACATATATTTTCGGTAATTCTTTACGAACCAGCACTGTGTACGTAGGACAGCTTCATTCACGCGTTGAGTCTACCTTGGTCAGAACAGACCGCAGTTGACCTGTGCGCGCATACGACTACAACTGGAACCTAACCGACGATTTGTCATAGAGCATTAAGATCAATTTGGCTGCCTGACTACCCGTTGGGTCTGTACACAAAATGTTCACAGGAATGTTTGAACTCCGGGAAAGACATCGGTTCCTCTTTTCCCCAAAATCATAGAATATGCATGGAAGATTTCTAGAATTCATGATTTCAATAGGGTTTGAAAACAACCGGCTGGTATAGTTGGACGGCAAAGTTTCTATTTTGACACCAAGAACAAAGAAGCCGGTGAATGACTGGTGTGGCAATTATGGCCAGCCGGGAGGATAATGGCGACGACCGATGTATGTAGGGGTAATCAGGTTATAGGTCAAACGTGTGATGACATTGTATAATGAACCACTTAGAATCGTATCATTCCTAATGTGCCATTTGAAAGGGCACATTGGCCTGTAACCTGACTACGTTTCTACTTATATCTCGGTCCTCGCGACTATCTTCCAGGTTTGTCATAAATACTACCCCAATCACCCACTGATTTCCTTGGTCTGGCGAAGTAATGTTGTCAAAAGAGTAAGGTTGTCCTCTTGTTTTCTTTTACGACCCCTGACCCATGGGGTATACGCATTTGGGTAGGCTGAAGACACACTTCAAACGTGCATGGTGTCAGACTTCCGACGAATTACCCATACCATTGTCGTAGCTACAGATCGTGCTGTTCTCCTTCAATCGATGAAACGCCAGTGCTACACAGATAAGCCTCATTGTCTTTCGTTTGAACGGATTCTGTTCATGACGCAGTGCAGCTGTCAGTTCTTAGCCGTTGAATGCATTTCAAGCATCAAGAACAAGCCTGGACCGTGTGCAGAACATAGTAACAAAACAACAGATATATGTGGTGCGTTATATCTCGTTGCAGCTGTTGCGTGCCTGTTTCTCTCAATCGCATCAAGAAAAAAAACTCACACCGGCTCTGCACACAAACATTTTATTTACAAGTCTAAGGTTATGAACAAATAGCTGTTCTTAATAATCTCACTCACCCACTCGATCGAGCGCCTGCTCAACCGCACTGAGGAAGACGATTCCGCTCGCTCCAGGTTTCACCTACCATCACATAAATAATTCGGAATTTGGCTTACATTGGTAGGAATGCCTCGAAGAGAAAACAACCTATGCACCGATCAAGATGATTGACGTGCGGCTTCTATAGCATTTCTCGCAACTTGCATCAAAGGCCAAAAAGTTTGCAAAGAAGGTGCAAATTTCTGCAAAGAAAGTGCAAAAGTTTGCAAAACCCTGTGCGATTGGCCAGCCGCCCTGAGCCAATCCTCTGATATCAAGTATGTTCTCATTGGCCGGGTGCTAAGGTTTGATGCATAAGTCAAGTGAAGTGAGCGCGCTGCCCATTGACTAGGTGAGACTTGTGAATGAACCTCGAGTCCATGGACATGGGCGGTGCCACGAGCTACTTTGCACACATCTCACGTCCGAAACACTAGATCACAATTGGCCCGTGAGAAATGAACGGCCGGAACATAAGCGTACGACTGAATGGATGTTTTTCCTTCCAGCATTGCCAACATACCTTCTCGTGTCCGACAGAGTATCTCGTCAGATATTCGTGACCAAGTTGTGGATGCCTTCGTCAACGGTGACGACTGGCAGCTTGTGGCAACCGTGAACAATGTGAACTATCAAACCGCCTACTGCTGGATTCGTCGCTCTCTTGATCAGAAGCCAGATACTACGCAGGCGCGCTGTCGTAAGCGCATTCCGTCGGAGGAAGCGATTGATGACATCCTGGAGTAGATCGCGAAGGACGCAAGCCTAACACTACACGAAAGGCGAGTCCGAGTACGAGTCAATATGGACAAGAACATTTCAAAGTGTTCAATCGCACGACATCTGGATGGCCGTTTGATAACTATGAAGAACACCTATCAGACTCCAGAAAGAATGAACAATGATCGAACCAAAGAGATACGGAAGGAGTTTGTCCAAACCTTTCTCGAACTTGAAAGTGAGGGGAAATTATCCATATTGTAGGAGAAAGGACGCGGGAGGCAGAGCGTGTAGTGCCACAATAATGTGCCACCTACTTCTTACTATTTGCAGATGATCTCAAAATTTGGCATGATATCAGGACATCGAATGATCGCATGGCATTGCAGAGCGATCAAGACAGGGCTTATACGTGGTCATCCGACAACCGGCTCCAGATCAACATGACCAATTGCAAAGTCGTTGTTCCGTACCTTGAGTTGTTCACCAATCATGAACTGTGTCCACTTTCGAGTCACATGCCTGGAGTCGTAGTTCCTCTTATTGCCTGCTTGTCGGGCTTTGGTTCCTTTTCTAGCAAGCGCTTACAGTCGTGCGTGATGCCGTGCCGGATGTTCCCCCTCACTCGGTTTCGCTAAGCACGTATCGAGCGTAATCCGTGGTTCTCGCCCAAATTGTAATTCGAATGGCGAAATCTTGGTGGTCGACTGCATGTTGTTCCGGTACGAAAGCAGAACTTCAGGCAATGCTTCCTCCCATGCCAACTTCGTGCAGTTTATCCACCTCTTTATGGTTCGGTTGAACCACTCTGTCATTCAGTTAGACTGCGGGTGGTACGGTGAAGTGCGTCGCCCCTGGATGCCCCACTTGTCCAAAATCGCCTTAAATGCTTTCGACCCAAAGCAGGGTCCTTGGTCGGTGAGAACATATTGTGGTATTCCATACCTTGCTGGCACATTGAATTCAAATGCCTGCGACACGCTCTCACCTATCTTATCCTTGATTGGTATGGCTTCCACCCAGCGAGTGAACTGCTCGAGCATCACTGGAACGTATCTGTTTCCTGATCGACTCACTGGTAAGGGACCAAAGACACCCAGTCCCCAACACTGAAGTGCCTCGTTGACTGCCATCGATCGCATAGGTGGTCTCGGTGCATCCATCTCGCGACACCTTGGGCAATGTAGGCATCCCCGGATGTATGCTGCGGTGTCCTTCCTCATGGTGGGCCGAAACACTCCTCCGTAGCAATTCAAAGACTCGTGCGGATCCCAAATGGGCGCCACCATGAGTTTTCCGCATCACCCGGTCTCGTAGATTCGGTGGAAGTGAAGGTAGTTTCCTTCCGTTTGTCGCAACCACCACATTATCGTTTTCAGCCCCCAGTCCATCCCACATCCTAAGGAGTTGCTCCACCTCTCTTCATGTGGCCTCCGGCTTGGTTCCAGCTTGTAAGTGGGAGCACAGTACCTTCGCGAATTCACCTGTACTTTGATCACCCAGCAGGTTCCTCTCCTTTACTGTGACCGCGCGTACCGGTATAGCCTTGTCCGACCTAAGGTCGTCAAACGACGGGCCTGATAACATATCGGGTACTATGTTCTGCGTTCCGTCTACGTGCTCGATGAAGTCAATTTCTTGCAATCGGTTTGCCCACTGCGCAAGGTGTTCCAGTGGATCTTCTGCTGTCATCAACCATTAAAGCGGCTTATGGTCAGTGATGACCCGAAGTTTAGTCGCTAGGAGGTAAGTTCTCCATTTATCCCAGGTACACACGATGACCAGATATTCCTTCTCCGTCGTGGAATACTTCTGTTCGGATATTCCACCACCACAGCTGGTTGGCCTAATACCGCACCGATCGCCACGTTGCTTGCATTGACTGCCACAGTGAATCGCTCATCTGGATTGCGCAGCAGTATGCATGTTGCGGCTTCTGCTATGCATGCCTTTAGGTGGTTAATGGCTTAATCCATTTCGGCTGTCCACACGAACGGTTCCTCTTTGTGAAGCAGCTTTAACAACGGGCTGATCCTCTCTGCAAAACGGAACACAAACTTCGAGTCATAAGCCACCACTATCAAGAACGTAGGGAGCTGACGCTTGGATTTTGGCACTGCAAAACTCTTGATCGTCTCGCTTTTCTCCGGAAGCGGATGGACTTGACCATTGCCCAAAATGTGGCCCAGACATATGATGGACTTCGGAGCAATCTGTGACTTCTTGCGAATGAGTTTCAGACCAGCTTCCTTCAGTCTTCGTGGTACTGATACAAGCCTGATACCAACTTCTTGCTCTGTCTCAGGGAAGATGATGATGTTATCACTTTGGACAACCACGGCTTGTAGATTCGCCAAGACCATCAGACATAGGAGTCTGAATGTGGCTGGGGCGTTACATAATCCAAGCGGCATTCTTAGAAACTCTTACTGCTGGCCATTCACACTGAAAGCCTTCTTGTAGCAATCTTCCTCCTCGATTGGCAGCTGCTAATATCCCGCTCGGAGGTCTATCAAGGAAATCCGCTTGGCGCTATGAAGGCTGGAAAAACGTTCTTCTGTCTGAAGCATCGGAAACGCATCCTTCACTGACACTCTTTTCAGTCCTCTGAAATCAATGCAAGATCGAAAGGTTCCGTCGGCTTTTTTCGTCAGTGTCACAAGCGATGAATACGTTGTGTGCTCGCCTGATGATTCTTTCCGCTTCTATTGCTAATACCTGTTTTTGTATCTCCATCAGCGTATTCTGCGGTATTCTTCTGATGATCGGCTTGCACTGCCCTCCAGGGATTAATGGTATTCGATGTTCCACCCAGCTTCAGAATCCGTAATCATCAAGGAAAAGGTGGGCATACATGCTCAGTACACTCCGTATTTCAGGGTGCTGGCAGTCAGGCATGACCCTGACGACACCTACTCGATCGGCTCTCCCAGTGTTTATCTCAATCGTCGCGTGGCTTACGATTACCAAATCATTTCTCAGCTCACTTGTGGCACCGAGCCGTTTGAGGATGTCATTGCCGATGATTCTTTCGGTGGTCTTCTCCACGATAAACAGAGCATTGCTGATGAGTGTTCCCCTATCCTGATTCACAACCGCTGTGTGCCCGTCACCGTCAAACGATGTCCACCTACGGTCCGCATCACGATGGAGGACTGAGTTACTTGAACTCCTTCGAACCTCTTCGTAATGGACACTCCCGCTCCAGTGTCCACTATGGTCCGGACCGGCACAAGTTCAGTAATCACCTTGACGAGCGGTACCAGCCACCTACTCGGCCAGGATAGAGAGAAACAATGGTACACATTGTAGTTGGTGCAGGATCTAGCCACGTGACCCACTTGATTGCAATGGAAACAGCGGTGACCGTTCCGGCTTCCACGTTCATTGCGTTGTGAAATCGCTCTCGGAGTCTCCCTCGACAACAGCTTCTCCACTATTCCGGACAGATGGTCTACTCTGTGTTCCAACTCGGAATGGTGGACTCGCCTCACAGTCATTCGCTCCGAAAAATTCTGGGCAACCGTCATCAGATCCTCCCCCCTGCTTTCTCTAACCATCGCTGCCAACTCTACCTTGTCATGGAGTGGCTTCAGCAGGCTTCGCACAAAGTGATGTTTGAGTAGCCGTTCTTTTGCGTTACCCTCCAACTCGGAGAGCCCAATCGCCAAACGTCTGTCTAACTGCTGGAAAAACATCACCAAATCCTCCTGTTCATCCCATCTGGCTGAGTGAAATTGCTCCATTACTCGCTATCGTCTTCCTTTCCAAATCCTGCACACAACGCCGTCCTCATCTCAACGAATGAACAGCCGGATTTGGCCTTCCGAGTGAGCAAATACACCGCTTTCGCCCTTCCTACCAACAGCGTGCTAAAGCAGTTAATAAATTGACGTCACTTTGGACCCCGTTGCATGCAGCCATGGCCTAAAATTCATCGAGTCAGGACTCCACGTTTCCGTGCGCGAATTGCGCTGGCCAGCCCAGTTTCATCGTGCTTAAACCCAGCACCATTGTAGCGAAAACGAGGCGGAGGGCGGAGGAGTAGAGCGTGTATTGCCACAAGAACGTGTCACTGACAAGTCACAAACCCGTACAGAAGCTCAGATAGCAGCCACAAAAGGAACTGTGACTACCGAACGGAATGTCCGCAATCGGCAAGACGATTTAAGCAATGGAGCGATGGAATAATTCCTACACTGCGGTCCACTGGGTAGTGCTACTTATTCCGATTGGAATGTGGAGCTAAGTTGTTGTGTGATAAGGTGGGCTGGGAAAATCCACTGCAGGGCGAAACACAGAGTACTTGTAGATTTTGTTAGTAGTGTAATGTTCGTAGAAAGTAGAAGTCACAATTAAACTACACACAATAATCTGATTCGACGGGGGATCAAAACCAGGTCCCACGAATTACCAGTCCGTTGCTCTACCAGAATGCTTACAAAGTGACAGAGCGTCGGTTTTGCGTCTGCCGGTGCTGACCTTCAGTCGAAACTTAAGCCTGCTCGTAGACAAGTCATACAAGAGGGAGCGTAATAAAATTTGGTGAATAACGGAAAATATGATGCATTAAAGAGACAAGGTAAAATATACTGTAATGTTAATGACGTGGTGGTGGGGGAGGAGGCAAAACGTGTATTGCCACAAGAACGTGCCACTGCTAACTCACAAACCCGTACAGATTTGGACGGGGTTTCCTTCCTACGACGCAACGCGGATGCGTATTTGTGTGACGGGCAATTCCAAATGCCTACGAGGTTGTGCTTCGAGACAACCCTTCTAACTTTGCATCCTGTATCTCTGCTTCGCTACATCCGATTCCGGCCGGACATGAGTCATTCGATAGCACGCGATTCGCTCTCCCGTGACTGAATCACTCTACCCGCTTTCACTCCTATCGGCTTCGCTAGTGGCGTATTTGTCTGATTCATTGCGTTCTCCACAAATACCTCCTCCATTGTCTTGGGCCCAGGCTCTTTACCAGATGCCGCCCATGATCCGCTGTCGGCTCGATCCGCAACGCCCACAGAGCTTTGTCTCGTTTCAACTGTTGCGCCCGTTGTTACTTCTGTACAATTCCGTTTTTGTTGTCGTTCCGGTGCACGAGTAGTCAATGGCTTCCGCCGCCCTACAATGAGATTCTGGGGATCGCCAGCGAGAGGTTCGTCGTACTGTTTTTGCATCACATTCTTCACCCGGGCCTTCACCACCTGGCAAACATTTCGATGGGATTGAGAAACGGGGAGTATGGCCTTAATCTCAGGATGGTTACCCCTTCTTATCCTTGGACTGACGCAAGTTCTTCCAAAAGTGTGTGACATGGTGCACTGTCACGCATTCCGACCACCTGCCGGATCTCAACTTCCCGCTAAAGCTTGTCTACATTGCCTCACAGCCATTCGAGAGATAGGAAGCCAGTGAATGAGCTCATCCGGGTAATTCTGGAAAGGTTTTCATCTATTATGAGTGCACTAATGAGATGCAAATTCAGACATTTACCGTTGGCTACTTTGACACAGGCCTACACTTCTCTGGGAGCCCGACCACGTGAAGGTTTGCAATAAACATTGAAGCTTGTTTCTTCGATCCATATGAAGAACTTCCCTTCACTTACAAGTTCGAGAAAGGTTTGGACAAACTCCTTCCGTATCTCTTTGGTTCGATCATTGTTCATTCTTTCTGGAGTCTGATAGGTGTTCTTCATAGTTATCAAACGGCCATCCAGATGTCGTGCGATTGAACACTTTGAAATGTTCTTGTCCATATTGACTCGTACTCGGACTCGCATTTCGTGTAGTGTTAGGCTTGCGTCCTTCGCGATCTACTCCAGGATGTCATCAATCGCTTCCTCCGACGGAATGCGCTTACGACAGCGCGCCTGCGTAGTATCTGGCTTCTGATCAAGAGAGCGACGAATCCAGCAGTAGGCGGTTTGATAGTTCACATTGTTCACGGTTGCCACAAGCTGCCAGTCGTCACCGTTGACGAAGGCATCCACAACTTGGTCACGAATATCTGACGAGATACTCTGTCGGACACGAGAAGGTATGTTGGCAATGCTGGAAGGAAAAACATCCATTCAGTCGTACGCTTATGTTCCGGCCGTTCATTTCTCACGGGCCAATTGTGATCTAGTGTTTCGGACGTGAGATGGGTGCAAAGTAGCTCGTGGCACCGCCCATGTCCATGGACTCGAGGTTCATTCACAAGTCTCACCTAGTCAATGGGCAGCGCGCTCACTTCACTTGACTTATGCATCAAACCTTAGCACCCGGCCAATGAGAACATACTTGATATCAGAGGATTGGCTCAGGGCGGCTGGCGAATCGCACAGGGTTTTGCAAACTTTTGCACTTTCTTTGCAGAAATTTGCACCTTCTTTGCAAAATTTTGGACAGTTACCAGAAATGCTCTATTGGACGATAATTGCTCGAGCGGCGGTCACTTTATCACGAGTAGCCCCTTGCGTTGGCCCCCAGCTACTACTACAATGCCGATTCTCTTTTTCAACGTTTGGTTTCCATTAACTTAGTCGGAAAGTCCCCTGGCGTCACGAAGGGCATTGTTATTCAAATATGTACAACTTATACATGGGCAGGTGTTTCCAACTACATCCTTGATCACTCGGATTGGAGGACTGCAACTGTAATCTGCTTTCTCCGTTCTACCTATTTCTCTCTCTTATGCAATCCGCTGTTTTACTTGGGATTTGAGAACATTTGGAGATATACGGGGTCCGTATGACTGTTTCATTGGAATCCACTGGAATCTTCTCCTTTCTGAAGAGTATCAACAATTTGAAGACAAAAGACGCACGGCCGTGTTGCAGCTTCATTCACAACGGAGCCTACGGGGAAAAGAGAGTGGAAGTACAGAGGAGCTGCGGACTCGTTTGATCGTCGCGTTAGGGTCATGGCAACTGTAATCATTACAGATCCTCCTGTTGGAACAAAAGCACTAAGATACTGCATGCAACAAGGATCGCGGATTCACTTGCCCGTAGTTGTATGAGAGTCCAGTGGACTGGCGTAGCAGCTACCTTTGCCGCCCGGAGTGGTAGTAGAACTTTCTTCCTGACTGAGGGCAAAATATGCACGTGAACGCCACACAATCAGCTTAGGGTAAAGTGCATATTACTTTTCGATGAAATGGATGACCGTTTAGGACACGGAGGTAAATGTGGTGAAAATGACCACAACGTGACAAGTAAGGAATAGCTGGCAGGAACGTGTGCACAGGTGACACGTGATGCAGATGTGTTGTTGGTCTTACAGAAGAACTAAAATATTCAACCCTCAGCTTATCGAATCATTAACAGCACTAAAAATGCCGTTCCGTGTCACATGCCACCCGGTGCGGACAGCCCCGCCCCTTTGCCCCCCTATGCATGGGAGTGAACTTCAGTGATTAGCACCATTAGCATGTGACATGGAGCTTCATTGCGCGAACGACTTACCGTGCGTTTTGTCGATCGACTGTATGTAGAGCTGTAGCATGACTCCCACTGATTTGTCTTCCTTGGTGATAAAGGCATAACAAGTGAGGGAAGTGGCTGTCTTTATCTACTACAAGCGTGTGATTTATCACTCTGTCGGTACAAGTTCCACTATAACATACAATCGCTCAGTCCTCGCAGCGTTAGCGGAACTGAGCAATTCGTTTGTAAACACACCATTACCATTCGAGTTGACATAATCAAGTGAAATAAAAAAGTGCGGCACGATTGGATTCCGGTAAGACCAAGCACGAGAAAATTGAACTGCAAATATACATCGTGTAAAATGGATAGCATTTTTGATAGCTCAGTGTGTGGAGGATGGAGAGATTCATTGAGCACTTAGAAGGAAAACTGGTACAAGCATTTAAAAGCTCGATGACACTGAAAGCAACCAGGGTCCCTCTAGACAATGGACTGCATCCAGAAATAAGCTTTGATGATTGTACGAAAAGGTGTGGTCTTTGTTAACTAGTCCAGGAAAACCTTGGGCGGGGGGACGTAGAGTCAGTGAGGTGAAATGCAGGTAGGCACATGCCGATGACGATGGTTCATAAAAACGCACTCGCGTGACTAACCGGTTCACAGTTGCCTACGCACCGGTGTACTACACTGCACTACGCCCTAACGCACTGATGACGTCACCTCGAATGGTGACGAAAGGTTTGTTTAAGCTGCTGCTTAGTTAGCGTCAGCCTCTTGCGGTTATGGGTTCAATCCCCAATGGGGGACCGACAGAATGCGTACCACTGACGAGCGCCAATAGGATGAATGCTGCTGGTACTTCTCCGGATTGTGTTATGTAGCTTGTGAGCTACTGAGACGAATACATTAAAATTAAAAATCAAATCACGAGGTACAGAAACATTTTAAGTTTGTGGCACTAACATGGTTGACTTCTAGCTTTGTCACATCTTTGGGCGACATGAGTACACCAATATGGGTTTTTTGGATTAAAAATACCCCCATATTTTTGACGATTGGCGTCCTGTGCGATCGTGTTGCAAGTGGTTATACCGCCAAGGTTGGTCGTAGGACCTCTGTCCCCTGGAAATTGTAAATCCGTAAACCCTCACAGTTGCAAGCAGCCCTTCAATATTTCGCTTATTAGAACAACCTTCAAAGACCTAATTTTATAGTGCTAATGTAGGTGCTGACATTGGTAGTGTTACAAGGTGTACAAAATTTACCATCATTCTTCTTACTTTGCTTGAGGCATAATTATCGAGAATACTATCCACATTCATTCCATCGACATTCCCTGTCTATAAAAAGAAATGCAAAGTTCGTGATACTTGTCTGCTTCATTTGTGATCGAAAGTCACTCTTGATCAACTTGTATTTTGTGAAATACGTTTATAACTCGGATAGTAATGATAAGTAGCAATGTCACAATATTCAGTGACCCGGTTGCCAAAGAGGTAGAGGTTTCGGTTACTACTCCACTGGTCGCGGGTTCGAGGCTTGCTATCTCGACCTGATATCCTCAGACCTGAAATTTTAAAACTGTTCATCAACGACCTTCCCGAAAGATTTCAAACCGAACGCTTGATTTATGCTGATAACCTCAAGCTTTGGTCGGAGGTCTCGGACGTCGATACTGCTGATAAACTAGACGCCAAGCTGGACCTAATACAAGACCGGTTCACTAAGTGTGGTCTACCTATCAAAGACGCCAAATGTTGTGTTACCCGAATTGGTGCGTCTGATCCATTTGGCACCTACCATATTGGGGGTTTCCTCCTTAAGAATGCTGCCCGGAGGAAAGAACTAGGCGGACTAATTGCATCGGACCTAAAACGACCCAGGGCACCCTAAGGAGACTGGTCGCTGCTAACAGGATGTGGGGTGCCATAAGAAGATCATTCGCTCGAATGACACCAAAGATCTTCAGGCTACCCTTCACGTCTCACGTACGACCTATTCTTGAGTACGGTTTACCATCTACGTTTCCTCTTTCATAGCTAGAATGTTCGCTAATGGAAAGGGTCCAGAGTAGTGAATCAAAGTTTGTCTTCGGATTTCGGGATTTCCCCTACCCTCTCCAACTCCAAGAGATGAACCTCTTCTCACTGGACTACCGTCATCGCCGTAGAAACCTTATCTTCAGCAGGCGTATAATAAGAGGGAACTTGGAAAGGAACTGCGGCAGTTTTTCCAACTCAACGTAGAAGGCCCAACATGAGGTCACACTTGGAAAGTGCTTCAACCGAGGATGCTCCGAGTCCGCTCCGCCGTCGCCTTTCTACTCGCGTGGTAAACGGCTGGAACTGCCTCCCCAGAAACCGCAGTCAGCGCACAGACTGAGGAAAGTTTCAAGCGGATTTTGGACTTTCACCTGTGTAATATGCCTGGACAGCACTGTTCATCTGCGACTCCTCTGGTCACTTGTTGAGTCGCTAAGGTACACTTGCTTCTGGTGCTGATTTGGAGGCGACGGGGCTAACATGGGATCCGTTCTACCCTCTACAGCTGAATGAACACAATGAAAGATTCCCCAAGGTGATATTTCTGTATGAAGTTCAAAAGCAGAAACGCCGTTGGTTTTGTCTTTTCCTGAAACGTTCACTAAATACTGCATTCTCCCCCTTTTGGCAAAGAACTCTTTTGCCATATCTTCCTCAGCTTCGCCTAGGTACAAGCATAATTACAACATATTGAAAATCCCTATTAATTATTAAGAACATGGAACCGAAAGTGACAAAATGTTTTCAATGATTCCTCATCGGACTTGTACACTTACATAAGGAAAATAATATTGGGATTACATCAGATTAGTTCAAGTGAAACAAATCACGTGCCCGGCAGTTTCATGTGCCGAAAGTAAATCTAAGCTAGGGTGATTGCATTTCCGATCTAACACAACTGGCTGAGTCATCTACCACTTTCGCTCGCCAAGACAACCCCAAAGTCTGGATCAGTTTCTTTTGGGAACATAACGGAGGTTCAAGCAACCGTATTCCGATTGCCTAGGCTGTGGCGAGCGCCTGGAAGCGTAAGCCTTTCGATTGCAACGGAGATCTTGTAGATTACCACAGTGCCGACAAGGTGAGCCAAAATGGAGCTATTAATAGCCCCAGTACCACGTTGACGTAACCATCGTGAATGATACTCGTTGACGCGCTTTGACAGGCGCCGCGCCGTTCTGTCGACATATGTTGCACCAAAGGCGCACTCGAATCGCTGAATGACCATTGAAGTGGTCAGAATCGGCAGCGTGTCCTAGTTTTGCCCACGGATGTGCGGTTCTGTGGAGAAGGTGCATTTCAGGGTCGCAGATGACTGGCTTTTGGCTCTAGGTTCTGCGGTCGCATTCGCTTTAAATGAATAATTCTTTCTTCTCGACATTTAAAACTGGCACCGGGTTGGGTTTCTTCTGAATGTTTGTAACTATGAATCTGACCGGGTACCCATTTTCACGCAGTCTATTCCGAATGTAACATGTTCATCGTCCAACATGTCTTCAGTGCATATCTTACCTGAGAACGAAGTAAGCTTCACTTGTATCGCAGACCAAAGTTATGGATGTTCCTATATTATCCATCCCACGTATTTTTCCGGTATACTCGGCATTGGATGGAGCTGTTTGTTCTTCTGACTAGCGGTAAGTCAAGAAATATCAACCGATTACTTGTTTCCTTGTAAGTAGAAAAGTACATTTGTTTTCAAGCTTAAGAACTTGCTGATACCTAGGACATACTTCATCAGTCAGACAGCATTGAAAGTTTCAATGCAGCATCAAATTCCATCGATATAGCAAACACTTCTTCACCATTCTTTTCATTCTTTTGGCGGATTCGACATTCCATGCTTATCCCAATTTAAATCAGAAATTTTTGGATTCATCCATTGCACTGGAGACCACCACTGTTCTGAAGAAACCACTCTTAACGTTGTGAACCTAACAGAAAGTTGATGCAGATCCAATCTTTTGTTTGAAAACCGTTCTGTGAATCTTTGATTTTCGGGAGAACAGATTCCCAGAGGTTAAAAAACGCAATAAACGACGACGATTATACCAAGATGAGAACTAAAGATGCATCTGATTTTGTGGCGACATTTTCTTCTTTTGTTAGCTGCCCCCAATACTCCATGCCTTCCTTCTACCATCTCTTGATACTCTGGCCGACACAGAGAATAACAAACGGCTCCCTATCTGCTGCATCGAGCAGGATAGATAGCGGTTTGGATGCTACTGCTCAAGCCTCCCCGCCTTCTTATTCCCCCTATTGTGTTTTTTATCCTTAGCGCCACGTTCCAACATCAGTTTCTTCCCCCCGTTTTCAACCCCCGAATTTTTGGCCCTCCCACACCTTGCTTAAATAGTCCTTTGTCTTCTGGTTTCAACTCACACAATCGCAGGGTGTCGCTCCAATTCCGTCGACAAGTCCATGTCCAGCCAAGCGGACAACGTCAGTTCGTCCGGTTTCCTTTGGAGTCTTCGATCCTCGCTAAGACTGGCATGCCTCAACGGGCGTACTTTACTACAGATTGACCAACAGGCAGCACTTGCCCGAACACTCGAGACCCTATCGATCGATATTTGCTGTTTATCGGAAATTCCTCTGCAAGATTCGAGCTCCGTGTTTACACTGCGTTCCCCACATGCGACACTGGCGACACATTCTCATTGTGCCTGTCTGGCGAGGCCGCAGCTTCAACTACAGGTCAAGCTGGCGTCGGCATTGTTTTGAGTCCCCGAGCTGAAGCTGCCCTGATCGACTGGATCCCTGTCAACAGACTGATGTGCGCCGTTAGGTTGGCTGGCTGGTTCCATGCTACGAAGTCACGCGGGGACAAACGGTGCCTGTTTGGCATTGTGGCCTACGCCACTATAAATTGTAGCACTGATTCGGTAAAAGCTGATTTCTATCAGCAACTTCACCCTCTCCTTCGTTACAGAAGAAGCACAGATACTGTGGTGTTGGCTGGCGATCGAAATGCCCAAGTCGGAAAATTGTCATATGATGAGGTTCATTTGGGCGGCCAACATGGCGTAGGCTCCCGTAATGAAAACGGTGAGCAGTTGCTACACCTGTGTGAAGGTGCTCGTCTCTTTCTCACGAGCACTAACTTTCGACACAGCACCCGCAGAAGAGTGACTTGGCGCCCACCAGCTTCGGGTCAGCCATGGACGCAAATCGATCACATCGCGATTAGTTACCGTTGGAGAGGCTGTGTCCAAAACTGTCGCTCGATTTGGAGCACCAGCGTGGACCCCGATCACGATCTTGTGTGTGCTGACCTGCGGGTGCCTTTCGGCGAACGTTCGCAAAGTCGCTCTGAGCGCATTGACACCAACCAGCAGCCGAAGCCGGGTGTTCTGCATGCATATCAAAGTACGCTGGCATCTGGGCTGAGTTAGCGTCCATTGAACACTGTCGAAGATCACTAGCGCATATTCATCAAATGGTACTATCAACAGGCATGTTTTCACGTAGCAAATCAAATTGCCAACCCAGACACTGGGTCTCTGGAACTTATGGATACTCGCCGACATATTCCGGCTGAAAACAATTACACTCAGAGGCAAAATCTGAGGGCAAAACTGCGTGCTGGCCTGAAGAGAGACCGCGAAGTCCGGTGGTTTCATCTTGCATCGGAAATGGAAATATCCGCTGTAGTTGGTAATCATTATAAGTTATTCCTTCTGATACGGGAAATAGGCAGCAGGAGACCTAGTGTTAGCGAGACCATACGCGAGGACAGTGGACAACCGATCCACAGCCTGTCAAAACGCTTGGAGCACTGGGTCTAACACTTTGCAAGCCAGTTTAACCAATCTGTGTTGTCGCTTACTCTTTCGGACATTAAGTGCCCTTCTCCATGGGTCGTCTCCTTAGATCCGCCCTCACGCGCAGAAGTCGAACATGAGATCAGACTGCTGAAATTGCATAAGGCCGCTGGTGCAGATAGAATTCCCCCAGCTCTCTACGAATTCGGAGGACCTGCTCTTGTTGATGATTTACACGAGTTGCTAATGAAACTTTGGGAGCAGAAAACTGTCCCGATAGTCGGGAGCCGTTCCAGTATAGTCCCACTTTTCAAGAGGGGCACCTGTTCGAAATGCTGCAACCATAGAGGGATCAGTCTGATCACAACTACCTCTAAATTGCTTGCCCCTTATTGGAGCACCGCCATGTTTATTGGCGACCCACCTTTGTCTTGTTAATCGACATCAAAGGTGCTTCGATTCGGTGGGACGATGTGTCATTTGAGTAATGTCTGCTGAGAAAAGGTGTGCCAGACAAATATGCAAACATTATCAAAGCGCTGTACACGCATACCTCGGGCGCCGCCCTTCAGTAGAGATATTGAGACAAGCTTGCCCGCTCTCACCTTTTCTCTTTAACTTCGCAGTTGACAAAGTCATGGAAACGGCATTCGTTGGCCACGACCTAGAAGGTGTGGAGCTACTACCCGGTGAGCGACTTGTTGACTTGGAGTAGGCGGACGATATTTCCCTAATCTGTGACAGCTCCCAAACATGCCAAGCAGCACTGGACCGATTAGCACTGGCTGTCTATCCTTTTGGGCTATGCTTTGCTCCATCGAATTGCAAAGTACTTCTCTAAGATTGATTGGGATCCATCCGTGCGCTAACGTTTTGTGGTGATCAGCTAGCAGTCGGTCAGGAATTCAAGTACCTGGGCAGCTAAAGTAGAGCCCGTGGGATCGAAGCTGAGGTTACGAATCGTATAGCAATATTTTGAAGTGCTTTTGCCTATCTCCGCCACTTGTGGCGCAGACGCAACATTACTCTCGCCCTGAAGGGCAGAGTTTATAATGCAGCCGTCTGTCCAACCCTCTTATACGGTTGTGAAACCTGGCCCATCAGGTCGACAGACATGAAGAGGCTCGTCACATTCAATCACCGCTGCTTCCGCAGCTTAGCTCATGTCTGGTGGGAGCACCGCGTAAGCAATGAGCGTGTTCGGTATCGTGTATTTGGTACAGGATGAACTAGTGAACCACTCCGCACCATTACATCACGCACCAGGCTCTGATGGCTGGGCCACGTGTTGTGTATGTCAGCACACCGGCTCCCGCGAGGTGCGTTGTTTGCATGCCGGGCGTGCGGTTGGAAGAAGAAGTGGGGAGGCCAAGCGATGACTTGGTCGAGAGAAATGAAAATCATCACTTCGAAGTTGTCGTCGGTTGGTGCAACCCGACTGCCTGGCTGGGGTCCTAAGTACGACCACCACGTTTGTTTGGACACACTAGCTGATATGGCTAGGAGCCGACCCCAATGGCGCTTGGGTTGTGAGTTCCTTTGTCCATTCCCTCCTAGTTAGCCCCCTCCTCCAATCACGATCTCATTCGTTAGGCATAACATAGTTCTTTTTGATGCATGATAGCCGGCTGTTATCGCCCCGGAACTATGTCTATCTATTAATGGCAACTCAGCCGGAGTGCCACTGTCGTTTTTTCTTCTTGTCTTTTATATTGCCGCAAAATATTTGAGGTGTTCCCCACCTGCAGCCAACGGGCGTAATGATGATGCCTCAACACAGTGACGAATTCCGTTTATCTCTTCACCACAGTATTTACAACGGCTTCTTGACTACATGTAGTTTTTCACAAGCTGTTGCTACTTAGACCGTTGACTTGAACCAAGATGTTCATCCAATATGTAGATGTTGAAAAGAATGAGAATAACCGGGTTATAGTAACAAGAAAGGTGACAGAGTTAACCGTTGCAGAAATTGCATTTTTACAAACCAAATTCAGAGGATAGTTTGTGCCTGACACAATCGTAGCTTTTGGGTTGATTTCGTAGATGCGTCTCTGAACACCCGATCGGTAGTCCGCCACCACAGCAGCACTGTCAAATACCTGGTCTGATTCATTGCGTTCTCCACAAATACCTCCTCCATTGTTCTAGGCCCAGCCTCTTTACCAGATGCCGCCCGTGATCCGCTGTCGGCTCGATCCGCAACGCCCACAGAGCCTTGTCTCGTTTCATCCATTGCGCCCGTTGTTAATTCTGTACAATTCTGTTTTTGTTGTCGTCCCGGTTCATGAGTAGTTACTGGCTTCCGCCGCCCAAAAATATGGGCTGGAGCACGGGTTTCCAAAATGGCGTGTGTAGTGTAGTTCGCTGGGTCCAGGCTGCTGTTATTTATTATTTATGATGTTCGTGTGGACCAGAGTGTATCGGTGGCCCGTTGGTGCGGGCTGCTCGGACTGCAAACAACTGGCTTGTCCATAAAAATTGCCGACAGGACATTTCCACCGCTGCAGACCGGACGCTACGCTTGGGAGGTGTCACGCCCCTTACCGCACTGCAATCCAGGGTCTTCGTCGGCACCGTTTAGTGAGGCGCTTTGGGACTTGTCCGGTCGTGGCTGTCCGTGGTCGAATGCGACTGGTTGTGCCGTGAGTCAATAGGAGACCTTGAGTTAGTTGGCTAGTCACTCGAGGGCTACCTTGGCGGTCCGGGTGGTTAAGTTTCTGGAAAAGAGAACTCAGGTGAGGTGCGCAAGGGTCGGGGAAAGTGACTTTACACAGGAGAGGGAACGTGGCATGCATGATAAAAGCAAATACGCCCGTTAAGTTTTCAAAATGTTTGGAACATTTTTTGTGGATTTGGCAAAATCTTTGTGGATAAAACACACAGTTACCACTAAAGACGAAAGACGCAAGTTAATGGAAATAGCAAAGTTTACAAAATCTGTAAAACGAAGCGGATGTTTAACATGTCTGCCGCATCGGCCAGTTGCCTGGGATTGAGGCGGGATAAGTTTAGGGTCAAGGGGAATGGGGGTTTCGGACTATCCAGTTTCGGGGAAGTCATCGCACGTGCGGGTGTTTGTGTCATAGCATCAGGATGGGTTACAAGTGGTCCGTCAAAGAAAGCCATTTTGTGGCGGTCGATGTACGCCGTTGTTTGGTGACCATTCTGGTCTGAAGTGAAGTGTTTATGAGTCCGTTACAGAACTCTGAAAGAACCAGTGTAAGGAGGCTGGAGGGGGCGCCGCACTGCGTCGGTGCGCAGGTAGACGTGAGTGCATGTGGAGAGTCCAATATGCATTTGCACATATCTGGTTTGCTCACTAGGCGGTGTCGGGCGCAGTGAACGCATCGGTTGAGCTAGGAAGGATGCAAAGTTATGCGGAAGCATACCCGACGATGCGGGAAACGAAACGAATAATCTGGCCAAGTTTAGCATTGTACCGTAAACGAGCTCAACTGGTGCGCATTGCAAGACTGTGCTGATGCTGCTACGAATGCCTAACAGTACGAGCGAAGCGATTTCGCTCTAGTTAGGGCCAGAGGAGACGCAGAGCGAGATTTTTAGCTGTCTCTGGAATCTTGCAACTAGTCTGCTGACAGCAGGATGCTACGTTGCTGTATGAATACGGTGTCAGCCTAAGAAGTTGCAGAACGTATTGAATTGTGTAGATTCAAAGGGAATTCAAAGGTCAGTTTTGGTGGTGGATGGGTGGTAGTAGTGCGAGACCTACCGATCTAAGAGGGCCCGGGTAACAGTCTCGGCTGTGCAGTCTGCTACCCAAATGGCTGTTAGCTACCTGCTGAAGCGGTCGACACATGTAAGAATGGATACGAATCCGCGTGAAGGGAGGAAGGGACTTGCCACGTCTAAGTGTACATGCGAGCACCGAGAGTAAGGGGGGAAGTGAGCCAAGTGTGGGACAATGTACTTTGGAGCTCTGGGATTTGAAGGCAGCTGCGAACCCATGTACGAAGATCTTTCTTTGCGTGTGACCGAAAAAATTCGGTGACCAGTTTCAAAGATGTTCGGATACCGGCACGTGATAGTGATTGGTGTGCGTCGAAGACTGTGCCTCTGAAAGACACAGATACGAGGGGTTTAGGACAACCTGTGGAAGTGTCAATGAGGATGGTTCCTTCCGTGGTTTGGAGAGGAACAGGTAGAACATGCAGTGAAGTAGACTGCAAGGTGCTTTGTATGCCTTTATCTTGGGTCTGAGTCGATGCCATGCCGGCAAGGTCGACGGTAGGAAAAGACTGAAGGGTGAGGTTGACGCGTGAGAGAGCGTCCGCGACAGGGTTGTCAACACCTGAGACATGATGTAGGTCAGCAGTAAACTGCGTGACAAAATCTGGACTTATGGTTTCCCGTGGTGAGTATTTGTCAGATGCTCATTTGGAGGCGAAGATGAGGAACCTATGGTCAATGTAGACTGCGAAAGCGTGGCCATCGAGTGTGTGCGCAAGTGCCGGATAGCTAGTAGATGTCAAGCAGTTCTTGGCCAAATGTGCTGTAGCGGGATTCCGCTGCTTGCAGGCGTTCATAGAAGAAACCGAGAGGTTGTGATTGCTCACTAATGGGTTGTTAGAGAATAGCTGCTGATGGATCAGTCGTGATAGAGACACAGTCGGTTCAAGATGAACGAGGAGAGCTAGTTTGGAGATCGCAACTTTGTGCTCGGTAATTGCTGCCTGTGTTGTGTTAAGGAAAGTCGAACTTACGTTTATTTCTTATGAGATGATCAGTTAGAGACTGCAGGAGCTGAGAACGATGAGATAGGAAGTGTCTGTAATGGCTGACCAAACCACAAAAGCGATGCAGGTGCTTTAATGAAGTCGAAGCTAGAAAGTCCTTGGTTGCCTGGATCTTAATAGAAAAAACTTCGATATTTGACTATGAAACGAGGTGACCTTGGAAATCTACCGATGATTTGCCGAGTTCGCACTTGTCAAGTTGACTGTGACACCGCGTTGGGTCAAGCGCTGGAAGAGAGCGCGCAGGTGATCGACGTGTACTTCTTCCAACGAACTGGCTACTAAGAACCATGGAGGTAAGAAAAAGAGAAGTCTAGGCCACGGGTGACATTGTGAGCCAAGTTTTGGAAGTTTTCGCGGCGTTGCACGTTTCGAAAGACATTCGCGAATATTCAAACTACTCGAAAGATGTGATGACGGCTGTTTTAGGAATGTCATTTGCTTCTACAGGTATCTGGTGATAGGCGCGAATCAGATCAATCTGGCTGCAGATCGCCTTACCTATGAAGCATGCGGTAACATCCTGCATGTGCGGGGTTGGATGCTATTCTGGGACGGTTAGTCTATTGAGTGCGCGGCAGTCGACGCAAGGGTGCCAAGTACCAGATTTCTAAAAGACCACATATAGGGGTGAGAACCATGGGCTGTCGGATGTTCGATAATATGCTCCAACTCAGCCATAGCTACCTTGCGTTTCTCGGGTGAAAGTCGGCTTGGACAACATGAGACGGGTGGACCATTCGTCCGAATGCGTCGCGTAAATTGGATTGCCTCCGGCAGAGCTGCGTTCATTGGCAGAACAAGTTTGGAGTACTGGGAGAAGTGGTTAGTGTAACCCGGCGATGTCTGGAGAAAGGCGTAGACTGAGACGATAGATACGATTTTGGCCTTGATAGCACATACTATGAGTTTCGTCACAGTGTCGATTACTACCTGAAATTTCGTATCGAGCAAGTGGTCGAAATAACTGAGAAAGTCAATGTCGATGATGGCAAAGGGAACTACATCCATGTTAAGGGTAACGTGTTTTGCGATTCTCGCTGGCAGCCTTATCGCAGTTCAGTCACTGTACTCGCTACTGCAAACACAAAGAAAGAGGTAAATAGATAAAAGTGAGCATTTTGTATACGAGGCCGCAACCTAGTAGTTTCCAGATGTCCCCCAAAAATGTGAACAACGAGCAGAAATCGATGGAGACCATGTTTCCCGTCAACGTTTAAATTCTGTATTCTATCAACAAACGTGCATTTAAGGCTGTAGTCGGGTAGTTCCCTTAGGATAGGCTCGATTACATTGGCCAGGCATTTGGCCAACTTCTGTTACGGTGCGCCGACTAGTGAAACGATTGGTCGTAAGGGGATGTCTTCCTTGTGGGTTTTCGGCAGTCCTTACGTATAAGGAAGCCGAGGTGCTCGCGTGATCGGCTGTGTCAATCTTTTTGCGTGAATCCATCCCATCGTCATTAGGGTCTTTAGTTACGAACTTTTGATTTCACAACCTGTTCGATTTTATCGCTGCCTGTCACATCACGAACGAAGCTGCGAAAGTCTATGAGCGATTTCTGCATTTTCCGGATGTTGTCCTGTTATTCCGTTAGGATGACACCTGATCCCATATCTTCTTAGTATTACCACCTTTTCATTGCGACGCAATTATGTTAAGGTTTTGCAATGATCCTTCGTCGTGGTACGGCATTTCCCGGTGTCACTAGCCTAGGACTGATTGCAAAATCTACCCTCGTGGTTCTAATGCAACCGCTAGTCTCCTCATTGTTCTCTGTTAACATCTGGGCAGCTGTTTGTTCAAATGTGCAAAAGGAGCCTCGACTGCTATTCTACCACATTGATTTTGTGGAATAGAGAATCTGAGCCCTGATGACAAGACTTCAAACTGAGGGCGGCCTACGGGTGAACGGATATCCCGAGCGATTTAGAACACGACAAGCGCACGCAAAGCCCAAGGTGAAACCATCAAATGACCGTCCTAAGAGAAAGAGTGCATTAGTCAGCGCACGAATTTAGTCGATAAATCGTTGCATGATACATATTTCTACTGAATCTCAATTTATTGTTCAGAATTGTCGGCGAAGTTGATGTTCGAAGAACCCGCTGCGTTTTGCATACAGTGTGGCATTCGCCTGATGGTGTTTGCTAGCACTTCCTCCAAATTTCCAACTGTGATCCCCCGACATTCGTGCAATATGCACCGCTTCATTTCCTCAAGAGAATTTGGCTTCCTTTTGTAAACCCGCTGTTCCAAATAATCCCAAAGGAAGAAATCCAATGTGTTCAAATCTGTTCACGGAGCAGGCCACTCCATAGGTCCTCCTCGACCGATCCAATGGTAAGGGAAGGTCTCGTTGAGAAAATCCGATGCCGTTAGTACATAGCGTGCAGGTGCGTCGTTATTTCAACCAAAAGTTTCTTAGCTAACGACCCTAATGATGGTGAGATGGATTCACGCAAAAACATTGACACAGCCGATCACGCGAGCACCTCGGCTTCCTTATACGTAAGGACTGCCGAAAACCCACAAGGAAGGCATCCCCTTACGACCAATCGTTTCACTAGTCGGCGCACCGTAACAGAAGTTGGCCAAATGCCTGGCCAATGTAATCGAGCCTATCCTAAGGGAACTACCCGACTACAGCCTTAAATGCACGTTTGTTGATAGAATACAGAATTTAAACGTTGACGGGAAACATGGTCTCCATCGATTTCTGCTCGTTGTTCACATTTTTGGGGGACATCTGGAAACTACTAGGTTGCGGCCTCGTATACAAAATGCTCACTTTTATCTATTTACCTCTTTCTTTGTGTTTGCAGTAGCGAGTACAGTGACCGAACTGCGATAAGGCTGCCAGCGAGAATCGCAAAACACGTTACCCTTAAAATGCTTGCAAAGGACCCCAAGTTACCTACCCGTTCGATTGCGCGCCACATACTCGATTGATTTGCGTGCCAAAACCCCCGTGGATCGTTCGGCGTAATTATCAACTAAAGACTGTCGTCGGATTCAGTTAGCCGAGACTTCGGCGATTCGGCCAACCTCGCCCTACACCGGTGAGGTCAGCCCTAATTGCCCTCCCACCTTCGTTAGATTATGGTTTGCATGTCCGTCCGTAATCTTATGGGAGTCGGGTTATCGTGTGCTTTACTGATACTGAGGTTGACGGAGTCTCCGCGTCAGAGTGGCCGTCAGCCGGTGCCGTTTGCAATCGAGTCTTCACTTCACAATAGGGGAAGAGAAACAAGTGTGAAGCGCAGCGTCATGCACGCTTGCGCTGCAACACAGCTTGCCGATTTGACGGTTTTCTTTAGTCGCCATTACAGACCGGCCCGCAAATTTCCCTGCTTCGCGGCGTAGAAACTGCGTTGTTGGTGGCACTTATGTTCGTTGTTACGAAAACGAAAATGGAATTAGCAACAGCTGATTTGTTACATTTTGTGCAACTAGGCGGCTAGCTAGAGCGGCTGCGCTGTCTACTTTCTAGGGCGAATTTCTCGACGGCGCTATAGTGACGCTATTGGCGATGGTAAAGGGTCCATTGCTGACGGCGCACTTGTCGCGTATGTCGCTGGTACTGCGACCGTGCTTAGTCGAGTGAGTGCCTTAGTTTCGTTCGTTGGCTGATGTCGTCGTATGACAAGGTCTGCTAGTTCCGTAACCGATGCGAGTGGCAAGGCGCTTGCCACCTCGAGGATAGCCTGACTGTTTTCCGGGAGACCTTGCTTCCACATTTCGCGGAGAATCGTCTCGTCCATACTGGAGGTGCCTAGGAGCTGTTTCTTCTGTCGCAACAAGGCTGCAAACACCTCGTTGTCTAGTTGCAGATCTTTGAACAGTTACTGCAGTCGGACCTTGTTGGAGGACGTGATTTCCTGGAGGATCGCCTGCTTTAGATTTTCACATTTCGCATCAGAAGGGGGCAAGATTTGATGTCGCTCACCTGAGAGGATACACTTTGTGGAAAACGTGACATAAGTTGCTGATATTTAGCATAATCAAAAGAAATTCCACAACTGTACGAAGTGGATTCTAAATTGCAAACCATAATAACCAGTCATTCTCCCACGTACTTTGATGGTTTATCTTCTGAACCACTGAGCTTGAGGAATGAATAATCATATACGGCAAGTGGGAAAAAACGATAGCGAGGAAGGAATAAAAAGTTCACTGGAACCAGCGCGTCAGAATGACAATTCAAAATGAGGGCAGCGTGTTCTGGACCGGGGTCACCAATTGTTGGGTGACGTCTGGTATACTAGTTGGTGCTAATGACAAGTAAGTGTCAACTACGGGACAGTAGGGAAGTTGGAGGAAAATGAACTCAATGTGTATTGCTCAGGCTACAAAAATAGGAGGGAATCAGCAAAGGCAAGGAACAGTAAAGGGCGGGACTCAAGAGAGCGGTTTGTGAGAAAGGATGTACAGTTGGTAAAAATAATAACTTTGGAAGATTAATACAAAAATAACAGCTCTTGTTGCAAAATACTGAAAGATTATGTTTTTTGGTACACTACAAGACTAACTGTTTCTATGTGGATATGGGCGAGAGCTGACTGTTAGGAAGAGTCCAATAGGCATGGTCACGTGCAGGGTTGCAAATGAAACACTTCAGCTTGGACAGGGTTGCATGTACCTTATAACATGGGCGGTAATCACTATGATGTATGCTAGATATCATATTGGCCGACATAAGCGGGAGAGCTTATGGTGGGCTGAGGCTGGTGGTGGCTAGATCTTGACAGATGGTCCACCCACTGCTGCTACTGTTGTGTCGTGGTCCCTTATCCTGGACGCCTCCTCGTTGCCACTGCTGGGTGGGAGCTGGGTTACGCCCTTCTCCATGCTAATAGCCAGGACACCAATCCGCATGAGTCATTGAACTGACCATGTGTTAGACCCGCTGCCTCTCGGGTGTTCATTTAATCGAAGGGTTTGGCTGAGGACCCGAGTCGTTCTCCTGTCAGGTGTGGGCGCCCTGCCAATATCCTAGCCCATCCTCTTCGGAGGTTAGAAAATGGTCGATGGCCCTCTTCCCGTAAAACCTAGCCATGGGAGACAACTGGTCAACGGGTTATAAGCTCACAGCTCGATTGGCGTAGAGCTCGAGCGCCACGCAGTGTATCTGACGGTGGGAGGACACCTCCGGGTGTTCAATGGTTTGCGACTACCCGCCTCAAGCCAGGCAGCCCCTGGTCAAATTGGTGTAAACCCGCTAAAACCCACCTGCGTCTGGCCGTGGTCGCAGGTGCGGATCCTACTACGGTCGCAAAACATATATGAATCGTTCCAGTACCTCAAAGACTGCATGTGACGGCCGTCAAGCAGATCCCAATCTGTCTCTGCAATCACATTCCCGAGCTGGATCTGCTCCCCACTGCCTTGCGGATCAGGCTATTGAGCCAAAGGCTCCGGGCGGAGTCCCTCAAGCAAACCTCCGAAGCACAACGACCACCTCGCGTGCGATTGTCCACCCATGGAATCGTATGCCTGCGCGCAAAGCACTCAGCATCGGGTGTTGGAACGTGCACACACTACTGGACCGGAACTCCAGCGAGCGCCCGGAGCGACGCATTGCACTCTTCGCGTTGGAACTGGCGCGCTACAACATCGATATTGCGGCGCTCAATGAAATGCGGCTCGCTGAGCAAGGTAAGTTGCATGAAGCAGGTGCTGGCTACACATTCTACTGAGTGGGTGAACCAACAGGCATCAGCCCGCGACTGATGACTGAAGTATTGAAACACGGCGGACCAGCATCAGTGACTGCGCTGCAACACTTGGTGCAACGCATGTGGATTGAGGAGGAGGTGCCTCCTGAGCTGAAGGATGCCCTTGTACTACCACTGTACAAGGGTAAAGGGAGCAAGCAATGTTGCACGAGGGCCCTACGAGTATTCCCCTGCTACGGAAGGAGAGGCTGGAACGACACCTAGCCAACTGCCAACCAGTGACCAGTTGGGCGATCCGGGACCCTGCAGCCGCTGCCATCCATCGTCTAGCGCGCTCCACTGTTACCATCGGTAATGGCGTCGTCATGGATAAAAGCTCAGCTGCGGAAGCCTGGAGAGATGTTTTTTTTACTTCAGTGGATGGCTCTCCCTTGCGAAATGTGGTCGCGTCACCTGAGGGACCCCACCAGGATTTTTCCACGTCTTTTCATACGGGGTGTCCAACTACGGGGGTGTTCTTTCTACCAAAACGCGACGGAGCAGAGGCAGATCTACAAATGATCCGGCTTCTCTCAACTGCCGCGGGAGCTGCGGACAAAAAGAGACTCTGTCACATGTTCTTCAGGCGTGCTGCATCACGCATGATGTCCGCCGTAAACGTCACAATGAAATTTCCCAACAGATTGCCAGGCAATTGCGGCGCAGAAGCATTAACATTGTTATGGAGCCGAGGATTCCGACAGCCACCTACTTCATTAAGCCAGACCTACTTGCGGTTAGAAATTCTACGGTTCACATTGTGGACGTGGCCATCTGTGACGCGTACCGAATGGATTGTACTTATAAATTGAAAGTGGATAAATACTGATCAGAGGAGAATGCCGCAGCCAAATCGCGATACATACGTGAACAGTTTCCTGAGACGACAAATATTGTTCACCACCCCGTCGTTATCAATAATCGAGGGATGATATGTTCCACCTCAGCCAAACATCGTACCGCACTCGGGATGACATCGCTTGATATTTCTGACCTCTGTGTTTCTACTCTTCGTCTGACTCTGAAGGTCTACGACACCTACATGCGTGGTGCATCATCACGCCTTACGTAACATGCACCCAATCCCACACGGTGACAATTGACGCGGTTCCGACCACTGTTTGAATTTTTTATTTCAAGCAACTTTTCCTATTCTGCCGGGACATTCGTCCTCTCTTGGCATATTGCTGTACAGATCATCCCTCGAGCCATGCATGCAAATGTCAAATATAAATGTTAATTGCATCAACTTGCTGAGTTGTGTGGACAAGATGATTGCCCGAATCCTGCGCAACCGCCTCGTCAGTCGGGTTGTGGAACGTAACGTGGCAGACGAGCAATGTGGATTCCGTTCGGGTCGCAGCATTATAGATATGGTGTTTGCGACTCGTCAGTTGCAGGAGAAGTGCAGAGAACAACACCGGCCGTTGTATTCGAATTTTGTTGATTTCACCAAGGCATTTGATACGGTGAACCGCGAGGCATTGTGGCGGGTGTTAAGTAAGTTTGCTTGCCCGCGTAAGTTTGTAAGTTTAATCGAATGTCTGCACAGTGGTATGCGGACGAGGGTGCAGCTGAGTGGAGAGACCTCGGAGGACTTTGCAGTTGTCTCCGGTGTGAAGCAAGGCTGTGGCTTCGTTCCTACCATGTTTAAAATACATCATCATGCAATGACGTCGTGTGCTTTTGATGCGGCTTGTGCTTACGGTGTTCGTGTGGAGCACCGTATTGATGGTGGGTTGCTGAACATCCGTCGTTTTGGTGTGAGAACGCTAGTCTGTGAGACTACTATCTGTATGTCGCTGTTCGCTGACGTCTTGCGTTGCTTGCACACAGCGCGGATGAGTTGCAGCACATGAGTAGTGCTCTGGCTTCGACAGCGGCCAAATTCGGGCTCACCATCAACACAAGCAAACTGTCTGTCTCTTTCAGTCTTCACCGGAGGTGCAATCTTCAATATTGCCGCGAATCAGCATTGGTGCTGAAGTCGTATAAACCACATCCCGCTTCTGCTACCTTGGGAGTGTGATGTCGACTGATCAGCAGCTACACAGTGAGCTGCGTATCAGAGCAGTCCAAGACAGCCGCGGCATTCGAGAAGCTAGAGTACCGAGTGTGGAACAACCATAAGCTTACCATTGGCACGAAGCTGTTGGTTTACAAATCCACTGTGCTGTCCGTTCTTCTAAACGGCAGTGAAACGTAGACGATGTACCAGCGGGATGTGCGATATCTCGAGCGGTTTCATCAGCAGTGCTTGCGACGGATTTTGCGCATCTCTTGGGGCCACAGAGTTGCAGGCACGGAAGTGTTGCCACAAAGTGGGATGTATGCAGTGGACTGCATACTTTTACTGAGACATCTGAGGTGGCTTGGTCATGTGAGCCGTATGGATTCGACGCGGATACCGAAACAACTATTATATGGTCAGCTGAGTATTGGGAAGCGGCATGTGGGGAAACCAAAGTTACGTTACCAAGACATGATCAAAGTGAGCCTCACACGTTCTAATCTTGATTGCAGGTCATGGGAATCGAAAGCGGTTGATCGGCGCGTATGGCGCGATCTGATCACGAAGGCAGTTGCTGAAGTGCGGGAGAAAGACCTCATACATGCACAGAAGAATCGGCAAGTGCGGAAACCGCAAGCACCGATGGGTAGTACTTCATCGACATCGAGCGCATGGTACTTTAGCACATACGGTCACGAGTGCCTGAGTCAGGCAGGTCTAGTGAGCCATGAGTAAGGCCACTCAAGACCACTACCGAAGCGACAACGGGTCCTACAGTGTACGTACGTAGAACCGGCGCAGCGTTGGTAGGTATGTTGCATTCGACTTACTAACCGCATGCTTGTGTGCTGAGTTACTTTATTGCAGGTGGTGAGCTTGCTATCTTGTCTTAATCCTTTTTTAACCTCATTTAAACGTCTACATGAATAATCTTCTGTTAACTTGCACACGTCGCTTAAACTCATTGTAGCTAACTTCGATAACATTTTCGCATCTGTGGCACTTTCTTAAAATAAATTATTTTACGTTTTGAACCTTTCGCGGAATTTTTGGCAACCAATTTATTGCATTTTCTCATTTAGTGAAGAGTTATGTCACAACCTCTGTATGCATTATTCAATTCAGCTTATTTGATATCGTCGTTTTAATTGATTAGCTGTTGCTTGATAAGTCCGGTGTGGCTGCGTTTGGTGTGCATGTTGACATGGTGCCTACCTCTCTATTACCCACAATATCGCCCATACTGGGTCCAAGAGACAGTTGGTCGTTGCTGGAGGGGACGGGGTGCACGTTCCTTGTGATCGTGCTATGTTCGAAGAGTGGTTCCATGCACTCAGTGTGGAGCGAACTACGGTTCAGCCACCGCCTTGTGTGTACTTGATTCCCCAAATACAGCGTGTTTGTTTTTGTCTGTGAAGAAGTGTGGGTCGGCTCCGTTGATCATACGTGGCTCCCATCCACATGCCTCCCGGTCTTATTCCTTCGGGTTTACACTGGATATGGAGTGTGTGGTTGGAGCTGTGGCTGGTGCAGCGCAAGCCACCCATGGTCCCTCTGTAGGCGCAGGCGTGCTGTGGATGGCCACAGTGACAGGAAAATCCGAAACTGGATGCCGCGAACCATATTGGCCGACAGCGCTTGGCCAGCGAAGCAGCTCCACGCCAGTGAACGCGGGTACTGCAGCCGATTTGGTTGATAGAAAGACCAACTTGCTTAAATGGCAGGGAATTTGTTTACAGTACGAAATAAATTGCTTCCCTTGTACCAAATTGACCGGAATGTGTTATAATATTCTCCCTGGTGCATTGAAGCTGGCCGATCTAGGGGTACTGAGAAAAATCCTCAATAGGGTACAGGTGGCGTATCGTTGTCGCACATACATTGGTTTGAGGGTGACAATTGTGTTTCCAGCATCCTAGTCCATTAATCTCCACCTGATACGATTCCACACATACTATGTTTTAGGAAGGAGGCTATTGGACACATATTCTTTGTGGCAAATTTTAGCTGCCTGTTTTTGTTTCGTTATCGTTTGTTCCTTAACATGTGTTTAAACGCATTATTTCTCTAAGTTGCTTGGTCGGTATACGTCGTTCGTAATAGATTTCGTCTCAGCGTCCATTTCCGTTAATACCGTTTCTTCTGGCACCCCAGCTTGGTTCTTACTTTCACCAATTCTAATTCGCCTGTCTTTTGCAGCGCCTCCTGCGTTGTTGGTTGGTCCTGATGTACTTTAGTAGCCAAGTTTCTTCTAAGGAAACAATGTTCTCATAACTACAGTGCTGTCCTGACTCGTCTTCCGTGTTCTCGTTGCTGTCGTGGGTGGGAATAGTCGGCGGCGACTCAACACAAGATGGTTTTTCACGGGTAAAACTACCAATTTTTAACATTTTCATAAAGCTGATCAAGATAGATTTCCAACCTCATTATATACCTGTCTACAAAACTGATTGAGTGTCGGAGAGACCAATGGCGCCGATAATACACCGATGACGAAATGCAAGCTTGGTGCTTCCCGGTGGGTGACGAGGATGGTAATTGATTCTAAGGATATAAAATGGTGGATGGGTTCGCTATAATTATCGTCTCTTTTGAAATAAACAAAATGCTCACCAGCCGACGATGCTTCCCATGCATCCATAGAGTTAATATGTCTGAGTAGGTTTGGTCAGAAAGGTTTACTCCAAAGTGCCATACTTTATTTAACAATGCGTGGGAATGAAAGCGCAAAATTGCGAAAGCAACCGGGGGTGCAGGCAGAGACGACTGAGTTTGTAAATGTGTTCTGGTGCAAGGACCCTGAGGGGAAAGTGATTCCGATGGTTCTGTAGGCGGCTGTATTATTTTAACTGGTTTACTCTTGGGTGGTTACTGAGGCTGATCTCCAGTAGATGACAGCCTACATGATTGGAATCACGCAGCGTATGGTATTCCATTGTGAGATCGCTAGGTAGCAACCGGTTATGCCCACAGAACACCACGAGCACCTACTATCATTGCTGGTGGACTTTAACCGTACTTTGTTGTCAGATGTTGTGGTGCCTCCAACACATCGGGGCTGCGCTTCCACCCAGGTTATCAGGTTTGGAGAACACCATCAACCGTGAAGCACCTGAATTTTGGGCATCGGTTGGATGGCGAATGATTGCGATCTGCCGAGTGCTCTCTGTATTCGACCGACATATTGGTTGCTCCCTTTGAAACTAGCTTGCTATGTCTCGATCAGCCACGATTTTTTGTAGGGACACATGGAAGTAATATACCTTGAAAGTCCTTAGCAAGTTTAGTTCGCCACGCTTATAAGCATGTGCTCCGGTAGGTATAAGGAACTGGTCCACCTTGGATGGTGACCAATTTTGGAGCACTTGAAAAAGTGTCCCAGTGGGCGAAAAGGTTGACACCAGAATTGACTGCTTGCCACCCAGTAGAAGAACTACGTTCTACTTGGATAACTTCAATAACGGTTTCACTCTTAGTCGGGGATGGCATTCAGATCGTACCTGATACTCCGCATACTGGGGGTAAAGTCCCTTGGGGAATTGATGTGTTGCAAAGCCTTTGTGATACCATGGATGTAGCTGATAGTTCGGAGCAATTCAATTCAAAATACGAGGGTGATATCGTAAGTGCATTCAAATGACAAGCTTTATAAGATTACAATTAACCTTATACTTTGATAGCTATAAACCAGTGAAGGCATTTAAATATAGTGTAATAAATTACTATTAATGTAGGGCTTCTAGTATTGCCGCGTGCCCGGCGGATACCGAGCAGCATGGCACCATCAGAAAAAGCTATTACACAGTGTTAATGTTAAAGTGGTAGGTGAGTTGTGATCAATGGTGTAGACACTACTTTTGCCACCCTGGCCTGTGGTAGAATTTTCGCCCTGACTGAAGACGGAATAGTCACGCGAAGGCCACGCAATCGGTTCAGAGTACACTACAGATTAGCTTTCGAGGAAATGGACAATAATTTGGGACTCGGAAGTAAATGTGGTGAAAGTGACTACCACGGGACAAGTAAGCGGATCGCTGGGAAAAACGTTTGAGCAGGCGTGACCCAGGCGCAAAGATGTTGTTGGTCATACAGATTAACCCTAAAATATTGAACCCTCAGCTTTTCTGGAAATCTTGCCCTTTATATTAGGTATCAAACAAGCGAATGTAAAAAATTAAGGCCTCCCTGGTCACGTGCAGCTCGGGGCTGACCGCTCCCTTTGCCCCTTGCTACACCTCTGGCTGCGGTAGAACAGAAGTGTGCCATACATTGGTCTTTCGTTATGTGTGAGTGGGTAATACAATATTAGCCAAATGTACATCCCTCCCATTTGTTTGATTTAGGTCTTCTACAACCGTGGTCTAGCAAAACGATCGGGGGTCTTCGGGTGGACGTACTTCACTTTAACCGATCTTCTGCACTCTGCGAACGTCAGCCTTTCTGTCTACTTGAACGCCGAAGGCGGAGTCGTCCCTGGGTATCTGAAAATATTTCTACGTCAACGTCTACCTATTCAGGTGAGTTTTGGCAGTTACAAAAGTACCACATTAACCTCCGCTCGTGTTGCTACTTGTTAATCGATCGGTCGATAACCTCCGCAAATGTCACAGAAAAAGTCGAGGTTAACTTTCGAAGCATCTGAATTCATTAGCGTAGTGCCGTGAATTCATGTGGTGTGGCCTTGCTATAGTTCCACTGGCTGGATTCGGACGACGTGCGTCACAACAAGAGCAACATGTACATCATGAACGTGACCTTCGCGTGTCGAACTGCTCAGCTGAGTGAACACTACTCACGGGTCCCGAAAAACTATATTACATTACGCGGAATTCATAATCATTTGTTGGTCTTCTGGCTGTCACTAGTTGTATTACTTGTGATCGAACAGCATGACTTGCGTTTGCATTCCTGCTACTCGTATGCATACAACAATCGTGCCATGAGCAACAGCATAAACGTTTTTTGACCCGCCAGCCATTGTGAGCACAGTTAGGTTGACGAAGTATGAATAGCTGAAATCGAGAGTCTTGAAAGTGGATCGGGCTTTGGATACGTTGAACGTCACCGGTAGTAGAATTGTTTATGGGGCGGCTAACTTTGCTGCATTCGTAGGATTTAACGTTAAGACTTGACACCATGTGTTGTTACCATGAGACGATCTTACATCAATGCTAAGGTGATAACTGATTTGTTGTCTAGGCTACAACGCAAAATTCCAGGGCCCCATCTTGATGATGATGGTAGGTGACTGACAAAAATCCGGTAGTTCTTTTTCAAATGGAAGCAGGTGTCTATGCCACTCATTTTTCCGCTGGCGTATGCATGTGCGTGCGTTTGAATGGGAATGGGCCACGTTAACTCATAGCTACCAAGCGCTTGCTGCTTACCATATTTCACATTCATTCGTGCATTCGACTGAAGAATTGGGTGTAATGATCAACAAATATCCCTGGAGCCCAATTAATCCAGAACGCTTCTTCATTCTGGAATGCGGTTTGGAAATTTGGTGTTCAAGGCCTAAAAACTTTCATTGAAAGAGTAAAAACGTTGGGTCGTCCGTGTAAATTGAGTAATCCCGGCAAGTCACTGATTAGCGATTAACAGGTTGATGTTGATACCACATGTTCTATTCCACCTATTAGTCATGAGAGTGAGTGAAGCTATATTTCCCGCTGTTCATCCGTCATACTGAACTTAGGCGTGCTTAGCAAAATGCAACTACTATCGAGATAAGCGGCAGAAGGGCAAAAGTGCCTAATACACTTTGAATTAGAAATGGCGAATCAAGTTGCAAACGAGGTATCATTATCCCATCAAAAAAACGAGTAACTGTTGACCTCCCATCGGTCGGCGATCTCTCACATTTGACCCCTTCACACCTATGTGAGCTCCTAGAGACCGAGAAACTGGCCTGCTTGCATACGAATGCTCAGGGTCTTTTTAATAAACTGGCCGAACTGAAAGATCGCCAAGCTTCTGGGTCAAATCCTGTCATTGGTATCACCGAGACGTGGTTGAACACGGGAATGACGGACGCTGAAGTTTCGCTACCGGGCATGTCGCTGATCCGGAACGACAGGCTCACAAAAGGAGGAGGGTTAATGCTTTATTACCGAAACGATTTACAGTGGGAAGTCGTGGCGGATTCAAACTCGCAGTTCCCAAACGCTCTTTGGTGGCATTAGCAGTTAAAATGCAGGGACGCTTACCTTCTTGTCATGGTGTACGGCCCCTTAACTCTACACCCGAAACCGACTGTCACCGAGCGGCTGCTTTAAGATGCAGTTTACAACGAAAGTACGCTCACATACTTAGCATGGGTGATTTCAATGTACATTGTGTAGAAACTGCTGCGACGATCGGAGAACAATTCAAAGCCAATATACAAGACCTGGTAACCACTGTTCCTCTTTACAATTACATCAGTTTGTCCACTCGGTTCAGAACAGGTAACAGATCATCGGTGATGGATCGTGCGCTTACCAATGAAGAGCATATAATTGACGTGTTGGTTTTAAACTGCGCTTTGGGTCGCAGTGATCACGCAGTGATCAGTTTCAAGTTCGTCTGTTATGCGGAATATCGGAATGAGAACAATGAGACTGTGTGAATCATCATAAGTTACGATCGATTAGCCCAGTTCGTCAGCGCTCCAACTTTGTCGTTCCTTGCCGAAGAACCGCCGGAAGTCGCCTGGCTTGAGTTCGTCAACAAATGCAGTCAGCTGATTACAGAGGCTTCAGAGATAAGAGTTTGCAATAGGTGTAAACCCTTTTCTTTCGTTAGGACCAAAACTCGAAAATTGACGAAAGTACGCAATGCAGCATGGCGAGTGTACAGAGAAGCCCCAGTATCAGAAACTTGGAACAACTACGGACTCCAACGTAACCACTGCACACAACTGCTAAGAAAAAATAAAGCCGCCTATCAACAGAACATTGCAAAACTTTTAATGTTAACCACAAACTGCTGTAAAGCACGTCAATAGCCTAAGAAAGGTGCGGCAAAGATGTCCTTCACTCAGGACGGCTGATGGCCCAACAAGAGCGGCTGTGGAAGTAGCAAATGCACTGAGGATGCAATATGCCCACACGTTTCAGAGGGTCTTGCCACTAAGCGATCTTCCAACCTTTTGTTTTCCAACAGTGTGTCCAGTAGGTTGTCGTTGTACGACATGTATTAGCATCATCGTGCATGGAAATGTTGCACAGCAGCGTCATTCCGCAGCTACAATAGGAAGGATTAATGAATAACTTTTGGTGGCAACACGATAGCGCACCTGCACATTCGGCGCAATCTGTTAGTGCCTACCTGAAAGTGATATACGGTGGACGTTGGATCGGTTGCGGAAAACCAATCGAATGGCTTGCGCGATCGCCGGATCTGAATCCCATGGATATTTTCCTATGGGGATACTTGAAGCGCAGTTATTAGAACGAAACCCAAAAGCCTGGCTGAACTGAAAGAGAACAGTGTGAACGAATTTAGGCAGTTTTTTGGAGACATTGCAGAAAGTGCTCACCAACACCATTCGGCGAATGCTCTTCTGTAGCCAAAACGATGGTGGGCAATTCGAACATCTAACTTGTTGACATTTACCGACATTAGACACATTTCATCTAAAAATACGTAAGGAAATGAATCAGTGTATATTCTCCATTGTACACTAGAAACACCATCGAAGGCTTGGTCAATTTGTACAACTACCAATTGTCTGACTATGAGGACAATAGCTGCATTCATGACTAAATTGGTGTGCCGTCTAATGTTGCCACCAGTGCTTCGGGACAGACCTAAGTCTAAGAACATTGTGACGTCGTCAAGTCAAGAAATCGTTTTTATGCACCCATAAAGCGTGAATTTTCAGCTGCAACACACACGTGATCGAAACGTTAGAGCGAATAACAATGTAACTTTAGAATGTGCTCCAGGCAGTATGCTTCCCTTTATCAGCGAAAGCAGCCCACTAAACGCTTAAGGGTTTGTTGGAAGCCAATCATGAGGAGATAACAGCTTTTGTGGCGAAAGCAATACAGCTCCCATCAACCGGTCAGCACATACGGCCCGGCTGTTTTTCTCAATTGCTAGCACAGCGTCCCACTAACTATTTTGCGGGAAACACTCGCTAGCTTTTCACCTGGCTTTAGGCTGACTACCGATTGACCGAGGCATGACACGTTCATTGCGGCTATGTGGTATCCGGCTCACGTCCAATTCTCACAGCTGAGCGGCTTGCGTTCTCTAGGTCTTGCCATCTAGTCGAGGCGTGACGCGTTTATTACGGCTGTGGTGCCTGGCTAACGTTCACTTCTCCCAGCCGAACGGCTCGGTGTGCTCTGCAATGATGGGCACACTTGTGGTGTCTTTGTCCCCGCTCATCCCTGCCGGCAAAGCATTTTGTGTTATCGGACAGTTAGCAATTCAGCGTACCGGCTGTACGTCAGTACCTGAGTGCAGCCGCTCCTAGTTCCGGACCTCATTTACAAGACACCCGATAAATGAGCTATATGATGCAGTGTGTCCGCGCGTAATGGCATTGGAAAATGGGGGGACACCTGAGATGTGCGAAGCCCGGAGTGTGCCTGCCACCTTCGGTTGTGTGAACACCACACTGGCTCGAGTGACAGAGCCAATCACGTGCACGATTTAATGTACCGTAGCTCTGGTTTTACAGACCAGGACAAACGGCGAAAACTATATTGCGGCGAGCGTGCAGGTGCAACTTCGCAAAAGCGCTGGCTCCACAAATTGTAGGAGGAATGGGGAACGTGGAGCCAGCGCAGGCCACCGAAACGAACAAAAAGAACGACTAAGCGTGTCCAAGACACGGAGCTGACACAGAAGTTGGACAGAGCAGGCGGAGTGGAGGACCCAATCAAGCGCGCTGTCAATAAAGCCAAAACAGACTCATAAGGAGCAAACAAAATGTCCGTCTGAGACACGGGAACACGTGTATAGAGGATGCAAAATTGGTTTACCTTTTTTGTTAAAATTCTTTGCTGCCGGCATTTGCTATCACCATTTTCTTGCCATTTCTTAAAACATCATTTGATTGATTTGATAGGCAAGCATTCCTCATTGTTAATGCGTTATCTGAGGTCTGTTGCCTGAAGGATCACAAGCCTGCCTTGTAATCAGAGGGTGTGGGTACGAGCCTGTGTAGTGGACCTGGAAACCATCGCAGTTTACTTAGCCCATGTGCAACTGGTGGCGGTTGCGCAGCAGCGAAGCGTCGGTACCGCATACCAGCATACTGCTGATGGTTTGGCAGAGGATCACATTTCTGCTAAAGCTGCTTTCTCGGACGTAGTTTCGTGTTGCCGTCCGGGAAGCAAGAAGACTGGGTCGCGATCACAAAATCGTTTATTAAGATTACACTGGACGATTTATAGAGTATATACACTATTTACAACAGTCCGTTTCAATGGCTCATCCCTGTTATTTGCGTTGTGTCGCTGGCGCCTTTTACATTGATTTATGCTTTCTCGCCACGTTCACTCTGTCTAAAACCACCTTGACTTACTTAATGGATGCACGATTGGCGGGATTGGGCTCGCGCGCTTCTTCCCTCGGTCCAATGCCACAAGCCTTGGCTTAAGGTTGCACTAGTATGCGCTCCTTCGCCTACTGGCGCCTGATTGGTCACTTGCACGTTCAGTGGATGGTTGCAGGCTGGACCCGACCACGGGCCAACTATTTCCTGATGGGCTGACCAATCTGCTTCCGGCAACCTGCTCACATCTTATCAGTCTGGCCTGTGCTGTTCGATCGGCATTACAGCATTTCCAATCACCAGCATTTCCAGCCCCATCACATCCTTTCCTATTTCATCTTAGGATGGCGTTACGATATGTTCCGTATTGCCTACCACTTCGTGTGCGTTTTATTTCCTGGGCTTGGGTAGCAGTATTCCTCTCCGGTTGATGTTGCTAACCCTGTCTCTGCGGTGTCCACTTCTGACGCACCCTTCGCAGTTGCACCCGATTCCGTCTAGTGAGATTGCCCTCAACCTTGACTTCCTAGCTCCTCTCTCCCTTCCGGCCTTCGATCACTCCTTTCCGCCAGCATACACCGGATTCCGGTAATGGCTGAACCCATAATTCCTCTCCTGTACCTAGTGGTGGGAGGCTTTTCCATCCGTGATCACAGTGTTCTTTTACCTTAACATTCTGCTCCGTAGTCGGTCGTGTAGAACATCGGACGGCACTATCTCGGGCTGCATTAGAGTTGTAGTGGTTGGTATTAGCGTTCTTGCTGGGCTGCTGAATAGACACTGTACAGGACTCGATTTGATATCAGTAGATGATGTATTCCTTCGATCCAGTAGCATTATGTACGGATCTTGCTGGGTCACCTTGGCTTTGGTAAGCACTTTCTTCGCCTCCTTCACTGCGGACTCCGCCTTAGCGTTTGATCGGCTATGGTATGGGCTGGTTAGCAGGTGACGAAAACCCCACTTTCTGCTGAATGCACCAAACTCTGCACTATTAAACTGCCGCCCGTTGTCTGAAATCACCACTTCGGGTATTCCAAGCCGAGCGAATTGGTAGCGCGACTTGTTCACCACTGATTGCGTACTAGTCGTCGTAAGCGCATCGATCTCGAAGTAGTCACTAAAATAATCTACCACAAGCAAATAGTTCCTATCATCGTGAGAAAATTATCTAGTGCAATTATCTGCCAAGTTCTGTCAGTAATGTCATGTAGCATCAGCGGTTCTTTTGGCCGGCGTACGTCGTGTGTTCTGCGTGCTACACAATTGGTGACGTAACCACGCATTTGGCTGATCATTCCGGGCCAGAACAACAGCTCTCTAGCTCTTGCACGCAGTTGTTGGTTCCTAATTTGCACAATGTATCATCTCCAGCATCGAAGTCTGCAGTGCTCTTGGAACCACTATCCTGTTGCCTTAGAATAATAATCCATCCTGAGTGATGAGTTCGTCACGAAAGTGGTAGAATGGAGTCAGCCCCTTTGGTAACTTTTTCTTGTCTTCGGGCCATCCGTTCATAATTGTGTGCTTCAGTATCCTACACAATTCGTCCTCCTCAGTGTATCGTTGGAGATGGTGCAAGCGTTCCTCAGTGACGGCGATCAGCTTTGTTGTATGGACAAAATCTGGGTCTTCTTCCTGTCCTGGTGGGTCTGACGGGTGCGCTCTTGACAGCGTGTCCGCAATGTGCACCTGGGATACTGGCCGGTAGACAATCTCTAGATCACACTTCTACAGACGAAAAAGCATCCTTTGCAGGCGGCGTGGAACAACATGGAGCGGCTTGCTGGCGATCGACACTAGAGTCTCGTGGTGGGTGAAGGCATGGGATTTGCGCTCAAACGTATAGTCATTGAAACGCTCCACGGCGTAAACCAATGCAAGCATTTCTTTCTCTATTTGCGCGGAATGACGCTTGGTCTCTGTCAGCGTCCGGCTGCGAAAGTCAATAGGTTTACCGTTCTGCATGAGTACGGCTCCGATACCATACTGACTGTTGTCACACTGGATCTCGAGCGGGCGTGCTGGGTTATAGTAAGCGAGAACGGGGGGCGCTCGTGATTAATTCCTTTATTTGCTGAAATGCTCTCTCCTGCTCCGCGTACCAATGCCACTTCTCGCTCTTATGCGTCAGTTTTCGAATCAGTATCATTAGATCGGCTAATCTGGGCAAGCAACGACCATCACATTCAGCCTGCTAACGGCTTTCACGTCAGTAGGAGCAGGCATCCGGTTGATGGCCCAGACTTTCTCTGGGTCTGATTTCAGTCCTTCGGAGCCCAGGACGTGTCCGCGAAATACCACTTCTGTCTTACGCAACTCGATCTGCTCTCGTTTGAGCTTGATGTTCCTTACAAAACAGCGTTGCAAAAAGTGGTGAAGGTTCTGGTCGTGCTCCACTCGCGTTGCGCCAGAAACCAAAACGTCGTCTGCTACATAAAACGTTCCAGGTAAATCTGGTAGAGCCTGCACCAGTTGTTTCGGGAATATCTTGCTATATACCTTCAATCCAAACGGTAAGCGAAGCCAGCGGAAACGCCAGAAAAATGTCCCGAACATGGTGAGGTAGCTTGACTCTTCGTCAAGTAATACATGCCAAAACGCAGAAGGAAGGTCGACTTTAGTGAATATTCTGGCTCTGGATAGCACGGGAAGTACGCCGTCTAGCGTCGGTAGCGTGTAATGTTCCCCCCTGAGTGCGGCGTTAAGTGGTGTTGTATCCATGCACACGTGCAGTTCTCCAGGTTTCTTAGTAACGATCGCCACCTGGCTAACACAATCTGTCGGCTTCTCAACTTTGGCTATTACACCCAAACTAACTAGCCGCTGCAGTTCGTCCGAAAGTTTCTCACGTAAGGCAATACGCAACTTTCCGGTCGACAATACTATCGGCTTAGCGGATTCGATTAAACATAAATGAGCACACCCTTCGTATCTCTTTACTACCGTGTCAAACACGCTTGGGTAGCTGTCAACAATATCTATGTAATCTACACACGAATGGATGAAACTTTCATGGTTAAAAGAGACAAAACCGAGACTCTGAATGGACTCGATACCCAAAATGGGCATAAGGTCTCCTGAGATTATTAAGAAATCGAGTTGGTGTTTCGTGCTGCTTCTCGGATTGATGGCCTTCAACGTGGCGGTACCTTTCGGCAGCAGCTTTGAGCCATTCCACAATCTGCGGCAATTCTGCGTCCCGTACAGTGCTTCACAGGTATGATGTTGACATTGGTCCCTGAGTCCAGTTGGAAGTGCACTGGTCCTCCTTGAATCAAAAGCATCGCGACAACACACTTGTGTTCTCCACGAGTTTCCAAGTTGCTTATGGAAAATTCTCCTAACGGTTCGTTGATGCTGTCGACTACTGGGCTGTCCTTAGGGGATCTACAACAGCGAGCAAAATGGTTCTTCTTGGAATAGTTAGTGCATGTTCGACCCCAAGCTGGGCAGTTCTTCTTTCTTCTTGGATGCACACGACTGCAAAATTGACAGCACGTACCCTGTCCTTCAGGTGTCTGGGGCGGACTATTGCTGGTTCGGGATATCGTGCACAGATCGGTGTTTGTTTCGGCTCGCACATGCTCGAACCGCTGCGCGGTCCCTGCTTCACTCAAGCAGAAGTTTACACATTGTTCCAAAGACAGGTTTGTTTGTCTCAGAAGGCACCGAGTGAGCTTATCATTATTTATGACAATGACAATACCATCACGTCTCAAGGAGTCTCGCATGCATTTGCAGAACTTGCATTTACGCGCCAACAGTTTCAGTTGTGTTATGTAAGTCTCGAACGATTCGCTTGGGGACCGATCGTGAACAAAAAATAAATACTGATACGTTTCGTTACCTGTCCTTCACAAACGCCCCGAACTTCTCAACACTTCCGAAAGTTCGGCTTTCTCACCTGCCTCCCTGAGCTCCAATTTTTCGAGAAACCTCCTGGCTTCATCACGCACATCGTGTCTAAATATCGCCAACTGTTACGCCATTGGTTTAGTATCCAACTGAGTCAGGGTGACGGAATCCCTCCACTTCGCCTTCCACCTTCTCCAGTTCTCTGGCAGCATGCTTCCAATCATCTGCAGAGCGGTCGCCAGTGTTATCCACGGTTGTCCACCAAAAACGAGCAGGTTCCGACGTGTCGGCTTCTTCTCCTCTGTCGCCAGGTCGCGTTGCGTTTTGGGAAGCAAAAATACTGGGCCGCGATCACAAAATCGTTTATTAAGATTACACTGGACGATTTATAGAGTATATACACTATTTACAACAGTCCGTTTCAATGGCTCATCCCTGTTATTTGCGTTGTGTCGCTGGCGCCTTTTACATTGATTTATGCTTTCTCGCCACGTTCACTCTGTCTAAAACCACCTTGACTTACTTAATGGATGCACGATTGGCGGGATTGGGCTCGCGCGCTTCTTCCCTCGGTCCAATGCCACAAGCCTTGGCTTAAGGTTGCACTAGTATGCGCTCCTTCGCCTACTGGCGCCTGATTGGTCACTTGCACGTTCAGTGGATGGTTGCAGGCTGGACCCGACCACGGGCCAACTATTTCCTGATGGGCTGACCAATCTGCTTCCGGCAACCTGCTCACATCTTATCAGTCTGGCCTGTGCTGTTCGATCGGCATTACAGCATTTCCAATCACCAGCATTCCCAGCTACTGTCACGTCAGAGGATTGGTTCTAACTCTTAAAGTTACTTATTCACCTGTCTCGTTCAGCATATCCTATATATTTGGCTGGCTCCGCCATGCTTCAGTGACTTTTCTTCTCCCATTATTTGTTGCACATATGCGAACTATATTCTCATGTATATTATGCTGCCATGGGTCATCTTTCGTGCTCACATTGCGGTCTTTGGATATGAGCAGTTGGTGGCGACACGAAAGTGGTCGTTCGTAAGTGTACCTTTATCCACCATGTAGATATGAAACGATCTACTACTCGTCAGCTATTTCCAGAATACATGTTGGTATAGTACCCTGTGGGCTGCTGTCCTCAGTGACGCGGTCTTGGTGTACACTTACTAAACGATTTCTCAACCAATTGGATCGATAGCGCCTTCGAATTCCTCCTTAAGGAAAACATGTTCCTTCATAAAGATCTCAAGATGGTCCAGAACGCTTACAACTAAAATCCAGTAGGGAGGAACGCCCCTAAATGCTACGGCTCATTGACTG
The DNA here is from genome assembly GCA_944474145.2 of Dicrocoelium dendriticum. Lineage (NCBI taxonomy): Eukaryota > Metazoa > Platyhelminthes > Trematoda > Plagiorchiida > Dicrocoeliidae > Dicrocoelium > Dicrocoelium dendriticum. The sequence continues at coordinate 96,622,832 of OX104063.1, forward strand.
ACCAAACCCAAATCGGACAATATCATTCCACTCTCTGTGCTCACCTGTTATAATATCTACTTATTTGCGATTGGTCACGCAACGAACGACACGTATTGTTTAGGATTGTTTGGGCCCTTTGGACGCAACTTGAAAACATTAAGGACCGTCTTGGTTTCCTTAAGGAGAAATTTGCAAACGCTATAGATTCAGCTGGATGAACAAAGGTGTAGTCAAGATAGCCTGAGGTGGCACCATAATCGACCGCTTGCTTAACACACACTAGAGTACTAACACAAAAGTGTTCGTTCTGGTCCTCCGCGCTTTACGTGTGCCCTCGTCTCAGACATGTTGTGCCGCTCCAACCAGTTTCACACTTCACGGTAATGAGAAAGCCAAAGACCAACAAGACCGAGAGTTGGAACGCGTCGGAACTCATCCATATAAATACAATGAAGCTAAGCCACTAAACACATTATAATCAATAACAAAGTCAGAAACGCTGATTACTATTAAGTAACATTACTAGAACCGGTTCACTTTTGAGTTGAACTTTGTGGTTGAACCCTGCATAGATTAGCATTCAACCTCACATTGAGTGCAATATCCTAAGGGTTGAGTGAACCGTGCTTCGCTCGCCTCGTATCTTTAATACGTCCCACTTTTTAAAAATGCTTCACCTCGTAGTTGTATAGCGCTTCCTCCGGAGGTCCAACTGCTAAGTTTGCACAAATTTGCTTGGCCGTTTAGGCCTGTGTCGGGTTATATCTTTTGCACCTTCCAAGGGTTGAACTTCTCGCCTGGTGGAAGTACTAGGCGTGTGATTGTCCGACAGTCCATGGAAATTATATTCCTTGTCTGCCGGGACCACAGCATCCCGTGTATAACGTGCCTCAGTTATCAGAAGGGTTTGAAAACAACCGGTTGCTATAGTTTGTGGGCAACTTTTCGCTTTTGACACAAAAGCTTCGTCAGACCGAATGAACCAGTCGTGGATTGGTATAGCACTTATAGCAAACTGGGAAGATAATCACGACTAATGGGATGTAGGCAGAAGGTCAATCGCATTACGGGTCAACGTATCACTCCAGATAGTGAATGGAACAGTCACAAGTGGTCCGCGTTACAAGGTCACACACCTGACCCCTTGTTAACGATGGGTGTGTGGATGATGTGTGCTCATTCTCTGTCCTGGATGCCTCCGCCGGCACTCCTCAAACTGATGGGGTTAAGACTGTTGTTCACTTGCTCGAAAGCTTTTGCAACGTTCTTTCTGTTCACGCAGCTGTTCATCTTTCTAGTATCAACGACCACAGCAGTCAGCCTCTGGGGAGTTGATCACAATCTGTTTCTAAAGGTTTTCACGTTATCCAAGTCGATCTCATGACCTGTAGCTATCGCGTGCAGTGCTACTGCCGAATTCCTTAGTAGAGCCATATTTTCAGACTGGTTTTTCGGTAGCTGTGTTATGCGTCTCTTCTTTTCTGTTATCCTTGTGCGTAGCTGTCGCGCGGTTTGGCTATGTGTGCGCAGTCTTGTCAACTAACTTTCTAGACGCAATTGGTTGTCCTATATGAAAGAAGCGGGTCTTTCATGGGCACCAGTGTAGAGCGGAGCGTCTGGCTTTTCTGGAAAATTACCCCTCTGTTTTCTTTACTTAAGACCCTTCGGATGGCCCCTGAAGTTTCATCGTTATATGGTATATCTACCGTCCCAATCCACTGCGTAGTACGCCGTGGGTGAAGATTTTAAATTCGCCGCAAATGACGTTTCACTAAGCGCCTTATGTATCTACTACCTAACAATTGGTTCATTGCTTCTTTCCGGACGGCCTTCCCGTCTTCTCCCACTGTGCACAGAGCCTAGACTCTGTGAAAGAGAGTTGAGGCGATTCCAGCATACACATGCTTTAGGTGACTTGAACTATAGTAAAGTACACCATCAATGTCCGTCAAATTATGATATATGGTTGTTCATAGACTAACCCCATTTCTGTGAACTAAGCTGTCAACCGCTTGCAGTGTTCCAATGAAAGATTTCAATGCCATAGTAAAAGTCTCCGCAAGAGTGCATAAGCGGTTTAGAACGTCGTGTTTCTTACCCCGTTTTATGGAAACAAAGGTACCATCCACGCAGCGCCACAAAATTTCGGTGAGTTACAAGAGTCAGTCAGCGTCCTCCTTTCAAACTCTTCCTGACAGGTGGGCGAGAAAGTTGACTGCCAACGTGCGTGTGTTCGCCACAAAGTGTGCTTGGGACAGACCCCGCGAGCGTGTTGCCTCGGCCAAGCCGAAAGCTGAGGAAACCGCCCATCAGGCATCATGCGTGTTGATAAGGCCTGACGGGAAGCTGATGAAATCGCGCGTCAAACATCATGTACGGCGTCATGTCATGAGCAGGCGGATGAAGCGTGGCGTGCACGAGCAAGACGGTGAAGTGGCCAGACGGAGCGGACAATCAAATGTGGAGCGTTAGCGTACGAGGAAGACAGGTAGCCAAATCCGCCAGGCGGTGTTTAGAGGATTGGTGAGACCGACCTATAAATATGAGCATCCACGGTTCCAAAAAAACTCCGGTCGGCGTCAAGCAGAGCAGGCATAAGGGTGCAGCTTTACCAGTAGGCGTGAATCAACCAGTCGATTGCGGGTACAGCGTTATAACAGTGGTGACGGGCATTCAACCGAACCCAGCAATGGCAATCGGCACTGAGCAATTGCCGATGGTTTTGCAGCAGCAACAGGCGCAGCATGAAGCATCCCAGGCCAAGCTGAGACTGAGATGCTAACTCAGCAGCTGACATTGCAGTCAAGCCCAGAGTTAGCGACAAGTAAAAGTGTTCCCTCACCAGAATCCTTGAGTCACCAGGTCAGTGAGTTCCATTATGACACTGATGCCGGCAGAACATTTGTTGCTTGGTTCCACAAGTATGAAGACAAGTTCCGGGTTGATTACGCCAACCTTCCAGCGGAAAAGAAGATGCGACTAATGCAACGGAAGCCGGGTGCTGCCGAACGCGAGAAGTGCACCACTTTTATCTTAGTTAAAAAGAGTACTGCTTGGTCGTTCTATCAAGTGCTCGCAGTCTTGTCGCAAATATTCGGAGAGTGGACATCATTTTTCAACATCCGGTATAAGTGTCTGACAATAACAAAAAAGTCGAAGTCTGTGTCGACTGTTCCAGTCGTGCGAATCACGAGTGCGAAAGGTCACAACTACATAAGTTGATAAGTACTCAGTTTAAATGTCTCATGTACGTCTGTGATCTATAAGCATTTAAAGAGGCCAACATTCGGACAAGAATATTGAACAAAATTGAGCAGCATCGAGATGTCAGATTACATCAAGTGATCGGTGAGTGCCAACGCATGACTAATTTGAAGCACAAGACCGCTATGTTTCAGCAATTGTCCAATCAGAAAGATCAAGATTTTGTCTGTGCAGTTAGCCATACTCCCCAAAATGAAGCTCCCCACGTGAGTTCACTGCATGCCAAACCTCTCACTGCATTTATCTTTTTAGAGAGGGGCATTTGGTTTGCGAGTGCCCATTCACAGCGCATACTTGCAAAGTTTGCGGTAGAAAAGGGCATACGGTTGTGTTGCCTTGCGAGTCGTCCAATTTTGACCAGCTCTATCACCGCAACTTTTAAGGTTGACGGGGTCAGCAGGTGCAAATAAAAAATTGTGCAAATCAAAGGTTTCGAAGTCAAGTTACAAATCGACACGGCTTCAGATATCACTCTGATATCTCACGACGCTTGGTACATGCGGTGCATGTACTGATTTGCCAATACAGGGGATATTGGCGATCTAGTGACACGTCCCCGTTCCTGAGTGTATAATCTAGATTGGTATCTGAAGTAAAACATGTTAAGGCCCAATGTCAATACTTTCGTTACCTGATCTAGCGTAAGCTTCGTCCTTTCCCCCAGGTTACTGTCCCAAGTTAGACATTGTTTCGGTATCTCTAAAGCGTTGCATATCGGCACGTTGGTAAAGACTGAGCTAAGATCGAAACTGACCATCAGTTCATCCGACTAAATGTCACGACCCGACCCCCTTCTCGCATAGTCATAAGAGTTCTTTACGAAGGTATTCGTTTGCCCTGTCAAGGGTTGCAATATGCTGGCCAAGTTTCTAGCTATTTCATGCGTCGGGGAACATATGCCATCTACGATTGCTCGAATAGGTACATCGGGCTTACGTATCTTCGGTAAGCCATACAATCTTGGTGGAAGAGATGCTTTCGGGTATATGTTGCACCATTTTCATGGTCCTAGACGCTCCAGTCCGTTACTCAAATAGCAACCAACCTCAGTTTTATTCTTATTCATCACTGACATGACGGACTTTCGTCTTCCCCTCAAATTATGTGCGACAGGTTGCGAGAATTACGTTTACCGTTGCTCTATGTAACGGTTTCATTTTGAGTCTGGAGTTCGCGTACAAATTCGGGGTATGCTCATTCTTTGGACTGTAAGTTGTGCGGCATTGTGATTCATTATGACCCAATCGCTTGCATTTTCGACGTTGCTATTTCTTGTAGGCACAGAATCGCAGGAAATGCTATCCATCACAATTCCATCATGCGGTCGGGCGTTTTTGGTTGGGTACTCTATCACTCACACATTGACTTTCAACAGCCGTGGGGTAAATTAGGGTCTACCCATGGGGTCAGCATTTTCGATCGATTTGGTATCATGCTTTGAGTTAATCGGTCTCTGACATCCAGCCGCAATCTCCTGTAGTGACAAATGTTGTTCCTATTCCAATCGGTGAAGGATGTGCGTGTGCGCACATCAACATCGGCAATAGACGGAAGACTGCATACAAATATGAGGCTTTTGAACTTATCAAATGTCATCATACCCAGTTTGAAACGTTTACACTCTCTGTTCACAACTCCAGCATGTGTTCTAAAAGCATGACTATCATGTTCGACCGAATGTAAACAATTATAACGGATTTGAAACAGTTAGTTCCCTTTAGTAATTTGAAAAGCGCAGTAAGAAGACGAAGACTGATGAGACAATACGAAATGCGTGCATTTGCCAGTCTTCATCTTCTTACTGCGCTGTTCAATTATAACGGATGTTGGAAAAAGAGGCTTGCTAACCGAACACCGTCAGCAATGTTTCCAGTTTCATCAAAGCAAAAGTCTCTCGGATTTTTACAGCACAAAATTAATGTACCGTTCACGCTTGATTGCACAGTTTCCGCAGCACCAAACGAACTTCCATGCATCATCTTGCACCGCCAACTCAACAATATAAACGTCTTCATATTGCTTAAAGCAGGATTCGAAAGTTACTACACTTGCTTCATCAAGATCGAACTCTGTGATCGCTGCTCTGACTGTGTCCACTGAAGTCCGTGTGCCAGCACATTGGGGTTTGAGTCCATATGCTGTCCATCTCCTCTTTGGTGTTTTCCTTCATTTAACTAACTGTTATTCTTCTTGAGCTTCCAGGTTTTTCTACCTCCTTTTTACTTCACATGACCTGCACAGCGGGAATGCTAGTGCAGGAAACGTGGACAGTAATTGGTTGACCAGGAGGTGATGCATGTGTTTCGATTTAGATCCATCAAGAGCTCAGAGCATCTTATCGTTTCCTGGCTTAACGATCCGCTCAAGAAGGGACACGTAATGGATTTTTCTGTCGGTCCAGTCCTATATGAACCTGAATCTGGTTACACACACAAGTTCTGTGCAAATAACTCGAGCAGAAGCCTCTGTGATTTCTGAAATCATAGTTGCTGTTGCTGGAGAAGACTGTGCAGCCGATCAAATGAAAAGATCACTATTGTCCAACAGCCGCGCCGCCAGAATCTATTGTGATGTACACTAGCGATTTCACCCTGCACAGTAAGGAGGAAATCAAAAACCAGCCGGACCAAGAGTTGTAATGCGTCGGAACACAGCGATATAAATAGGATGTAGCTAAGTAACTAAAGGCTTTATAACCAACAACAAAATCACAAATTAATTACAGTTCTTCGCAGCAAATTTCCTAATCAGATAGTAGTTCATATGCCCGGGAAAGCACTAGACTAGCTGATTTGGCAAGGGGCTGCGAAGAACCTTAATTAATTAACGTAGACAGTAGAAGCCACGATTAAACTTTACACAATAATCAGCCTCGACGAGGAATCGAACCCCGGACACACGGATTACAGGTCCACTGCTCTACCACTGAGCTACCGAGGGCTGACGATCAAGTGCGAAGTTAATACACGACTTCTGCTTGGTTCGCGACGTGCTGCCAATAAGCTCACAGTATCTGTCCTGTCGTTGCAAATTGGCTCACTCACTCGTCACTTCCCAATGAACCGAAGTAGCTGTCCTCCTGACGTTCAAAGGGCGATGGTAAAGTACTGGTGGCTTTGGGAGTACTGTAATTTTTTGTAGAAAGTGCAAACTTTAATCGTGGCTTCTACTTTCTACAAAAAGTACGCTACTCCCAAAGCCACCAGTACTGTACTATCGTCCTTTAAACATCAGGAGGACAGCCACTTCGGTTCATTGGGAAGTGACGAGTGAGTGAGCCAATTTGCAACACCAGGACAGATACTGTGAGCTTATTGGCAGCACGTCGCGAACCAAGCGGAAGTCATGTATTAACTTCGCACCTGATCGTCAGCCCTCGGTAGCTCACTGGTAGAGCAACGGACCTGTAATCCGTGTGTCCGGGGTTAGATTCTTCGTAGAGGCAGATTATTGTGCAAAGTTTAATTGTGGCTTCTACTTTCTACGAAAAGTACGCTGCTCCCAAAGTCACCATTAATAATTTACATCAAACTCCCTTACACATTTGTACATCAAAATCACAAATGCTGCTTAGCATCAACTAACACTAGTCAAACCGTTTCAGGTTTGAGTTGAACTTTGGTGTTGAACCTCGCATTGATTACCATTCAACCTCATCTTGAGTTCAATATAATAAGGGTGGATCGATCCATGATTCGCTCGTCTCGTATCATTAACAACTGCTCACATTCCGCACTTTTGTTCTCTCCGTTTGTCCGGGACTGAAAAACCAAAGCACACGGTGTCTTGTATTGTGTACGAGATTAGCGCCGTGGCACTTAACCCGGTGTGGCGTCCACCCAAATGAACGTGACATGCAATCCCCGGGATCTCACATCTCATGTGACCCTGTCATTTTCTGACGAAAATAAGCACGAACACACAGCGTACATAGCACTAACCTACAGGTTCACTGGGAATATCGGGCTGAAAGCCATTTATGACATCGGGCTGTGCAAATACCAACGCACCGCGCGCGTGCAGACCCTCTACTCTAAGGGGCACATGAACTATGTTCTTCAGACCAACGAAATGACCGCTGGACAACTGGGTGTGGACAGACAGGCGCGTGGTAGCCCAATCGACCGGTAATATGATGGATGGATGTGGCGAGTGCGACAATGATGATCGATAGTATTTCATGGCGATCAACCGGTATGTAGTTGGCCAGGCCAAATCGAGTTATTGCTGAGAATTGTTGCAGTTTCGGAACAGTGTATGAGCCATGGATCACGGTGAAGCATATCCCTCAGTGACGTCTGAGCTACCGGAGTTTCTCTGCGTGGCTGTTGATCAGCGCGTGCTGACTCGTCGGTTATATGGTCAGTGCGGTTTAAAGGTTGCAGAAACCGCCTGACAATGCAATAACATGAAAGCAAGAATGCGGCACGTTAGTGGTTGTTACGTTCTGAAACTGGTACAACAAGTTGGAAAAACCTGCTAGTGTTTACAATGCCAGGAAAACTGATCGGCCTCGTACCATTACGGATGAGTTTTCGGCTTGCGACGTTATCTGCGACGTAACCGAAAATCCCGAGCTCAGCATCAGTACAAGCGCGCAGCATTGTGACATCACGAGTTACGCTGTTCAGCGGATTTTAGACGAAAGCAAATATCCTCGGTATGGTGAACTTCGGGTACAAATTCTGAGCCCCTGCGATCTGGAGCAATGGCATGTATTTAGCTCATGGTTCTTGGGCCACATGGATATTCATTCCATTACTTTTACCAATGCAGCAGTGTTCCATTTGAACGGAATCGTGAAGCAATATTATTGGGCAGTATCTAATCCACGAGGTTACCGAGCTTCACTTACGCAAACTAAATCAAAGGTGATGATTTGTGCTGGAATAACTGGTCGAAAAAACGTGCGCCCATTTTTCTTCTCCAGCAATGTGACCGGTAGGTTGTTTTTGTACATACATTCCATACCTCTCATAGCATAGTCTTACAAGCAAATATTGCAGACCTGCGTACTTCCGCAGTAGGAGGCGGCTGGGTTATATAGTACCACTTCGTGGCAACATGATGGCGCATGCACCTTATACCCAAGCGGTTGGTGATAATTTAAGCGGGATTTTCGGCCGCCGATGGATTGGTTGGGAGGACCAGTGCAGTGGAGTGTCCGGTCACGAGGTTTGAACCCCTTAGATTTCTTCCTATGGGATCATTTAAAACGAAGAGTTTCTAAGGCAAGGCCGAAGTCACTGGAACAATTGAAGGAGAACATAGTGAAGGGATGTCGTGCCATCATCGCGGAAACCTTGAAAAGGTTCTTGCCAGCTGTCTCAGGCGAATCCTGCACTGCAAGCAGTAAACCGGTGGCCCATTTGAACCTCTGTGTTGATGCTTATATCACCGTTTAACACCATCCACTTAAATATACGCGTCCAAAGGCACGTGTTCATCCTCATCCGAAACTCAGCCGGGCATTAGGGTCAAACTAACGGTTGCACTGTACCGTTTGCTTTTCAGGGTAAGAGTGATGTCCCGGAAGCTCCATGGGCGGCGCAGGTTACCATTGATGCTTCGAGCGTTAGCTAGACGGCTGATTATCTCGAGGAGGACACCATCGTGTCTCAAGTGAATAAGATGATACTGAGAGAATAGGCTACGGAGTAGCATACACGGTAGCACTGGATGAGGAAACCAGAACATCAACTTAGCGGTGACACTCCTGGAGAAAAACAAAAGGACCCTTGTTTTTCCGACCATTTAGCCCATTAAATGAGCTTGTTGGGTGGTGCCTTGGATACTAGTCGGCAACAATGACAGGTAAGAGACGTATTCAATACAGGACAGTAGAGAAGTTGGCAGCAGCTGAACCCAATGTATATTATTCAGGCTCCAAGTAATGGGAAGGGAATCACCAAAGTTTGCATGAGCTGAGCACAGCTAGGAATGAAACGTCGAGAGTAGTTGACCAGACCGCAAAATCGACGGAGGTGTTTGGATGCAGTCGGATCTGGGAAGTCCTTAATTGCCTGGATATTCTCAGGAAGAAATTAGATACCCGACAATGAAAGAAGGTGACCTAAGAATTCTACCGTGGACTTGCGGCGTTCACACTTCGTCGGGTTGACTGTGACACCGTGCTGGAACAAGCGCTGGAAGAGAGAACGGAGATGGTCGAGATGCTCTTCTTTCGACGAAGTGGCAACTAGGATATCGTCGAGATATGGATAGGCGAAGTGTTAGACCATGAGAGATATCGTCGATAAAGCAGCGGAGCGTTTGTATGGCGTTGCACTGCCCGAAAGGCATACTTAAAGATGCAAACAAGCCGAAAGGAGTGATGCCGGCTGTTTTAGGCTTGTCTTCAACTGGTATCTGATGACAGGCGAGAGCCAGATCGATCGTACTAAAAGTCGTTTTAACTGTGAGGCATGCGGTGAGATCCTGCATGTGCGTGGCCGGATTTCGCTTTTAATTCCTATTTACTCGAGGATTCCTATATTAAAGAAGTAAGGATAAACGGACATGCATATCATTGTAGTACAGAAAAGGCCTGATGCAGTTATTGGCACGATTTTCTGACCCGATTTAGACAAGCTGCATATTTTCTATGGGGCTATTTAAAAAGGAGTGTTTATAGATGCAGGCTGTATTTCATTGAGCCGCTGAAATATACTATCGTGCATGGATGTCATGCAGTCACCACTGGGACGAAGTTGAAAGTGCTTACCTACTGAATCAGACTAATTTTTACTGCAACGATATCCATATCCAGGTAATTAAGGACTTCCCAGATCCGACTGCATCCAAACACCTCCGTCGATTTTGCGGTCTGGTCAACTACTCTCGACGTTTCATTCCTAGCTGTGCTCAGCTCATGCAAACTTTGGTGATTCCCTTCCCATTACTTGGAGCCTGAATAATATACATTGGGTTCAGCTGCTGCCAACTTCTCTACTGTCCTGTATTGAATACGTCTCTTACCTGTCATTGTTGCCCACTAGTATCCAAGGCACCACATAACAAGCTCATTTAACGGGCTAAATGGTCGGAAAAACAAGGGTCCTTTTGTTTTTCTCCAGGAGTGTCACCGCTAAGTTAATGTGCTGAATTATCCATCTAATGCAATCCTCGCGCTGTCATCTTTTTCACTTGACACAGTATTAGGATGATAGCTATAAGACATCCATTATTTGGCAACGAGCTTAATAGCCATTCTCTATTCTTCATATTTTCAGCTTTTTTACTGTTGTTTAAGCGCTCCACTTTGTTAGGTTGGTTGTTACACACACGTCATTGTTCTTGGACGCTCATCTCCGTGTCCTTTTCAGCAGTGCCATTTGCAATAACACATTCCATTGGATTTTCTCCGCATCACTGTTCCACTTGGTTATGTTAAAAGAATATTTCGTTGTCACACGGTTATTGTACTAATTTTTAATTTTTGGGTCTGCACTTCTTATGCTTGTTTGTTCCATGAAATTTGTTTACACGCTACATTTCGTTATTCTGATTGGCCAGTGCCCGTCACTGTAGGTGGATGTTCGTTTTGCGCTTGGGGTCCCATGATGCTATTTTTAAGGACATCTGCGATCCTCTCTTGAGTACACGGTTGCTTATTCGCCATTGCATTTGACGTTTTCCTTCGGTTGATTGTCTGAAGTGTAATTTAGTAGCTTCCCTTCATTTTGCCCTCAAAACTATATAAGCAAATGTGGTTTCATGTATACAGGTATTTTTCTGGCTCGTCTTTGGACTTCTTCTTGCGGTCGTGGGGCGAAGGCGTCAGTGGCGCTACAACACAAGATGGTGTCCTCCTCGTGAGCACCAGCCGTCTAGTAAACTCTCGAAGCATCAGTGCTAATCTCCGCCGCCTGTGGCGCGGTGCGTTGGTATTTGCACAGCCCGGTGCCATGAACGGCTTTCGGCCCCATATTCTTTATGGACCTGTAGACGAGCAGATAACTGAAAACTGGGAGCACATACGTGTAATGTCGTTCTCTCAGGAGTACACCTATCACTGCTAGACGCCCTGATACCCTTTGATTTTGACCTCCTAAGCTTGCATGAGGCTGGCATCAGTGTGACCAACATCTGCTGACTTTGAGTACCGAACGCTACCATACACCTCCGAAAGCGCGGTTGTTATGCACCGCAGCCATGCTGGCATTTAATGGGGGATATTTCTGCGAGGTTCCCTAGTCTGAGTTTGGATTGGTCACAACGATCAGTATGCATTCATGTGTGCGCAACACTGGATGTTATCTGTCTGTCTTATGAACTGAATACCGTAACATTCTGGAACAATGAACAATAAACAATGATTTATCACGGGATAAAAGCAAGTGCTTGACACGTCCCGTAGGATGGTAGCGGTGAATATGATGCAATTAAAATATGTCTGGGTCATCTATCGAACGTCTGCCGAGATGAGTACTTTGATAATTAACATCAGTGTAAACTGAAAAAGAAATATCGCTCGTAAACATTCAGAAAGACACTGGGGCGCAGTGATAGTTGAGATAAGGAGTGAGAAAATAAAATATGGTCGCTCACTTAGGTCCATTTGATACATTAGTCCTGTTGAAAACATGCTTGGCGTAATCCACAACAGAGGAGCTTAGGTAACAAAATGTTGGGAGCTGAGAGCAACATCTAATCGTTTTTTGAAAACATCCAGGGAAGGAGAG
>OX104063.1:96634854-96866998 GCA_944474145.2 Dicrocoelium dendriticum
GTGCCGGAAGTGACGAATGGCTAGGTAAATGGCGAGTAGCTCTCAGGCAAACGTGCTGTAGTGGGATTCCGCTGACTGCAGACGTTTGGAGAAGAACCCAAAGGGCTGCCATTGTCCATCAACGTATTGTTGGAGGACAGCGCCTAGCGCAATGTCTGAGGCATCAGTCGTAATAGAAAGGTGTGCAGTTGATTCGGAATGAGCGAGGAGGGCTATTGTTGGAGATAGTATCATTGAGCTCGGCGAAGGCTGTCTGCGCTGTGTCAAGTAAAGCGAACTTACCTTCATTCCCTCTGAGTAGGTCAGTCGGAGGCTGCATGAGCTGAGCGCAGCGCGGAATGAAGCGTCGATAGTAGTTAACCAAACCACAAAATCGACGGAGGTGTTTGAATGAAGTTGGAGCTAGAAAGTCCTTGATTGCCTGGATGTTATCATGAAGGACTTCGATACCAGACGATGAAACGAGGGGGCCTAGGAAATCTACCGTTGATTTGCCGAGTTCGCACTTAGTCGGGTTAACTGTGACGTCGCGTTGGGTCAAGCGCTGAAAGAGAGTTCAAAGGTGGTCGAGATGCACTTGTTCCGATGAACTGGCTACTAAACTATCATCGAGGTAGGAATAAGCGAAGTCTAAGCCACGAGTGACATCGTGGATGAAGCGTTGGAAGGTTTGTGCGGTGTTGCACAGTCCAAATGGCATTAATAAAAATTCAAACAAGCCGAAAAGAGTGATAACGGCTGTTTTAAGGGTGTCATTTTCTTCTACAGGTATCTGGTGATAGGCACGAACGAGGTTGATCTTGCTGAATATCGTCTTACCTGTGAGGCATGTGGTAAGATTTGCATGTGTGGGGTGGGATACCTATCTGGGACGGTTAGCCGATTAATTGCGCGGTAATCACCGTAAGGACACCAGTCACCTGATTTCTTTGGGACCATCTGCGGGGGAGATGACCAAGGGCTGTCGGAAGAGCGTATTATTCCTGGTTCGAGCATGTGATCAATTCCGCCCTAGCCACCTTTAGTTTCTCGGGTGATAGTCGGCGTGGACTGCATGAGACAGGTGGGCCATTCGTCTGTATGTGGTGAGTGACTTGGGATGTCACGGGCAAGGCTGCATGCATTGGCTGAACAAGCTTCGAATACTGTGAAAAGAGGTTGGCATAGTCTGCCGAGATCTGAGGAAAGGTGTAGACTGGTGTTATAGATGCGATATCGGCGGTGATGCCACGTACACTGTGTTTCGTTGCAATGTCGACTATCGTCTGGCGTTTCGCATCGACTAAGAGGTCGAAATGCCTGAAAAAGTCAATGTCGATGATGGCAAAAGGGACTGCAGCGACGGTGAATACTCAGTTGAACGTGCGCTGAAGACTTAAGTCCAGGGTAAGCAATCGATGACCGTAGGTGGCTATTGACATGCAACTAGCGGCACTTAGGCTTGTCGACAAAGAAGCGGTAGGCTCACCTAGCATAGGGGGAATGACGCTGACTTCCGCCCCGGTATCAACTAAGAACTGGGTCCCGGAATCATAATCCCTAATGTAGATGAGACGAGTTTTGGCTTTGCCCACAATCTTAGTCGCCATTACGGGCCGGCCTGAAAGTTTCCCTGCTTGGCGGCGGAGAATCTGCATGGTTGTTCGCAAGTACGAGCTTTGTTACCAAAACGCGAGTGGTAAAAACAAAAGCTTGAATTGCTACGCTTCGTACGACGGGGTGATGAGCCAGAGCCGGTGCAATGCTTACAGTCTAGAGAGAGTTACTCGACGGCGCTGTAGTGACGCTATTTGCGATGACAAAGTGTCGATTGTCAACGGCTCACTAGTCGCAGATGTCGCTGGGGCTGCGACGGGGCTAAGTCGAGTGAATGTCCTAGATTCGTTCGTTGGCTGATGTCGTTCGTTGACATGGTCTACTAGTACTGCAACTGCTGCGAGAGGCAGGGCGCTTGCCACCGCAAGGATGGCCTGTGTGCTTTCCGGGAGGCGTTGCATCCACATTTCGCGGAGAATCCTCGAGTCCATGCTGGATGTGCCTAGGAGCTATTGCATTTGTCGCAGCAAGGTTGAAGACATCCTGTCCAATAGCTGCAGATCCCTAAACAGTTGCTGCAGTAAGACCTTGTCAGATGGCGTGATTCGCTGGATGACCGCCTGCGTTAAAATCTCAAATTTCGCATCGGGAGGGACAAGCTACGATATCTCTCACCTGGGAGGATACACTTTGCGGAAGCCGGGACATAAGTTGATGATATTTAGCATTATTATAAGAAATTTGATAATTGTAAAAAGTGGATTTTAGAGGCGCAAACCATAAAAACGGGTCATGCCCCAAAAGGTGGGGAGGCTACCTTTACGGCACTAACCATTTACGTATATGGTTTATCATCAGGACTATACATCTTGAGAAACGAATAAGTATATGCGGCAAGTGAGAAAACAAAACGATAGCGAGTAATGAATCAGTCACCGGGACGAGCTCAACAGAATCAAAATGCAAAATGGTGGACGTCGTGTTCTGGACTGGAGTCACCAATTGTTGGGTGGCGCCTGGGATACTAGTCGGTAATCAGTGACACGTTAGAGAAGTGTCAAATAAGGGACAGTATAGAAGTTGGAGGAGACTGAATCCAACGTGTATTTGGCAGGCTACAAAAATGAGAAGCGAATCAACCAAAGCGAGAAACGGTGCAGCAAGGTACTCACTAAAACAATTTGTGTCAACGGATGTGCCGTCAGTAAAACAAGTGGACGATTTGCTGGTTAAAACAACCGTAAAATCCCATGTTGCAAAATAGTAAAAGAGCGTGTTTTCCGGTACACTACACATGGTCACAGAAACGAGGTTCAACCCGGCTTTTCTCCTCACCCCTTGACAATTCGTTACCAAGTGGATTGGTCTCTGCCGCAAGCTGCATTTGTCGAAGTATGTTGATCAGTTATAAAGGAAGTAATGAATTTAGTGTGTACCCATTATGATCCCATTAACAGTCGGAAAGTCGGACCGGTCAAGCCACATTGGTTCAACAAGTAGTATAGTAAGGTGGCTTGGCGGCAACGCGGACGGTGGGACAAACTCCTCCTCTTTGGCTCGGCGGACGACTACGAGGTGTATAAAAAGCAGTAGAATAAATGCAATAGTTAGAAAACGAGCAAGTGCAGGCATTTCGAAGAGCAAATTGCAAATACCGCGAAGATCGCTCTGAAAAGAATCTTCGCCTACATGAAGCGGCGCCTGAAGCCGGCTGGTTAACCACCAATAATAGACGGCTCGGAAGAACAGCGCATAACTTCGAGCGCTAAGTGTGCGTCCACGCTAGTGGCGCACTTTGCTACCGCAAGCATATATGACCAGCTGTCCGCACCGTTCGGCGTGCACCACCCTTACCGAACTTGACAGTCTGGAGTGCGGTATTGAAGAGGTGCGTCAACTGCTGGCCCACCTTGACGGCACCAAACCAGCTTGGCCTGACGGGCTTCACCAATGATTCATATGTCACTAACAACCATCGCCTCGCATGCTGTGACTGACTTGTTCAACAGATCGCCACTCGAAGACCAGTTGCCAAGTTATGGGAAAGTCCCGGTAAGAACATAGATTCCTAAAGGCAGTGACCACAGTAAAGTGGACAATTACAAAGCAATTTGTCTAGCAGCTATTTCGGCCACGGTTCCGGTTAACTAACCTCTTGACGAACACATAGCACGGATAAAGCTTAATTTGACTTCACTATAGCATGCATGAACGTTGATAATGCACGTTCATGCATTATCAACGTGCTGTTGACAAGATATGAAGTATTGCAGGTAGTGGACAAGAGAAAGTCTGGCGACGTGGTCTACATCTATTTCAGCAAGGCTGCGAGTGTGAGATGTTGGTGGATCACTGCGCCAGTGGATCCGCGAGTTTCGCGTTGGACGAGATTTGCGGGTAAAAGACGACTGGTATCCCTCTGCAGGTGCCGTAGCTTATTTGGTTCCTGATTCATATCAAATATCTACTTCAGCTTCTTCGGTCGCCGTGTATCTTTTTGCGGAATACCAGACAATTTGAGAGTGTAGAGCACCCCGGCTACCGTGGCCTATTTCAGCAAGAACTCAATCACAGTCGTTTCAGAAGCCTTGGTGAACTACGGGCTAATGTATTTGTTGGCCTTACAACATTTCGCTTTTGACACAACAGCTTCCTCAGGAAGAGTGAAGTAGCTTATGATTTGGTGATATTTTATAACGATCGTAAGTTGCGCACAGGTAATCAATGTGTAGTTCATTGGTAAATAGGTTAGGAGTCGAAGCTTACTAGGCTAACTTGTACTCCGATTGAAGGAAACCAATCGCTGACCACATCAGGTAGGGGTGAGGCTGGCAACGAAATTTCTATTTGATTAATCTGGGTTTCGGTCGTGGGTTAAATGGAGAACGAAAAGCGCTGGTCCTAGGCCAGCTATAGGTGTGTCGTGCTATTTTGTGGTCCGTTGAGAGGAAATTGGTCAGGTCACTGATGGAAAATGCCTTGGACATTTAGGGCATTTGTACTGATGGTCCATCGATTTCGGATCTACACGCCAACGCACATCCAACTGGCCGAAGTAAGACCGAATGTCAGGCATTGGACAGCTGCACTCCATACATGCTGTTCGCAGTTGTTAGGTTCGAAGGTTTCCATAGCCTTAGCAATTAGCCTTTGTGTAGTTGATCACAATCTCTTACAGATAACCTAGACGTCTTCGAAGTCCATTTCGTGCCCTCTAACTAGCGCATACATTGTTACCGCCGAATCTCTGACGGCGAGTTCTACACTAGAGCTAGTTCCTCGGTCGTGATTTGCGCGCCTATGTTCTGCAATCCCTTGCGTAGTTCTCTCGCTATTTGGTCCATATACGCCGGTGTACAACTTTTAGATGAGAGATTGTAAATGCGGTTAGTTGTTCTACCTAATGGAAGAGAAACGTTCGAGTGTACAAACATTTGGCAAACTGGCTTTCGATGTAACTCCGATGACCCTCTCCAGTAATGTACAATAGTTGCTTGTTGATGCGATACCGTCTATTCGAGTAGAACCATGTGTCCAAATTTTATTCCAGCAAGTTCGCTTTTTGATTATGTAGTTTTAGCCCATACGTAGTGAATACTATAAAATGCCGAAAGTGCACTCATCCAGACACATAAAGCTCACTTGCGTTCAATTGTAGCGTCTAGACTCTTTAAACGAAAAGCGACACACTCATGCCATCTGGGGGCATGTAGAAGCTGGACAAAAACATAAATTTGGCAGACACCAAGCTACTGAAAATTTTCGTCCCATCACCTTCATGCTAATTGATGGGAAGATTATTAAAAGGAAAATGTATAACTTTCCTCTACCTTAGAGCAGTGCGCAACATTGCAGTATCGCGTTTCCGCTAACACATTCCCTAGCACTATCTTAGTAATAGAATCCTTAAATACCTGCAGGACCGATGAAGTTAAGCGGAAAGATATGAGGCACTCTCGCGGAAAGCCACTTTTTAGTCGCTAACAAGTTTATTTCATTTTGTGGCGTTGTTAAATTAACCTCTAC
This sequence comes from Dicrocoelium dendriticum, assembly GCA_944474145.2. Classification (NCBI taxonomy): domain Eukaryota; kingdom Metazoa; phylum Platyhelminthes; class Trematoda; order Plagiorchiida; family Dicrocoeliidae; genus Dicrocoelium; species Dicrocoelium dendriticum. The sequence goes on from OX104063.1 coordinate 96,640,417, forward strand.
ACTTGTAAATAGAATTGTCATGCCATTGATTCATCACGAATCAATACTTTCACCTAATCGTCATTAGACGAATGCGTGTGCTTGCTTCGGACTGACTACGCTGCCTTAGATGAGAAGCTTAAAGGTTGCAACTGCTGTTACCACTTCACAGTGTCCATACATCCGTTTACTTTAATGAGTTACTGTTCTGTTTCCGCGGACATAGCAAATTTGTGTTGCGGGCTACCGATGTCACTACACAACACAGTTCCTACACAATTTTGGACGGATCTTGCAATTATCCAAATGTCAGAATGTCGGGAGGATTGAAAAATTACTTTTTAATGACTATATTTCGGTTCTGCCGAGCTTCAGTACATCTGTGATGTTAAATTCAGATGATACTTTGAAGCCCCTGCGGCTGCATTTCGTTTCCGAAGGTCGACATATAGTTAACGCTCTGAACCTTCACGAGAAGTCCATCTTAAGTGATACCTTCCTGGCTCTCAATAAGCATTGGGGGGTGCGTATGAACACATACACTTCCCGGTGCAAATTCACTCAGACGAATCAGAAACCCGGCGAGAATTGAACAACTTCCAGTCCCGCTCTGTCTGTTCTGTGAGAAAGTGTAACTATGATAGCTTCCCGAAGAAAAAGCTAGGAGAAACGATGCTTATGCGGCAACTGATCTTCGGTCTGTCCGATTCTAGGATCAGAGAATGCCTGTTAATGGAGGACGTTAACAAGCCCTCGTGAGACCGGGCCTGCGACAAGGCTTGTGCGAAGGCTGAAGTTAGCGAGCAAAATTGTTCGCTCTACCTTCTGGTCTATTGAAATCGAATGATAATTGCCAAAGTCAGTAATAATTTACTTAATTATAGGTACCCAAATCTTTTCCGTCTGGATATTGATAAATTCCCAAATGGGATGCATCGCATTGATCTGATTAGAGAGTACAGGCTATCCAGTATTTCGCAACTTAAGCCCGTAAACTTGTAAAACGTGTGACTTTATCGAAAGTATTGAAACAAATAGTCATGGACGACTTGATTGAATCAATACAATGCGCTGAGTGGGTTCATATTCTTGCTGCAGTTCAAAAGGGAAACGAATCCATACGTCTATGTAACATTTGGGAGTGCGTAACAAGCGAATAATCGCGGGCAAATCTCCCTTTTCTGCTGCTTATGAGCTGATAGCCAGGCTGTTCAGCGCCAGACCATTTTTGAAACTACAGTGAGTCCAAAATGTTTGGACCGATCGCCGTAATGCAGCCGTAACTCGCACTTTCTTTTAACGCTCTTTGGCCGGTTGTGCAATCGGCAATTTGTGCTGGACAGTAAATGTGCGTGCGTACGCGACTGCGTTCGGGCGCCCATAATCGTGTTTTGAGCCATGGATTTCGCCGCACCGTTTAGTGTGTGAGCATATGGCACGTTGACCAGCCATGCCACAGTCAGGCGACCCCAAATCCTTAGCTTGCCAGCAGGTCGAGAAATGAGGCAAACATACGATCGATAGCTTCGGGTTCAAGAGCCGCAGTCTGGCTATTGCTCGGTGGCGCAAGATAAGCGGTGCATTCCTTGTCAGTTTATTATTCGATCACTGTCTCAGCAATGGAGCTCGAGTATACACTCCAGTCGGCGACTAATCTTCAACCTGAATTACGTTACATAGCTGCTGATCAGCGCGTGCTTATTCTTTGGCTGTATGGTAAGTTCGCACCAAATGCTGCAGAAACTGCGCAATGAAACAACACTACTAGCGCTGGAATGCGCCTCGTCAACGGCCGTTATGGACTTAAACTGGTGAAATGTTCAATAACTGGAAATGAGTGCAAAGCCAGAAAACCGGGCGGCCTCTCATCACCACGGATGATATTTCAGTTTGTGCTGTTCTCCGTGAAGTATGCAAAAGTGATGATCTCAGTAAACGTATAATCGCTTAGCATGGTGACACCGCCGGTTACGCTGTTCACAGGAGTTTAAAAGGACGAAGTGATCGTAGGTTTGAGGCACTGCGGGCTCAGATTTTGCACCAACGATCCAGATACACGGAATGCATAATGCCGCTGGTTTTTGAATCAGATGAGCGTTCACTCCATAATTTGCATTGATGAGGTAGCTTTCCATTTGCATGAAACAGAGAAACAGCATTTTTAGGCTAGACCCAATCCAAGGGGATACAGAGCTTCATGCTTATAACAGTGCAAAGCTCATGGTTTGGGCTGGAATGACTGGTCGGAAAATCGTAGAACGTTTTATTTTTTAGGAATGTGTTCGCTAAGTTGTTTTGTAGTACTCATCCCTTATATTCCCTAGCATGGTTGTACAAAGAAATGCCCCAAACCTGCGTACGTCCACAGTTGGAGGCCGACGGTGTATGCGGAACAATTTGGTGACAACAGGATCGTGCAACCCCACGTTATAATCAAGCGGTTCGTGAATACCTCAGGGAGAAATTCGGTCATTGTTGTGTCGGCCAATGAAGATCAATGGAGCGGACCGCATGGTCATCAGCTTCCGAACTACTAAGCCGGTCTCAGCCAAAACGCATTGTAGATATTGATTTGTTTCTAAATGTGGAGACAGTTACATCAACAGAACAGACTGTTGCTTGTGTAACCGGATTGGGGAGCACATTCCGAAGCGTATCGCTACCAAGACAAGGCAAGCACAAACGGAAATGCGTCGATGAACAAGATGCTTGCTTCCTTCAATGCGAAACCTCTGAATGAAACGGGTCATCAGGTAGACAAAAACGGCGTCTACTGCCATCCATCTCAACCTAAATGACAGGATCCTCAAGTTTGCAGGCGCAGTGGCCCCAAACAAGCACCGTCCAAAACTGCGTACCCAGAAGCAGCTGCTCGTAACATACAAATTAATTTGCGGTGTGTGGTCCATCCAAAATTTGTAACCAACGTTTACTTTACTGGAATGTGAATTATTGATTTCAGCTTAGTAACATATTGTCACGTTATCAGCTGAAATGCTGCTCGATTGCAAGTAAACAGAAGCCACGAAATGTTACCACCTTGAAAGCTCCATCTACTTATTGATGCAAGATAAGCATATCCGTGAATCCAAAAGAGGAAAATCTGCGGTAAACTTTCGAAAATCAATTGGTTTCGATTAATTCGTCGTCAGATGGTTACAAGAAAAGATACTAAGTTGGAATAGTTTAGATTAGTGCATAGCAAATCAATCGATTAAACGTTTTAAAGTGCTTTCCCGACATTGGTCAGTTGACTAGGCTACGGATGTCATATGAGTGGTGGGATGTGATCCTCTCCAACGCAATTGTAGCGATTAAACCATCTTTGGATGCATAAGCTGGATTCACCAGTCTTATACATACCGCCTCCACGGTAGCAAGTAGACGATTCCCTATTCGGTGGTTTGGGTGTAGTGGTAGTTTGTACACAATGACAAAAGCGGTTTCGCTGTCAACTTGATATCCGGTGTCCATCAGATGGTTTGTTATCGAACTGGAGCTAGTTCTGTTTGTCTGGTTGGTGAGCTAATTCGGATGATGTTCTTTGATTCTCTTGCCTGAGTGTCTGGTCGTTCGTCCAATGCACTTAGACCCACAGGGACAGGTAAACCGATAGTTATCATTGACTGGAGACAATCAGGCACTTGGTCCTTGAATCTCGGAACAAATAGAGGTTGGCTCGTATGAATCACATTTAGATCACCTGCGTTAGAAGTCTTTCTTCCGCTTTGTATCATCCTGCGTTTACAGATCTCTGCTGCGTTGTCACCCCTGAAAGGAAGTCAAAAAGTGTTGTTTCTTTTTGACAGTTTGTGTCTTTGGTTTGGTACTATTATACTTCATATGAGTGTCAAAGGAAGCGTTCCGGATCCCAATTCTCAAGAAGCAATTATCTGATTCGCTGCAGTTCGTTCTCAATAGGGTCCTCGCTGCAGATTTTATATGCGCGGTTCGTTAGGGTATGTACTATCGTTCTCTTGCGGCTGAGTGGGATAAAATTGAAAATTCGTGTATTGACCAGTCCAGTATGATTTTCTGTGTACGCTTATCTGGGCTGATCCATCCTCTCTTTACGTTTTTATGGACTGAAACATAGTAATTGCGCCCAGATGTTTAAGGAACTTAATTAGTACATTAAGTTCTGCATCAAATTTGTTGAAGCGGAAGCATCCATTGATTTGGATCGTTAAAAAGAACAACTACCCAAAAGCAAACTGGAAAGCCATACGAAGACATCATATCTGACCTAGGACAAGCAGTTTGAAACAAAATACTCTTAACCTTGTCGAGTTGGCTAACTAAGCTAAGCGAGACGATAAGACATCGCACAACGAGAACCGGTATTAGACCATATTTGTGATGATGAACGTGTCCGGTTCCTTACGTATGTACGCAATGTAACATCCCAGTGAATAGATAAGAAAAGATGCATGATGCAAAAGTATCTGAGTAAACACAAAATGTCCTTCCAATTTACGGGAGTAAAAAATCCCACTGATACGTGAAAACAATGTTTTCAAGAGAACATATGTTTTCAGTAATTCTTTTTCAGGCTTGTACGATTATATGCAAAAAACGATCAAAAAATAGACACAGCACGAGGACCGGTAAAGCACTCAGTTTACGGTCGCCGGTCACTGTCAGTCACTGCCCCCTAGGACACAGTTGTAGCAGGTGCACAATTCCTTGGTTTGGACGGAGCAGTTCGTTTGGGCCAAGTCAAGCACAGCGTCTGGACGCGCACTTCCGGCTCGTATAGTCTGATCGCTAAACTCTCAGCCGATTTAAGTAAGTGCTTTTGGACGCACTTTGATCGATTTTCAGGTGATCGATAGATGGCCTTGAATGCCTCGGCTAGATTGGGGGAATGGCCCGTGTCGGCAAGATGCGTGGCGATGGATGAGTTGGTTAGCTTTCGGCACCCAGTCGCAAGCCGGGCCGGATGGTATTCTCTCATTAATGAAAGTCACTATCAAAACCTACGTCCCGTAGGCACCGCGATTCCAAGGTTATACGGTCTACCTAAAACGCATAAGCCTAACGTTGCTCTGAGACCAGTTTTGGACAGGAAGAACTCTCCGTACCATTCCACTGCACGGTGGCTCGTTGGTCTTTTAGAGCCCATCCGAAAGCAGGTTGCTATACACAGCCTAAAGGACAGTTTTGAGTTCGCAGATGTCGTGCGTGATTGAAATCTTAAGGATCTAACCATGTGTTCTCCCGACGTTGCTTCACTTCTCACTAACGTGCCGCTATTTGGAACTATAAATTACCTTTGTGATTATATTGATCAGAATCAGATAACCATTGGCATTTCTACAGTCTGTAGTGACCTGGAGATTCCCCTGTTTGGCTGCCGCATGCTGCGTAAAATATTACAAAATCACAAAATTATATTCTCTAGATGTACATAGCAAATTAGCCGCTCGCCTGTTTGAACGTTGCTCGCGTTTGTTTGAGTCAACATAGCATCCGCCTTCGAACGGCGCGACGCTCATCGGCTCCGCGGCCATCTTTGCTCTCCGCGCACGCGACCACACCTTTCCCTAGCTAGCTATCTTCCGGTGCCTTATTTTTAGCACTAGATAGCGTTTCGCCCCACCTAATAAATTTTTCCTAGCGTTACTTTTGGTGTTCTCCACTCATCGGAGGTTGGCCTTATTTTCGCGTATTGGTTTTAAAGCGTACCGATCCCGCTTCGCGCTTTATTGGTAACCCCGAATTTTGGTCATTATCCGGTGAGTTTTCGCTAACCTTTCTTTTCAGATTTGGCTACATTTTTTCGCTAACCCGTCTGATTTTCACTTTTCATTTTCCGGTTTAATCTCGCTGGCTCGCTATTTTGCTCGCTATGGAAACTGATCGTGTAGATTCTGACGTTCAGATCGGCACAGTTACGCTTCCTATCGCACCTTTTCGCGAGACTAATCCTAAGTCTTGGTTTGGTCAGCTAGAGTCGCAATTTCCTTTGCGTGGTATGAGGTCCGAAAAGACCAAGTTCCACCTTGTCGTTTCCGCGCTTCCGCTAAATGTCATCGATGACATTGATGACATTCTAGATCTTCCTGACGACCGAAAGACTTACGATGCAGTCAAGACAGCTGTTCTGAGAAGAACGGGCTTATCCGATCGACAACGAGTTACGAAACTCCTGAACGAAACCGATCTTGGCGATCTTAAGCCGTCTCAGCTGCTTCGAAAAATGCAGAGCCTAGCTAAACGCACTTCGATAGATGATTCTTTTCTTCGAGAAATGTGGTTGCAACGACTTCCACGCGAGATGCTACACATCCTCTGCGCTAGTGAGGATGTACCTTTACCCAAACTGGCCGATACAGCCGACCGAATTTGGGAGTCGTACGGCCAGGTTTCGCAGGTCCACACGAAACCGGACAACGATATCGCTACGCTTAAATCCCAGATGGCAACGTTGACTCGACAATTCGCAGACTTTTCGGCCTCCAGACATAACCGCCGTAAATGCTCTAGGAGCCGTTCGCGTTCACGTTCGAAGTTTCCTTCGCGATCACCGAATAGAAACGGTTACTGCTGGTACCACGAACGCTTCGGCCAGCAAGCTAAATCATGTCGCCCGCCCTGTTCCTTCAAACGACAGCAGCAGGGAAACGGGCAAACCAGCACTTGGGGGCGACGGACGTAGCTGGTCAACGCAGTCGCCTTTTCTTCGTCACCGATCGTAGAACTGGAATTCGCTATCTCGTCGATACTGGCGCAGAAGTCAGCGTTCTCCCGCGTGATCCAAATGACCCGACCGAAAAGGTGACTAGTTCATTGCGCGCAGCTAACGGAACCATTATCCGCGTATATAGTCAACGCTCGCGCACGCTAAATCTCAGCCTCCGACGCGCTTTCAAATGGATATTCCTTGTTGCGGATGTTCAAACGCCTATCCTTGGTCTCGACTTCTTACGTCATTACGACCTACTCGTCGACGTTAAGCGACACCGTCTATACCATTTCCGAGTCAAGTTAGTTAATAGAGGAAGCAAATTGGTTCGTAAGCATTTTCAACTTGGTTCGTAAGCATTTTCAACTTGGTTCATAAGCAGTTTCAAGTTGGTGCGTTTCAAAGTTTGGCTAAGGTGCACACACGCACCGATGAGTAGCTTCCTCATTGGTCAGACACCGTCGACCAACAGGATGCCGTGTGTCCCTATAGAGCAGGTATTCTCAAACTTTTCGGCACGTGCACTCCTTTGTGGTGTAACGTAGCACGACGGACCCCTGAGCTTTCCTTATCCACAGAACTAGGCCTTAGTAACAAGAATGAGGTGGAGTTCATCGCTGTACACTGAATTTGCACAGTTGTTCATTTATGTTGGCAAAAGTGAAGTCCGTTGAACTTACATGCAAATGCAACTATATTAAGGCCTAATACCTTGGATAAAATGCGTTCCGACATGCAGCGCTGACTTGTTTGATACTAGGTGTTATTGAGGAAAGCTATAACCTCAGATCTCGTTACGCTTCAGGTCTGTTTCGGTACTTTGTTTTGTATGGATATAATGTGAGAATGCAATCTCACACAGATAAGTTGTGGCAAATGGGAGAAGCACGGCGATAGCTGTCTACCATGACAAGATACACATCGTTCGCATTGCATCAGAAATCACACAGAGACAGTCTGTGAAAACCTTTTTGAAAAGAAGAGTCTTAGGTCATCTCCATGCATTTTGTATGCATGGCCGGCTAGGTTTATCGGTTCTGCTGTCAGCGCATTACTATAACTAACGATGTAATATGCTTCCGTAGCTTTTTACAGTCTGCGACGTGTGAAGCATGTACGTTTGGGTGTTCAGTATTTCATCTTGCATGCGCTGTAAGTCCTTTGTTCTGTCTGTACAGTCCATATGAATTTTTCCAAATGCCGCTGCATTTTAATAGGCACCATGTTCAGAAGAACTTTGTTACACAAGTCACCTTGTGTACAATTATTGGACTCTATAAATCCAAAAGGAAGATAAATGTTGTTGTATTTCAGCCTCTTACCCACTGGTACAGAGGATCCGGTTGGCACAGACTTATATTGCATCACATCAGGTAGTACAGAAACATCGCACATCTCAGTTGCTGCATGCTCAGAAGGCACATTGGATGGCCCAACTACTACTACATCTGAATTCGACGAAGAATATCCCTGTGAAACATTTAGCAGTATTCCATTCTTCATTTCATGGTTCCTGTTGATGTTACATGTCTAACTACCACAATGGAGATTTAAAAAAATTAAACACAAGAGCCCAAAACACACCATGAATTTGGTTACTATGATAAGTTGTACTTTGAAAGAATTATCGTAATGAACGAAACTGCCACCCTTTTGTAACGTCGCTGATGCAGTTTCTCTCGAGTTCGCATAATCGGCTGAGCACATTCGTTAAACACAGAAATATCCACGCTTTCCTTCTGAGCTTCCATTAAAGCGATCCCGCAAACGGGCCTCCCTTACGGTTTGCATATTTTTCGGAGAATAGTAACACTTGACATGACCGCAAACTTGAGCCCTATCATATGGCATACCTCTCGGTCCCCCTCGAGGGATAGAGACTGGGTTATGTGAGCTTGAGCGGACGTAGAATGACCCATCCAGGCACTGCTCATGGATGGCATCACGGTGAAATTAATACACGACGTTGCTGAATTTGGAATGCCTCGTTCGCTCACATTTTAACTCCCAGCTTCCTCCTTGGAAGAGGTATGTTTCCATGGACAATGCAAAAGGCTATAATGTAAGCCGTTAGGTTTGATTTAAAAAATTTCAAAGCATGTTTGTCATAAATTTGTGACATAGACTGATCGAGTCGATAAAAGTTCCCAATATAATTATAACACTTTGGGAGTTCACGCGGTTTCCCTGAAAGTAGCCCAAATACCCCCTGGGCATCCTGGGCACCCACAGAAGTAGAACAATCGACTGGAAATCGAGACGCAGATAGGACATATTAATAATCAGACGAGCGATTTGGTGGCCGCTATCAGCTCTAAGCTTGCATCGTTTAAATCAAGTTTGGTCAACGTGTTATCCCAGCATCTGAAGTATCATATAAATCACAACCGATTGTCGATAAAGGCGCACATTGATGCTGTGAGAGAACTCCAACAAAGAGGAGACATTATCAGAACCAAGCCAGACAAAGGATCAGGAACAGTAGTCAAGGATCACAATGAAAAGTTAAGAAAAATGAGAATGATGCTTTCTGATACCTCACGTTTCCTGAAATGTGATCAAGTGAAAGACAAAAGAGACTACACAGAAACGCAAATGACCAAGTCGTCAAAGTTGCCATTAAGTATCGCTTTTCATAATAAAATAAACAAAGGAAACAGTTCGACCGACAGGCGCACTGATTTTACGCCTGTATGGCCTCCCTAAGATACACAAACCGGGCATACCGTTAAGGCTAATACTAGACATGAAGAGTTCGCAATACCATAGCATTGCAAGATGGCTGAGAAAAATACTAAGACCGTAATGCCTAACGGACACATTTCAGTTTGTCGAAGCAGTCCGGAACATGAATACCCGGGACTATCGGATGTTCTTCTTTGACGTTGTCTCGATATTTACCAACGTGCTTCTGTAAAAAACGAGCAACTTTCTATGCAATTACATTGACCAGAACGGAATGAATCTTCGCATACCAACTTGGCATTTGAAAAATCTCCTCATATGCACCTATAATGTCCAGTTTCAATTTAACAATGAGCTGTATAGACAGATCGATGGTGTTGCAATGGGACCCAAATTAGGACCATTGTTAGAGGAATACTCGAAGGTGGCGCACTAAAAGCTGTTATTTCAGGCTTGAAATGCTACCGGTGTTACGTGGACATATTTCATATGGGTAACCAAACGACCAACTTGCAGCATGTCGTCGTATGTTTCAAGAAAACGCACCACAAAGCAGCATATACAATAAAAGAAGAAAGTAACAATAAGATGAACTTTCTTGATGCGAAAGTAAGGAGGAGAGGATGGATCAAATCATATAAGTGTACACAGAAAATCATACTGGACTGGTCAATACACGAATTTTCAATTTTATCCCACTCAGCCGCAAGAGAACGATAGTACATACCCTAACGAACCGCGCATATAAAATCTGCAGCGAGGACCCTATTGAGAACGAACTGCAGCGAATCAGATAATTGCTTCTTGAGAATTGGGATCCGGAACGCTTCCTTTGACACTCATATGAAGTATAATAGTACCAAACCAAAGACACAAACTGTCAAAAAGAAACAACACTTTTTGACTTCCTTTCAGGGGTGACAACGCAGCAGAGATCTGTAAACGCAGGATGATACAAAGCGGAAGAAAGACTTCTAACGCAGGTGATCTAAATGTGATTCATACGAGCCAACCTCTATTTGTTCCGAGATTCAAGGACCAAGTGCCTGATTGTCTCCAGTCAATGATAACTATCGGTTTACCTGTCCCTGTGGGTCTAAGTGCATTGGACGAACGACCAGACACTCAGGCAAGAGAATCAAAGAACATCATCCGAATTAGCTCACCAACCAGACAAACAGAACTAGCTCCAGTTCGATAACAAACCATCTGATGGACACCGGATATCAAGTTGACAGCGAAACCGCTTTTGTCATTGTGTACAAACTACCACTACACCCAAACCACCGAATAGGGAATCGTCTACTTGCTACCGTGGAGGCGGTATGTATAAGACTGGTGAATCCAGCTTATGCATCCAAAGATGGTTTAATCGCTACAATTGCGTTGGAGAGGATCACATCCCACCACTCATATGACATCCGTAGCCTAGTCAACTGACCAATGTCGGGAAAGCACTTTAAAACGTTTAATCGATTGATTTGCTATGCACTAATCTAAACTATTCCAACTTAGTATCTTTTCTTGTAACCATCTGACGACGAATTAATCGAAACCAATTGATTTTCGAAAGTTTACCGCACTTTTTCTCTTTAGTCTGCTTATTGTTCTATGCAAGTTAATAGAGGAAACTCAATGCTTCCGATTTGAACCGGTCTGCATTTTTATATGGATATTTGAAACAAAGGGTTTAAGAAAGCAGGCCGGATTCACTTGAGCTGCAGAAAGATAAGGATGTGAGCGAACGTCGCCCTATCACGAGCAAGACATTGGAGGGAGCACTAGCCAACTGCATCAAGCAATCCCTTCACTGCACGCAGAGCGACGGTGAACACATTAAACATCTCATTCGCTGATATCTATAACCGTTTAACCCCGTTCCTGTAAATATACATACCCTTGATTACAAATGAATTAAATATTAAATTGGTCCATGGGCTAATGGTGCTAACATTGGGTCGATGCATACTGAATCCTAACAGCCCTCTAGATCACTGATGCGTGAAAATGGTGTTGTAAGCATCTGTGTTTAACAATCCCTGAACATGGTTGTCATGATTCCGAGGAGGATCAAATCGAAGATGTGGCAGACATTTCCGTTTGATTACCGAAGCGTGCCAGTGCGCATAGTCTATGCGACCTCGGTGATCTTAAGTGGTGGTATGCTTTGACGGTTATTTTTGAAGTTCCTCGTTTTCTTGAATACTCATTTAGCAACGTTTGAAATACACAGACCATAATCTGCTGTTGGGAATGCTAGATGAGTCGAAAGCATCGGTTCGGATTATTTAATGGATAATGTAATCAACTGGCTGTTAACATAAATTATAACAACTCTCTGGTAAGGAGAACCGGTGCGCCGACGTTCTCAGTAGACTTCCGTTTATGGAGATTCCAAGCAACACGCTAGTATTGCACGGAACCACACATTACCGTTGGTCTTCCCCTGTCTGAGCATCTGGATGGGCGACGGATACGTAAACAGTTGCCTCTTACCAAACGCGGACTGCACAGAAAGATTGCTGTGTTTTAGTCCTCGGTAAAACAACGCTGTGAAATAATAACAAAGGTTCGTGTGGTTGAGGCAGATGGTCAGTGTGTGTTAAATTGAGGAAAAGAAGATGGTAATGTGAGAACAGGCTATGCGCTAGCTCGTAATTTTTAGACATCATGGGTTTTCAAAAAAACAGAAGTTCCCCGTAGTATGACTCACTCGCAACGAACTTTGCTGTTAAAATGAATGCAAAACACTGAAAGCGAACAGATACCCATCCAACCAAGCCGCTATCGTTCTTAATGTGAAAGATCTAACTGAAAGTACTGCCTTTTTTGCTACAGTGCATTGTTAAAAGCTAGTATTCAGACTGTGTTTTATCAGTAACTTGGATAAAAGTGTGTCAATCAAACGTCCATTGCTCTGATACAGGCTGGTATGCCTACTTAAATGGGAACATACATTTTGGTACGGCATAACAAGTAAAACAGCTAACTGTTAGACTCAATCGTCAAAAATCTTAATAAACGAGTGTTAGGTCTCCAAATTCCTGCTCACAACACATCTCGCCTGGAGGTAATTAGACTGCCCCGTTAGGAGATAGGTATCTGACTTCCTGTGGTAACTTGTTATCGTACTGCGCGCCATGTAGATCGGCAGATCATGAGCTCCCATGAACGTAGTGTAGAATGGTTTCTTTGATGGCATCCGGAAGATGTCGGGTTAGAAGAAGGACGATAACTCTAACTGACAAAGACACAGCCCTGAGAAAAACCGTTTGCACTCAACGCCGTGGAAATTCGTTGAATTGCACAATCAATTGATGCATCGCATGATGCAACCTTCAAAACCTGAGTTACGAAGCACGGCTTCTCCAAGTATGCGAGCATCTAGTTGGGCCAAGTGTGCACCACTGACCTGCGTTGAGACGAGGATTCTGTGCCTGTCCGCACCTACTGCCAAGTAAGCCCATCGTATGCTCTGGCTTAGCTGCGACTGTTGGACAATAAGCTAACGATCGTTCGACTTGTTAATGTGATCTATCTGTGCCTCATTTCTCGACGTACTGTCAAGTTAAGGACTGGTGGTCAGCTGACTTTGTGGCATGGCTGGTCAGTATGTCATGTTCCCACACATTAGAGGGTGCAGCGAAATCCATGGTTCCACACGCGACTATGAGCGCCCTAAACGAGGGCGCGTATGTACGCACATTTGCTGTTCAGCACGAATTGCCGATAGGACAACCAGCCAACTGTTAACAGTGACCCGCGAATGCTATAGCAGCGCAAAAAGTGTCAGAGGAAAGTGCGAATTACGGTTGCGTTACGGCGATTGGGCCAAACATATCGGACACACTGTAGATGTTCGTGTACATACCACCACATGCCACCGAGTTCCGATTGTCGACAGCTGACTGTATTTCTCACAGAATAAGTTGTACCTTAGCAGTGCAGCGACCGCTTGGCAGAGGTTTGTCCCCATACCCTCATCCGACCTCAAGGGATGTATTGTGTACAGGGATGATATTTGTGGTTTTGGCAGCAACATTACAGAACATGACGGAAATGCTCCGCAATATACTGCTCATGCTTAACGAAAACGATCTACGTCTGAATACTAGCAAGTGCCAGTTCTCTGTGGCTGGAGTGGTGTCCATCGGACGTATGCCGTATACTGGTGGCATTAGATCCAATAGTCAGAAAAGCAGAAATGCTCTTGACTGCTCCAAACCGTGCAACAACACAGAGGCGAAACGCTTCTTGGGTCAGTGTTCCTACTAGCTCCTTTCTTAGACCAATTTTGTGATCATCGCTAAGATGCTGAGGAAATAAGCAAGGTGAAAAGAATTCCACTGGGACAGCGAACAAGATGAAGCTTATCAGATCATACGAACTATTGTTGAGTGAACTCCTTCGGTAGCAAGTTTCCACAAGCATTGTTCGATGTTGGTTTTAAAACATTTTGGAGGTCAGTTTAGGCGCAGTTTTGTCACAGTACACGAGAGTGAAGAGAAAATGGTAGCATATGTCTCACGGACTTTATCGGACACCGAAAGAAACTATTCTACTGGTGAAAGAGATGCTCTGGCTTGCACTTGGGGCTGTGAGAGGCGACATTCGTTTTGCCTACTGCCACTACGACCCCATTAAATCGTGGTAATAAGGGTCAAAGCCGGTTCGTCTAAGTCGCTAGTACTCGAGCCTACTAAACTACGACTACGAAAGCAGATACTCACCGCGTGGTACTACCCAGGTTGTCGATGCACTTTCCAGGCTTCAGCTAGTAAAGCAAGGGGACAGCGTCGACTTAGATGTGGTGAAAATGACTTCTCATCTCTCAACTGGATATGCCAACATGCTGACGGAGATCCCACTCTTGGGGAACGTGGAGAGTTTCTGGTTAACGCGTGGTCCAGTCACACTAGAAGGTAACCGAAATTATTATTATACTCTTCGCCGAGAGCTTTCCACTGAGAGTAATTGCGTAATGAGAGGCGGATAGCCCGCGATTCCCCAGTCTCATCGCAGCGGTGCTCGAATGTGCGCACGGGGGTCATCCTGGTGTTGTGTGAACGAAGGCCCGTACACAGGACTACTACTGATGACCGAAGATAAATTCCAACTTGAGGCTGCAGTTCGAGAGAGCAATGCTTGCAAACAATCCGACGAGAGCACGAAGACCTTAGAAGCTCCGATTCAGTCCATTGAGCATCCCATAAAGCCCTGAGGAAATATCTCTATCGATACAATGGGTCCATTCGCCAACGCAATTCCTCAGGAACAAAAGGTGCTGGTTGCCATCTGATTTTATAGTAAATGTCCAGAAGCTATCCTATGCAGAAACGTAACTACAGGCATCAGTATAAAGTGAATGCGGCACTCGTTTGCAAGGTATGGGTTTCAGGATGAAATTCTTACTGATAGTGGACTCCAGTTTCGAAGTAGTGAGGATGCCGAATTCCTTCGGAGCAATGGCATCAAACGTGTCAGAACAGTGCCTTATGATCCGACTGCTAATGGACTAGTTGAACGACAAAATCCCAAATTGAAGGAGTTTGTATAAGTCCTTTAGCTCTCGGAGGTATCTTGGGAGGATGTATTGGTGTCGGCTTTGGCTACACACAGGAGCACACCGCAAATAGCAACGGCCAAAACTCCGTTAGAACAGATGGCGGGGAGGGTAATACAAACTCTTCTAAATGCAGCCTGTAAATTTAAAAGAAACTACTGACCCTACCGTATACGCAAGGGGATGCCTACCAAGCTGAGTACAAACGACTTGTAAAAATTTACCACTAGAAATCGTAGTTCGTGTGAAACTGTCCAGTTCCTGGAAAAGTTGCAAGAAATTCGGATATAGTAGCCCTGTAGAATTTGTGAATACGTCAGGAATATACAAACTGGCAGATGGAACGCGCTAGTGCGAGAAATATGCATACAGCACTCTCACAAAGTACGTCTAGACGGGCAACTACATCTACGGCGGAAAGTTTACGATTATCGAGTTGGATGCGCTGCTCTGTCTGTTAGGTCTCGAACGGCCTGCTCTAAGGAAAATCGCGTTGTCTGAAAATCAAGTCGAGTTGGCGCCACTGATTCAGGCCAAATCTTGTAACTTGGATGGAAAAACAGAATTTCACACAGACCAAAGTCAAATGCGCACCGAAACGAAACAAATTGACTTGTTCGGAAAGGTAAGTGCGCGATTTCCCACAAGGAACCGTGTGCCTTGCATTAGAACAGTCTTAGTTACAAGCAGACTAGTGTGTTTTTCCATGTTGCAGAACATTGTTACTATCGCTTGTTTCACGCCACTCACACGTCCCTTGTTTCTTTGAGACATATAAAATCAAACGAGCACACTTCCGTGATTTGAACTGTATCAGGTGTGTTTCATCCCAACGCGGCCTGTTCTGTGTTTCGCCAATATACTACTCGTCCAGTGGTTTGTCTTTTGAATCGCGTGGCACAATCTAGGAAGCCGCTAAGTCGAGCCCTGAAGACACAACAGATTTCTGGCGACGGAGGTGTTGAACAATGGCCATTTCTTTTGAGCAGATGCAGCAGCTCCTCCATCAACATCAGGTGCAGTTCGAGAGATCCCAGAAACAGCTGTTCGACTTATTCGCACAGAAATTGAACATTAAACCAGAATCCCAAGATGCTGGCGCACGGATCTCAGTAGACGCAGTTACAGCATCCATTACTGAGTTCATTTTTGATGAATCAAACGGAGTAACTTTTGAATCCTGGTTTAAGAAATATGAAGATATTTTCCGCATTGAATTGGAGGCACAAGATGATGCATGGAAAGTTCGGCTGTTGTTGCGCAAACTCGGTGCAGTCGAACATGAACGGTACACGAATTTTGTGCTGCCAAAGAACCCCAGAGACTTTCGCTTCGACGAGACGGTGACAATACTGAAGACTATTTTCGGTGAGCAAGCATCCTTGTTCAGTATTCGTTATCATTGTTTTAAGTTGGTCAAAAGTGATATTCATGACTATATAACACATGCTGCAGTTGTGAATAGAGAATGTGAACGTTTCAAACTGGGTATGATGACACCTGATCAGTTCAAAAGCCTCATATTTGTTTGTAGTCTTCAGTCCCACACCGATGCTGACGTACGCACACGTATCCTGCATAAGTTAGAACAGGAACCTCATATGACATTACAGGACATTGCTGCTGAATGCCAGAGACTGATTAATCTAAAGCACGATACCAAAATGATTGAAAATGCTCATTTCAGGAATGAACCGCAAATTTATCACACAGCTGTTCGCGGTAAAAATGTGAGCCATAGAGTCCCCAACCAGAAACCCCCAACTTCCTGTTGGAACTGTGGTGGATGGCATTTCGTACGTTTCTGTTCCTATAGGAAACATCTCTGTCAGAAGTGCAAACGCCTTGGTCATAAAGAATCACATTGTCACACCACCTACAATCCCAGGACTGTGTCTGACCCTAAATTGCGCACGAACTCTAAATCCAAAAAGACCTTTAACGGTGCAAAGACAAAAGTAGTTCTCGCGACCTGTCGCACAGAATTTGCCGGCAAGCGAAAGTACCTCACCGTTGAAATTAATAATGTTCCCATATCGTTGCAACTAGATACGGCATCGGACATTACCATAATTTCTCGATCATCATGGATGAGACTCGGTAGACCACCACTCAGGCACACAAATTTGACCGCCCAAAATGCATCCGGTGAACCACTGAGGTTAGATGGTGAGTTTACATGTGAAGTTAAGTTTAAGGATCTGAAGCTCTGTGGAACCATCTACCTAATTTCTTCTGTTGACATTAATCTTCTTGGGATTGATTGGATCGAAAGGTTGAATTTGTTTAGTGTGCCAATGAATCATGTGTGTTCCGAAACGAACGTCATGGTGCATCATACAACCGTGCCACCTCATCCACGTCAAAATATTGCGGAACAGCTTCAGGTAAAATATGCTTGCGTTTTTCAACCTGAACTTGGACATTGCAACAAGATGCAGGCAAAACTTACTTGGCCGCGTCCCGAATCACCCTGGTCGCGAATACATGTGGACTTTGTGGGACCAGTTGAGGGAACTTTCTTTCTCGTCATTGTCGATGCATACAGTAAGTGGCCTGAAGTTACTGTGATGCGAAATACGTCCTCAAACAGCACAATTCTTGCACTGAAGCGTCTTTTCAGTCAGTATGGGCTGCCACAAACGATCGTATCAGACAATGGATCACAGTTCACTTCTTATCAATTCGCTGATTTTTGTGCACAAAATGGAATACAGCATATGAGGACTGCACCGTATCATCCCCAATCCAATGGCCAAGCAGAAAGGTATGTTGATACCCTGAAACGTGCTTTGTTAAAATCGAAGGGGGAGGGGACCCTGGATGAAAGGCTGGAAAATTTTCCTGCTAAATTATCGGGTTACTCCGAATCCCAATGCACCAGATGGAAAGTCACCCGCTGAAGCACTCATGGGTCGAAGACTGAGGACCACACTAGATTTGATGACTCCAAAACGCCCACCGATACATCATACGAATTCACTAATGGAAACTCACTACAACAAGCGACATGGAGCACGGCACAGAAACTTTAGAATTGGTGACGCAGTGTTTGCTGCCTTTCATCAAGGGCGTCAAATCAGTTGGATACCAGGTCAAGTAGTAGGACGACGCGGAAAAGTAATGTACGATGTTCGTGTTGGCAGACAGCTGTGGGTTCGCCATGCGAACCAACTACGACCGCGGATTACAAGGATACAAGAGGCGCGCCATTCCGAAGGATTTGCGTTCAATGAATTGTTGTACCCTTCGCAGCCAAGCACCTCGATTAGACAGGATACACAACCCATGGAACGAGCTGAAAATGAAAAACAACTAAGGCCAACACGGAGAAGAAGATGCGTGCAGCCCATGCAAGTAGACCCCCGAAGGAAGACATATACCAATACCGGCTCAACTATTTCAACAAGGGGAGGTGTTAGGTCTCGAACGGCCTGCTCTAAGGAAAATCGCGTTGTCTGAAAATCAAGTCGAGTTGGCGCCACTGATTCAGGCCAAATCTTGTAACTTGGATGGAAAAACAGAATTTCACACAGACCAAAGTCAAATGCGCACCGAAACGAAACAAATTGACTTGTTCGGAAAGGTAAGTGCGCGATTTCCCACAAGGAACCGTGTGCCTTGCATTAGAACAGTCTTAGTTACAAGCAGACTAGTGTGTTTTTCCATGTTGCAGAACATTGTTACTATCGCTTGTTTCACGCCACTCACACGTCCCTTGTTTCTTTGAGACATATAAAATCAAACGAGCACACTTCCGTGATTTGAACTGTATCGGTGTGTTTTCATCCCAACGCGGCCTGTTCTGTGTTTCGCCAATATACTACTCGTCCAGTGGTTTGTCTTTTGAATCGCGTGGCACAATCTAGGAAGCCGCTAAGTCGAGCCCTGAAGACACAACACTGTCGACCGGTATGTTTTATTGGGCAACAAAAGTTGATGCGTTCCATGAGTAAATACTTAACTAGTGTGCATGCAACCGTTTAAACGTTGAAGCAAATGCGTGGTTAAAAGCAGAATAGGGGACAGTGTGGTACTACCAAATTACGCTGTACACTCGTAAACAGAAATGTCATAGCCATTGATTCGTCACAATTCAATATCTTCAGCTAATGGTCATTGGATGAATGCATGTGCTTGCTGCTGATTAGCCGCTTTTTCATGGATAGATGACCTAATTGTTGCAACCGCTGATTTCTCCATACGGGGTCCATACATCCGGTTACGTTACTGAGTTACTGCTCTGCTTTCACGGACACAACATATTACAACTCATTCTTTAAAAGGAGACCTTATATGGGATTCCTTACTGACAATAGAGAAGGATGCATAGAAATGATATCATCGCAACAACCCTTTCCCCATGCGTAAGAACTGAGCAACGGATGGCTCTATTCATTGAATATTTCCTGAGATACACAATTGCAGCAAAGAAGCGAACGGATTGATCCATTAGCTCGATTGCAACAAACTGCAATTCCAAAAATTTTGGGTCACTGACTCCGGTTCATTCGTGAGTCACAACAGTAACAAATAAAACATCTAGAAATCTACCCATTAACAAGCTTGACCGGTTTCCGGCCCATCAGAAAGGAATGACGCTAGGTTTCTCAAACGCACTTGGAATCTGGGAGGAACAGAACCTACAGTCCAACAAACACTGTTCTTCACAATGAAAACAACTGTTCAATGTGTTCAAGGGGTCTGTAGTTTAGATAACTGGCCCATCACCTAACAACAGAAGATCAATGATACTCGTCTCTAGAGTATCCATGCTAAACGAATCGAAAGGCAACATTCAGTAGGGAAATGCAACTAACGCAATGGATGATTTGTAATTATACGAACAAAAGATGCAACCAAAATGTACCTCATGTAAGTGCAGGGAATCGAAGGTGTTCTAGCTACATCAATCCGACCACTCACACAAAAATATCGGCGATACTGGAGATAACAACGTGTGATGCTATACGAAGGAACCAAGAAGTCTTGATCGGCGAACATCATCCGACGAATGATCGATGAATATCAATGGCCAAGTGTTAGAAAAATCCGATTTGGTTCCTAGAACATGGATTCTGCATCGTCGCCATTCAACCCGATACAAATCGGAACATGGGCCAATTTAATCAGAAATCCGCAGAAATGGAAATATGTGAAAAGAGGTGAAAAAGGCATCAGCAATGCACCAGCACTTCAGACGGATGCCACGCTGCTAAACAACCATCTGCGGTTGACACGGGCTATGACACAGCGAGACCGCCCACATATGGGTGGTTTGAACCCTTGACAAGAGTGAAGTACAAGTACGGGCCGGATTTAAGAGATTCTTCGAGGCGTGCTATCTCAACCTGATGAGATCACATAAGGGCGAAATGCATAGTAGAG
Organism: Dicrocoelium dendriticum; assembly: GCA_944474145.2. Taxonomy (NCBI): domain Eukaryota; kingdom Metazoa; phylum Platyhelminthes; class Trematoda; order Plagiorchiida; family Dicrocoeliidae; genus Dicrocoelium; species Dicrocoelium dendriticum. Next base: position 96,660,720 of record OX104063.1, read on the forward strand.
GAAAATGCTTTCGGGTAGATAAAAGGCAATTTACGTAGGTTTCAGCTGCAGTTAAGTGATTGAACTGGCCAAAGTTCGCTTCAGTGTGAACTATGGTCCACATTGAAACTGTACGTCGCAATCCAATCACACAACGTGCACTTCAAAATGGCCCCCCAAGCAGTCTGTAAACGTTGTGTCATGTTGCTCGTAGTGACCCGGTAGCCAAAGGGCTCGGCTACTATTCCAATGTTTCCGAGGTTCGAGCCCTGATATTTCCACCTCATGAGGTCAAACAATGTTGAAACGCGCCGTGGTGTGCAGAGTTTTCGAGCGGGTAACACGCAACTTCCAACTGTTTCGGCTACCATCCTAGTGATCGAACTGACCAAGATCCATTACAATGCGAAGTACGATCTTCATTGAGATTGCGCATCGCAATCCAATCACACAACGTGTAGTTCAAAATCGATCGCCAACCAGTCATTCACCGTTGCCTGTAGTGAAACGGTGGTCGCAACTAATATTCAGATGGTCCCGGTTTTGATACTCGTTGTGATCAAACAAAGTCAAAACGAGTCGCGGTGGGTGCTGTTATCGGTAAGGAAACACACGATTCCCTTCTGATTCATCCAAGTGCCTTCTGAAAAATTCTCGATCGGCATGTAAGCGAAACAGCTAAATATCCCATATTTATTTGTAAAAAACGATATTTAAGGTACCAGTTTCATACGTAGAGTCTGCTCAATTTGACTGTAGGCTGTGGTGGATACCAAGCACTACACGCTTCCACTCGGGTGAAATGCCTGCAAAATCGAGTGGAGGAAATAACTTGTTACACTGGGTAATGCAAGCCTATGACTGTGTTCGGATGTAGAATCTGGGAGCAAGATCATTATACGGTAGACACTCAACAGTCCCATAGCAATGTAACCATCTGCATTTGCGATTCAAAATAATGCTCACAAATCCCATGCTAAAAGGCATACCGTGGATGGCAGCTCATCTGAACAACACTATCATAATGGGCGGAAAACAAACGAGTTGTTTCAATGACTGCATAAATGATGGCAAGAGTCAAGAATGGCGCTAACGCACAGATATAAGCAAATTCTACCTGAACCACTAAGTTCCTGGGATACGTGATCGTACAATACGATGAAGACTAGAGCCGGTTAACATGCAAGAGACAGACCGAATGCTAACATTAACATCCTAACACCGAGACCAGTTTACGGAATGACAAGGTAAAAAAAAGCAAATTTTGCCGTTACTGTGTGAGTAGCTCACTGAATCAGATGTTATTAAAGGATGAAAAGAACTGTTCCCGACTCCGTCCAGGAATGCAGACCTGCTATAATGGATACCTATAGCTACGGAATTAGAAGCCAATTCACATAGAATCCCGAGGATCGTGAAAAAATCAATAGGAACGAAACCTAACGCCATTCAAAAAGTAGCATTTAACTTGAGGAAGATATATTGATGTTGTTTTATTCAGAAGTCCCACGGGATATCATACAGTCTATTTAGCGCTCATAACAAACGACAACTTGCCTCTCGAAAATTTTCGACAGGAAGCGTGAGAACAAACATGCTTAGGTGACGGTACAATGGGACTCCAAGTACTAATCAAGTTCGAATACTGGCCGAGCAGATGTACCATGTAAACTAGTTGATACTGGCAGACGTTATCCAGAAAATGAGGTCACTATTGTGACTGCATGTGAAGCTTGATACAGAGAATCTCATCACTAGATGACAGGATGAGTTAACAGGCTACCTAAAGTGAGCCATAATTACTAGAGGTCTTGACTTATAGAAAGAGTGCGCAAAATACCGGCCCAAATTGTGTAAGTTGACACGAAAAATGTGAGAAACCGACGCTCACGGGCTCTACATGGACCGTATCATCCCGAAATTTACACGCCGATGTACTTCAGGGCAGCGCCACAAAAGCCACGGAGGATATACCCACATGGGTCATGTTGTTTGTTGTATCTGGTATAAATGTTTATGCGATCAAGCGTGGCATCGCAAACGTTGGCGAACACAATCCGACTGGCCACTACCTGCATTTTACAAGCTTTACACCAATGCGGTATAAATGGACAATTGTGAAGCTCTTATTTAGTCATGCCAGAGGACTGTGCTCGGCAGACTGTCTAACCGATGAGCTGGAACGAATTACAACTACACTGAGGTCAAACGGTTAGTCTCGAAGAGTTATAGAGAAGCGCAGCCAATAACGAAGACCAAAAGACTTGCTACAAGAGGCAGCCAAGAAGAGTGTTTATATCGAATTACATTTCAGGGGTGATTATGCCACATTAAGGGTCTGATCGCTGCTGCGCATAGGAGCTACTATGCTGTTCAGGTCAGCACCATCAACTGAAAAAGCAAGTTGCCGGTATCTCATCCGCATGAAGCTCTCCCAATCGGCGTCAGCTCTCATTGTGTATACCAATTCACACGTAACTGTGAGGCCGGTTATATTAGCAGAACCGATAGGGCTGAAAGCTGTGTTCATTTACTGGCACACTGAACGGGGCGCTTGTTAAGCGAAAGCTAGTTTCGTCCCTGGATCCTGTCCTGTCATATGCACCGTCTGTTATTTTATCGGTTATTGTTAATGGTAATTAAGAGACAATACTAAATGCTTGCATCTACCAGCTGTCGTCTTGCTCTACTCCTCAAATTTCTGGTTGTGTCTGGTGTAATGCCAAATTCAGGCAAATGTTATGCGGTGGTTAGTAACCACAAATTTGCATGTTGCTGTGTCCACTCCATTGTACTTGCGTTAGTGTACCATATTGGCCATTCTGATTGATGACTAGGAGTTATTTGATCTATTACATCACAGTTGTTTCCCGACGCTTAGCTCTATTCGCAATAGTTGATTGCTGCCTAATTTAGTCACTTAATATCGTCCTACACAGTTGATTGTTTTCTACGCAAACGATGGTTTCAACGACAGTGCATCTTTCGGTACTTTCACCTCAATAGCTTGACCCAACGCTACGTGAACTATGAAGGTTTCCGATGTGAAGAACCCTGTCCTTGTTAATTCATGGTAATATCATCACCTGAGTGGGTGCAAGAAGTTCGTGGGGTGGACACAAAGGGCATATCGTTGATGCTTGATTTCTAAAGGAACATGTAGGCTCCCAGCGTAGTTAAAAACCGGAGAGACATGCTTTCGGAACTCTACTCAGGATGACGGGTATCGATGGTGCAGAGTGATGGCGATGGACCGGAACCAAATGGAAATGGTGATGTAACCTCGTTTCAGCACATGGCGAAAATAGCATATATTATCGAGTAGTAGGGTGAATTACAGTGCTTTTTGGAAATTTGTCGCGGCCAGAAAGTCACTCCACATCCAGGAAAGCGCTAAATGCCCGGTTCTTCCTATCGGGACTCGGGAGTCAGACTAGTTGCGGCGAAGCTTCGCAAAACCCCCTTAGCAATTTACATCCCAACATTGATCGGTGGTGGCTTGCAAAGGAAATCGTAGCTCTGAGGGCCAACCCTGTTTTCCGCTCCTTCATAACGGGCATGACAGTGGAGGATGAGCCGCGCTATATCGCAGTTAGATAGCAGTCATGGCGGTCAGCCGCCGTCACCCATGGCCCAGTGGCACAAGTTGCTGGCTCGTAAGTGTAAGGTCATAGGTTGGAATCCGGCGGATGTGCATCACTTACGATTCTCAATAGGACGAGACGATCGCCTAGCGCTTTCCTCGATGTGTGGTGTCTATCTGCCTGCGTCTAGATGTGACGAATCTTCTCAAAAACAGCATATGACTTAGAAGAGTATAGCTGTTTAATTGCATACAGTAACTCAAAGCAATCAGCTGCGGACGTTACCTACGAGCAGCAAGAAATAGGACGCAAGATGACGGCATTCTAAAGAAGGTCAGAGGTCGCACGTATCGCAGTCAATGACTGTTTCGGTCTCATAAGAGTCCATAAAAGGAATGGAAAACGATGGCAGGAGGAACATCCGAAACAGAAGCTACTAATTAGTCACAAGAGAAGCACTTCTGTTAAGGCCATTAGTCATCCGAAGTAAGTCACGATGACTGCATACATGGGCTTATGGGACAAAGGATTATCGAGTCCTTTACCAGACGCTTAATCGGATTAGAACTAGAGGCCGTTGAAAAGGAAGGTGTGGTGATCCCAGTGTGAGTCGCTTCCCGATCGAAAGCGAAAAATAGTTCAGCACTTAGGAACTTCGCACGACGAAAGTATCACTGCAAAATCGTGACCGGCGATCTATCCACCGGAGCCAGAGATATACCAGAAAAGCTTATTAGTAAAAGAAGCCGCTTTAAAAAGCGACACAATGGGCAATAGTGAGGGTACGAGAAGATAGTGTGAGGTGAGGTTCACACCAAGCAAATTGATGTGGCACCAGGAGGTTGGTCAAAGTTGGATCGAAACAAGACCTGACATTAAAGCAGATACAAATTCGTGTACGTGTAATGTGTATTTTCCCTTGATTTACAATGTATAATATCTACACCATATGCATGAGTAGTAAAAACAAGGAAAGTATGCATCGAAAATAACAAACTCGCTGAGATTTTTGAGTATTCCAAAAAAGCACTATAGAAGAGAGTGAGGCCAAGACAAGTGGGTGGTGGAGAAACTGAACAGGAAACTGAACAAAGGATGCAGAATGGAGATCCGAAAATCAATCCTTAATCCATTAAGAAAGTAGAAGGGCGCCAACCAAGAACTGGAGAGATTAAAGTCCCGTGAACGAAAGCGAGAAAGCAAATACATCGGCGCTGACGATTGGGAGGAGGGGACAGGTTGGTATGCACTGAGGTACATGAAAAGCGAAGGATGAAGGACAGATTGAGAAGTTAAGCCAACTGCAAAAGCTGAACAAGGTTAGTCAGGCCTCGTGAAGTTACACACAGTGATGCGGGGAAATGAGAATCAATGGCGCGAATAAGACACAGCATACTACTGAGAAGGAGGAAAACCGAAGGCAAAGTAAGGGGACGGGCGCCAAATGCTTCGACAGGATGAGTGGTTTAGGGCTGGCGCAAATTCCATACACTAAAAAGCGGGAAACCTTAGCAACAATGATGCTGAGGCGTCAATGTGAAACAAGAAAAGACATCTGTAAACCGCACAATAATAGAAAACGCTGAAAATAAGCAAGCCCTGATAATTTGTGATAAGCTGAGAAGTCGGAGTGCATGGGCAGGTAAGTGAAATATAAAACCTTCACATATTTGCACAAAAGACGGACCGTAAAAGAGATCCAAAAATTCTAAAAATAGGGTAAAGTATGCCTTTGAAAAAACAGAGGATAAAGGCAGAGTGGAAGGTCCACGGCACCCAGTTAAAACAAGTACAAATAAGCAATGAAATCTGTAGGATGGTAGTCAGCGATAAGTGTTTGTACGTTGGCGCGTGGCATTTGAGAAAACATTTATTGATTGTCCTGTCGAATTGCTGCGAAGAGCTCGGGTGTAAGCGGCGTCAAAAAGCGGTAGCAGGATGGAAGAACGATCGAAGGTGAAAATACAGGACCATTGCACGACGATTAGGTGGCGATCGGTGTTGCGCACCGCAGCTACCATAAAGAAGGTTCAGTAAACTCATGAAAATCAACACCACCTCAAACAGTACGGAGATCTCTACTGGGGAGAAACAGGTGCACAGGATAGGAGGGTAATGGTGAAGAAGTGTAGTGAAAGAGCAGAAACCTCCCTTACGATTATCAAATATGAGATAAAAGTGATGACGATAAAGCAAAATAGAAAGCTCAGCGAGGAGAGGGAGAGATGAAGAACAAGTAAGCTATGTACACGCCTGTAAGCTATTCACATGCACAAGGCAACGAAGAAAGGGAGGAACGAGAAAGCAAAACTAACGAGAGACCGTTGAAGTGATTTGAGTATGCCCCAAAGTTCCGCGTGAACCGCGGAAGAGGATTGAAAATGATGTGATTTGAAAGACGAAAACATCAATAGATGTGAATAAATTCATGGGAGCATATAGGAAGATCGAGTATCCACAGGCAAGATGCTACAGAGATGTGGTGAACAGGGACTGGGTGAAGAAGATCCAGGGGATGGGAAAGTTGTTAACGTAGGGCAAACATTCACCTCGATCGAGTCAATGGCATATTCGGAGTAAGCACTTTCAGAAAATCGCGAACGTGAGTCGTTGAAAAACAGACGTTGGCTTTTACTTGCCCCAGGGTATGACTGACGTAGCTGTTGTTTGGCAGCGACCATTGTTTCTACTGAACAACAAAGAAGCATAGAAGAAACGTTTAACGCAGTTTCCAACTGACCATATAGCAGCAACAACGAGATAACGCTACCGAAGACAAGATATAAGGTGATGGGATAGAATGAGGTACCGTAAACTGTTGCGGTCTAGAACCGTCAGCTCTAGTGTGGTGCACGAGTTACCAAACAACGGATTAGCCACAACTCACATTTGAACGTAAAACGCTGATCATGGGATGTGTACAGTTAAGTATTGTACTTAAAGTCATGTATAGAAACGTCGATGGAGGAAGAGAGTTTAAGTGGACCATCAGAGGGCGTACAGTTGATAATAGCAAAATTCCAGTTGATGGAATAGGGCAAATTAAGTGTAAACATGTACACACCAAACATCGACCTGAGCCTGACCCGGTAAATGAGCAAGGAGAAAAACAAGTGATTGGACAAAGTAAAAAACCATGGTAAACCAGCTATAGAATAAAATGAAACTGGTTCAATTTAGTCCACAGGCAAGGTTTGAGCACAAGTGTGATGAAGTAGGACACTATGGCCTGCAAGGGCCTAGTAAAAAGTCACACAGGTAAAAAATACACGAGGAAGACGCTAAAGCTGGCAAAATGCAACAGAAAAACGAGCTCCGGAAATCAATGCTGGAGTGTCCACGGCATTTATGGATTGCGACACCAGTCATTTCGGTCACTCTGGCTGTATCGAAGTGAGGAGCTTCCCGCGCAGCTCGCTCGTAACATTGCACTCCAAGACCAGTTTCCTCCTTGTTTGGATTAAACTGCGTAGTCGTTAACCCCCGCAACCCGATTTTCACATTCGGCTCTGACTATCCTTACCTGGTGGCAGGATTGCCGAACAACCTCCCCGTGGTGCTAGCTGGGCGGTTCAAGTATTCCTCGTTCCGGCTAATGGTTCGGTAGCAGCGTTCCAGGAAGTGGTTGGTTTACGCTTGACAACCGTTCTCCCTATAAAAAGCCACAAGTGTCTGCTTAGCAACACTGTGACGTGGCAGATGTGACGTTAATTAAGTCACTGTCCCTTGTCTTCTTTGGAGAGATTGTTCATCGGCAAGCAATTCGGTGAGCAGATTCTGCTTTTGACTTCGGGCGTGTTGGGCCCCTGGCATAGCTTCTCACCATCCGAAAGGCGTATGAACTGAATGTTCAATCACCGGCTGCCAAGGGGTGCGAAACCCTTATCTCACCCTGCTGTCTTGTAGATAAGGCACTTCGGCCAAAGGCTCGGGGCCGTGGTCCCCTAAGACAACCCACCTACTTCGGCCCAGGCAACCAGGTAGTCTTTCGCCAATTAATGAACTATGGAACCACACAACTACGAGTACTCTCGTATGCTTTCCTGATCCATCGTCTTGTTACTGCGCCAATGTTGAAAACACGCGCCACTATTTAACATACTCCCATTGTATCATTCATCCCCATTGTTATTTGATTCTTTAACTGTGAACAACCCAATTACCGCCGATGAAATTGTTCTCTCACAACCCATCAACTCAACCACACAGTCTTCGATAGGTAGCTGCAAGCCCCGAAGTCTGCCATCTCCGCTACTGCGACCTGGAATGCAGTTCGAACTAGCAACCATCACCGTGCGCACATTATTACAGATCGGACAACAAGCTGGGCTTGCACGCACGCTGCACACGCTTGCGATGGATGTCTGCTGCCTGAGTGAAACTCGACTCCAGGATTCCAACACAGTCTACCAACTATCCTTACGAGTCTAACCACTCACCTACTTTATCTTCGCCTTTCTGGCGACGTTGAGTTAGTAGCATCTGGGCAACCTGTTGTTGGACTCGCCCACAGTGCCTGAGCCGAGGCCGCCCTCCTTAATTGGATTCCAGTCAACAGTCGCCTATGCGCTATGAGGCTCTGTCGCTCTTGCAAGGTTAGCAGGTACCGAGCAGACAAGCGTGCTCTTTTCGTGATCACCGCCTACGTGCCCACTGATTGCCGCTCGTATACAGTAGTCAAGGTCCAGTTTTATCAACACCTTCATGATCTGTTCGTAAGGGCGCCAAAAACAGACATCATTGTTATGACAGGAGACTTCAACTCATATATTTGTCGGCTGCTGCCATGGGAACGCCGCCTCGGTAGACCGCATGGGTATGATGGCGTTCGCTCTAACAAATGAGAGAGACTGCTAAGTATATGTGCTGACCGTCAACCTTTTCTCTCCAGTACGAGCTTTCCTCAACCTGGTGCCCTCCATCGTCAACCCAGTGTTGGTCACAAACTGATCACATAGTCATAAGTCACAGGTGGCGCGGCAGTGTACGCGATTGCCGATCATTTTTGTCAACTTGCATTGACACTGATCATGTATTGGTGTGTGCGATAGTTTACATGCGATTCGGCGATCCACCCAGGGTCAATCAAACCCCACTGACCACATACAAGTTGGAGGACCCAAGCGTAAAAACGCAGTATCAACAGAGGCTTCGTGGAAATCTCGCTCTGCCCCATGCTGATCAACACTGGTCAAATTTGCAACAAGCAACACTGTCCGCCGGCTTGTCCAGCTGCGGATTCACCAGCTGCACAACCACAAAGTGAAATTCGGTAAGATCCTCGGAACTCCTAGATCGTCGACGGGCTGTGCCCGCCGGTGCGAAGCATAATGAATCGTTGATCTATCAGTGAACAGCTGAAGCTAAGTGTTTGCTCTGATCGTGGAGCCTGCTGGTCAAAACGAGCTGCTGAGATGGAAGCAGGTGCGTCGGCTGGAAACTTCCGCAATTCATTTTACCTCATCAAAACCAGTGGTTGCCACACACACGCTGTCAGTCAGATAATTTGCGAGTCAGAGGGCACGTAAACAACCAACCTGCACAGGCGATTGGGTCGCTGAGCAGGGTACTTTGCTTTTCAATGTAAGTGCTCAGCACAACCCACTAGGACACCGTTCGCCTCGGATGGTGCTGGGCCTGTCGCCACAGATGCTCCTAAGGAAACGGAGATGCGAAGCGAAATCCAGTATTTGAAGCGTCATAAAGCTCTCGGTCCTGATTGCCTACCACCGGCTCAACTGAAAGATGGCAGGAATGCACTTAGCGAAATCGCATCACTGTTCACCAGAGGTTGGATTGGCGAGAAAGTCCTAATTGCATGGGGAGAATCGGTCATTGTCTCGATTCACAAGAAAGGGTTCCGCGAAAATTGTGCCAATTAACGCGGAATTTCGTTGATACCGGTTGCGTCCAAGATTTTTGTGTCGGTTTTACCCCGCAAGCTTTCAGCGACTAGAGAGAGCGTTTCCCGAGAGGGACAAGCGGGTTTCCGTCTAGACCGGGGTTGGATTGACTAAATCTTCAGACTCCGCCAACTTCTTGAGTTCCGTCACGTCCACCGACGGCCAACAATCCTAGTGTCCTTGGACATCTGAGCGGCATTTGACTCAGTAGATAGATCTGCATTGTGAAGCTGTCTACTAACGAAAGATGTGGCCGACAAGTGTGTAACCATCTTGAAGGATCTCTACAGTCATATGTCGGGCAGTCAGAGCTTACGGCACGTTTTTCAGTTTGTTTCCTGTCACCTGCAGCGCGCGCCGCGGTTGTCCTATTGCACTTTTCATCTTCAATTTTGCCACCAAAGATGTCATCCAACGAGCATTGGAAGTCCCTCAAAACTGATGTATTGCGCATCTCCCAGGTGACAGAGTTGCAGACTTGGACTACCCCAATGATATTATGCTACTTGGAGATGAGCCGCAAGCCGTCGAGAGCGTTTTGGACCGCTCAACAATAGCGGCGTCTAAGTGTGGCTTGTAATCCAGCCCAGATAAATGTAAAACACTACTCTAGGATTGGCAGATGCTCATTGTTGCCCTCCCCATTGCTGGTGACGTCCTGGAACAAGTCTCAGCTTCACCTACCTGGGGAGTTGCATCACAGCTGGCGGCGGTGTTAGAGTTGAGGTCTCACAACGGATAGCAAAGGCCTGCCTTGCATTCATCAGACTGAGATACCTATGGCGTCGTCGCGGTGTAAGTTTCAAGCTGAAGGGCAAGGTGTACATTGTCTCTGTCCGTGCGGTTTCCTTGTACAGGTGTGAGACCTGACCTATTCGCTCGGAAGACACGAAGCGGTTATCAGTTTTTGATCCTTGTGTCTGCGTAGAATTGCTCACGTGTGGTGGCAGCATCAAGTGAATAACGCAGAATTCTGAGGGCAAGCGTTAAGAGCAAACAACACATGCCTCCAAACCATTATTCTCCGACACCGTATGCGTTGGCTCGACCACGTATTGCTCATGCCAGCGTATCGCCTTCCCTGTCGAGCGTTATATGCGCTCCCCGGATGGAGACCACGCAAATCGGACTGTCAGTGGTTAAAAACGCTGGATGTGATGGCGCGCAACAAACACCAGTGGCGACAGTGTTGTTCAACCGCGTCATCTATTAGTTAATGTCTAATTGAACATGAAACAGAAAATTAAAAGCACGAAAAGATTCGTAACGACGTGTGTGAAACCGAAAAAAATCGATCTTGCTTCTCAGTTCAGTTCAGTACACAAACTACGGTCCGAGCACCAAAGTGCGGTGGATCCAGTTGCCACGACTAACAGCGGAAGAATAACAATAAATAACACCGGTAAGATAGTGGGGTTGGGTGCAAAGAGAAGGTAAAGAAAATGAAAGCAAGGATGAAATGCATCAGAGTAACCAGAATGGAACGAAAATTGACAACCAGATGAAAGAAGCCGAATGCAGGAACGCCACTGAGTTCGTGGCTGCGCCATGTCTGATCCGGTCTCCAAGCATTGGTGCTCACCGTCCCGAGGCATCCATTTACGAAGAAGGCACGCACCAGCCAGACCAAGTCTCTCAGGCAATTTCTTCAAGATTCTACTCCATGTCATGTACTGACCACTTCGCGATTTTGCTCAACTTGGTGCGGCCACGGCGTATAATGCACTGAGGAAGCCGGTCAACGGGCATACGGGCGATCTGGCCTAGTCAACGTAAGCGATTATGATTCAGCAAACACCCGAATGAGATAACAGAAGATTTCTTGCCAAAAGCCAACTGGCGGACCTCAACATTGCTCACCCAGTGTTCGCATCAAACGTGAGCAATACTCTGCAAGCACCAGTGGTCAAACACAGCCAGGCATTTAATGTCTTCGTCGAAGACTGGTCAGGTCTCTGATTCACACAGCAAGGCTGGTCTTACCGCAGCGTTATAAACCCTACCTATCACTGATAAAGTGATATCCCGCCGTCTCTGGAAAGCAACTCGGGCCGTGCTGATACGCAAAAGTAACTTGCTCAGTGATGTGACCACCAGAGGTGACACAGATACCAAGGTAAGTGAACCGATCCATAACTTCCAGTGAATGTTCGGAAATAGCTAAGACCGGAGATGTATCGGCCAAGTCCTACAACAGCATTATGAAGGTGCAAAGTACATGCCGTACCGTACAGCGCTACGCACAAATCTGTGCAGTAGTGGTTGCATAGCCAAAGCATCAGACCTAAGGATAACTATGTCGTCCGCATTTTCCAGCTTTGTCAGTCGGTCACCTGGCAGAACTTCCAATACAGAATAGGTTGAAAGCACCGAATCATTCATGGTCATTTCGATCACAAAATTAAAGAGGAAAAGAGATATAGGACAACCTTGGCGAACCCCACTCGTCGTGCGGAACTCAGGAAAGGTTTCCGTAGACCCTTACACGGACTTAGGAATTACGGTAGAGGGACTTCCGAATGGAAAGGTGTTTAGCTGGCACGCCCTTCATGGATAGGCAGTGTCATAAGCTGGTGTGGTCAAAGAAGTCGAAGGCGGCTTTTAAGTGAAGGAAAACCCCATACTCGGTCATCTGTATGTGTACCTCTGCTCTAAAACTTGACGAAGAATAAATATGTGGTCGATACAACCACTACCATTGCGGAAGCTGCACCGGCTTTTAGTGATTCGGTTCTCACAGGGACTAGTAAATTGTTGGAGAATTATACCCGTGAGAAGTTTGGTAACGGAAATAAAACTAATGGTCGATGATTGTTGCACAAAGTACGCTGACCCTAATTGAAGTTGGGTATAACAGTTGATAGTAACCAGTCTGAAGGCACCCCTCCAATGTTTCAGATCGTGTTAGACAGAGAAGCGAGTCCACTCAACAGAGCCACCACTACATCTCAGCGAAGTTGGAGGAAGGACGTAGGGTCCTGGAGTTTTGTTTCGTTTCAAAGCGGAAAGCTCATGTTGAATCTCTTCCGAAGTGGGAGGTGTGATATCCGATTCATCCGTAGGCTCAGACGATTCGGCAAGCGGCAGTGTCGCAGCGGGGCTGCTGAACCGCTCTTCAAAATGTGCCGCCTAACGGGCTAGTCGACGAGGCCGTCCATCTTTCTCAGATATTGTCTCGCTAACTGATGACTTCCTCGGACCAGTGTTCCGGGTGAGCTGGAATAGCACTCGGCTGTTTTCAATAGCGCTGGCTTTCTCCATCTCCCGGGTCCTTGCCACCTAACAACATTCCCGGTCAACTCGAAGACTCCTTGTCAGACGTTATTTCAGGGTGGTACGGATACGCTGCTATTCAGTGCTCATCAGAACCCGTTTACGCGCGTATATCCTTACCTGATGGGTCTAAACAAGGACGACGCCGATCCTTGAGCACAGTGTTGACAGCGAACAAGTGTGGGATTACTTGCAAGAGTTCCACTGACTTCGCGACTGTGTCATGCCCAATAGGGTTTTTGATCAGTAATGAGGACGATCCTAAGAGGCCCAATCATTGAGAAAGGACGAAGCAGATTGGTCAGGTAGCCGCATCTATCCACTACTACCCCTCTGCTGTTGTTTTCTACCAGTGGCTTAATCGGGCCAGGTTCAGTACGGGTAAGCAATGTACGACAAACCAACCTGTTAGCAAGCATACGGATAACGTGATGGAGCGCAAGATAGTGTAAGTTCAACAGATAGACTAGTGGGACAACAGAGTTTGTTGCCGAACGCTGGTACTCAGATACTGGTCATTTGTTAATCCCGGCTGGATTGGACGGCATTATGCGTGTACCGGCGCTCGCAAAGGAATAACGGTTCGGAGTCGGAAATGCACAGTGACAATATTTCTGGGTGTCACGGTGAGACCGACAGTGTCGCAGTATTGATGCACTAATGTTGACTGATGGACTGGCATCCCATTGTGGCTGGAGATCATTGAAAATCGGGTCACAAGAGGGAAACACCTTTTGGTGCTACCCGGCTAGCTCAATCGGATATCCACAGTGGAAACAGATTCACCGCACTGCAATCGGTAGCCACTGGTAATGTGTTGCACACATGGGACTTGAAAGAAACATGCAACTCACGTCTTACTTCGTATAACGTGTTCATGTGCTCCAAAGGCATAGTTTTTGTTGTAACTATTATCACAGAAGCATTGTGCATCCCATGCATGAGGTTGACTGACACTGTGACGATGCCATCGATGTCTAGGTTTGAGGTACGCAAGGAGTATCTTCGCGATAAGTTTTCAGACCACTCCAACGCTGTCCCCAGCTCTGATAAAACTCCCTAGATAAGTGGAGCAAGCGACATGTTCCAAAATATCAACAGCAATAGTGAAGGCAGGCACAGGCCCCTGCTAATCCTGGAGTGGTATCTTAGATTTCCCTGAGGTGAAATACAAGCAGTACCTAGAGGCCTGCAGTTCTAAGCGGTTTAGTGCTTTGAGCGACTTGTGAATGACCCCAACCAATACGAGATAAGCGGCGTAATCTCAATCCGCGAATCCGTATCCAAAGTAGAGCTCAACACTTCAGTTCTGGGCATCTTTCAATGCGCGTTGGACGGCATGTTTGATTGCAAAATTGAAGAGGAAAGGTGAAGTAGGTCAAACATGGCGAACGCCGCTGGTGACAGCAAACGAAGAAAAAATCCTGCCGTAAGTCCTTTGACCTGTGACTATAAAGTCCCTGCTTTACAAAAAGACCTATTCTGATTTACCTACACTAGAACTACATGATAGCTCAACATGTGAGCTTCGTAATAAAGATTACAATACACATACCGAGGCTATAACGAACGTCCGCTCTAATTTCTTCCTGGTCAGATATAGCTATCTGTGGAATAAACTACTAACCACACTCAGGTGACAATGTGACAACATTTAGAAGCAGACTCCTTAATTACCTTGGTCCAAGTACGATAACTGCATGAGAAAATCTCGCGATGAGCTGGTCTAAGAGGGGCTCAAAAACATCAAAACACCAACGTTTTCAAAACTAAACTTCTGCCCCAACCATCCACCAAAACGTAACTACATAAAACACATACCCCATTGTTCCACCCATGCAATAGCATGGATACTTTCGTGCGGATTGAACTGTGCCGATACAGATAGTTTCTCGCCTCAGGAGAAATATACGTATGAGTATTATTATTATTATTATTGTTAAGACAGTTCGGCAAAGTACGTCTATCTAGGAGGTCAAATGTCGCTCGTATGTCCAAGAAGTTGGTGGAGTATAAGGATTTGGTCAATACAACCCCGGTCTAGACGGAAACCCCCGTTTTTTCTTTTCCGCTAAACCCTCTCTATAGTCGCTGAAAGACTATGGAGTGAAACCGACACAAAAATCTTGGACGCAGCCGGTATCAACGAAATTCCGCGTTAATTGGCGCAATTTTCGCGAAAGTCTGTCGTGTGAATCGACACAATGACGGATTCACCTCATGAAATCGGGAATCTTTCCTCAGACCAAACCTTCCTGAACAGCAGCAGTATTTCGCTGACCAGTATATTGCAGGTATCTTTAAACAAAACTGAGAGCAGACTATCATGGCCGGGAGCTTTATACGTTACAAAAATTTGAATGCGCTTCGCAACTCTGCTTCGGTAAGAAGATCGATGGGGACAAGCCAAGCACCACCCAACGGGAATAAGTGTCACAGAGGAGTGCACTAGCTAATTAGATTGGACACGAAAGCGCTCTGCTGAATGTTTCAAGCACCTGCGCCGTCTAACTCAGACTAGGGAGCCAAGTCTCAATACCACAGAGTGGGACGGCTCTCACTGTGGTCTTGTAAACAGGGCCTTTCTGACACCATAGATGTCACAGTGTCAAGTGAGCAGTTCTAGTTTTTGCAAGAGGTGAACTGACTTCCGTGGTTATGCGTCCATCATTGCTAGTGCAGCTTCCAAAGTAAATGAATTGATCAACTAACTCCAGTTCCTCCCTGCCAAGAGTCAAGGGGTCATCAAGTGGCTGGTGGTCTTGCAACAACACCTTGCACTGAGGTGTGAAGCGCCTATGAGATGACGAAACTACTCTAGAGAGTCGAAGGCACTCTTGAAATTGAGGAACACAGCTATTATTGGCCTGCGGTACGTGTGGCGCTGCTCCAGCAGCTGCCGCAGAGTGAATATATGGTCCATACAGTCCCGTCCTGGGCGCTATCCAAGTTCTAACCCCAAACTTAATAACAAGGAGACTGAGTTTGTCTGACCTCTAACCACTGACCAACTTGGTAGAAGTAGCTCTTAAGAGGCCCCGGTGCACCACCCAGTATAGCTCAATGAGTCAAAGAGGTAGACAAACCGTCGCACCACGTTAATGCCTAGTCTCTGCGACGGAGACTCCGAACACAGTTAAGGAGTAAGCAACTTTCGAGTTGAGCTTGGCTCAAATTGAAGAAGTGTGCGATAGGGTCGCATATACGAGTCAAAGCAAGTAACCCAAACCGACAGACAATCTTGTACTGATGTGCCCCATACACCGTTGATGGTGATATGGTCAAATGAGTCCAAGGCGGCCGACAATTCAGCGGCCTCTATGTGCCTCAACGCGACTGCTTTTGCGGGAAAGTTATGCTGTCGATATAAAAGCTGTGATAGCCGCATAGCTGAAGAAAGTGGTCACCAACATCAACCACGGAAGAGTTTTCGAGGTGATGTCCTGCTTCTGATAAGCCGAAGACCTCATATCACGTGCGATGAGCACGATGTCTGCGCTTTTGACCATTAGGGTAAGAGAGGAGTGTCTATAGAATATGCTTCGGAAAGCGTCTGGGTTACGGCCGGCAAGAGCGTAGACAAAGAATAAAAACGCACCTTGTCTACGACCATTGCTTCGAAATTAGATGGCACAATGTGTGACCGTTCACTGGGACCCATTTTAGAAGAGAAGCCTTCGTAGCTCTACTGAAGACAATTCAGACCGTAAATCCCATGAGCTGTGGAATCGGTATCAAAAGAGATGCAGAGTGTGTAATCTGTGCCTTTGAAAACCCAGCTAGAGAGTGTGACTGCGAAGTTTCATGGGAATTTGCTTGAGTCTGAACATGCAGGCTGATCAACCGCAGAAGACTATGTAGCATAAACCCAGCACACCTTCGTAATCTTCAGGCTATTTGACCAACGAATGTGAGCGTTCAAGGTACATCATAACTGACACATTGGGCACCAACTCATGCTTAAGGTTCCGAAAAGGGGAAGATCGGGGTATTTGCTACTGAAATCACCGAAGACCAGGAACAGGTGCAGCTATGAATTTGATGAAAAAGTGACGACATACAACCTACGAGGCAATGAAGTGATGGCTAAAGGGAGAAATAAGCGAGTTGGCATCAATCATGCAGCTTTAGGACTCCGGGCCAACAAGCGGTTGGAAAGATAAGAATAGCCAAGAACAATGAAAAGAGCGAGCGGGACTTGAGAATTTTTAAACTTACAGTCGAATACATCATTGATGATATCCTCGGGTAACAAACTCTCCTCCTGTTTTGTGTCCAATTCTAGCACACAGTTCGGTTGATTACTGGTCGGATGCGAAAGACCAGATCCCTGAGACGAAGCATCCGGTTGCGTTATCGAATCAGCCACAAGATCACACTGCCCAAAACCGTCGGGAGACTGGCCTACACTTTCGAGTGATGCTACTATGGTCGGTGAAAATGATGCATTTTGACTCGTCCGGTTAGACTCAGCAGGTAATAGCGTTTGGGACGAAGCAATGTAATGGGGTGATGCGACAAATGCGTGCGGCGGCCGAGTTGGGTGCACCACAGTGTTAACCGTGGCAGATGGCACGTGCATACTCGACTCTGAACTGAGTGACAAAGACGGAACGAACACTGCGTGTGAAATTGGCGGCGAAGAGATGGCTGGGTCCATTGGCCTAGATGCATCAGTTTGAATGGGATTAACCCTACGTGAGCTATACATAGAAGAGTGGACGTGTCCAACGGTGGTGGGAACGTGGTGCACCGCGCAAGTGGGAGAATCCAACATTTGATACGCATTGGCCTCGATTGGATTTGTCAAGTCGCGATCTTGCATCCGACTCCAGTACGGCTCGAGGTAGCTTGAATACGACTGACTAGTCGGGAGCTCTCTTTCAAGCCGATGAGGAGTTGTACTTTGGTTAGTGTGAAGTTTAGCGTCGATCAATATCGTACGAGGAGCTTTTGATGCGACACATGGGTGGGTTTGTTTGTAATGAGCGCGAGAGACCATACGTAGAGATTGTGTTGGGTCCGGGCTAACCGTCGTCGAAGCCATATAGCCTGGTGTGGACAAAGTTGTGGTAGGCATTTCGAGGGCAGATGTCTTAACAGATAGTTGGCTAAGGAAAGAAATGCGGGAAAGGGGTTACTAAACTCGCTCAACCGAATGGCATCTTACCAGTGTCTAAAATAGCGGATGATATAAGCTAACCTGAAGCGGAGGCAAATAAACTCAGAAATATACGCAAGTAAGGACACAATGCTTTAAACTAAATAGTACTTACAGCCGACACAGCGAGCATAAGGCCCAGTGTTAAAAGGGACATAAGGATGGTGTGAAACTTTTAAGCAAATAGCTGAAACGGCCAAAAACCTCAATGCAGTAAAAAAGAGGACTGTTTGGGGGTCATTTTGAAGCACTTGTTGTGCGAAGCGAACCTTTGCCAATTCACTCACAGGGGCCGTAACCGAGGAAGCAAATAACTATCGCGTGTGGGTAACACCCAATATCTACCTTGCCTTATAGAAGGACTGTGTCTGAGAATTCCTGAATGCTCTAGAGGCAAATTGATCATATAGCCACCAGGTACAGATGGCGCACATTAGCATAGGAATATCCAACAATTTGAAACATGTGCCTTGAACACTAATACTTGCCGAACCATCCGGGCTGACGTAGGAAGACATTCGACATGATGTTGTGGTGGACCCAACGACCCTAGTCTATATTTGCTGAAAGATGGAGGTGACCCTTCATTGACTGAACTTGCTGCTTTGGTTAATATGATTTGGGACATGGAAGATGTGCGTTCAGGCTGGCAACTGTTACCTGTCGTGCCCATCTTCGAAAATAGTCAACGGACTTTATACGAAAAAGCATAGAAACATTAGACATCTGCCAATTGCTCCCAAACGTCCCAGGAGTAACATTCCTCGACAACCTAATGATTCTCGTAGCGTAAGCAGTAAGCGGATACGCAGTAATGAGGCTTCGGTGTAGCGCAGCCACCACCAGTAGTGCGTGGGCTAAGGATACTGTGAGGGTCGCTCGCCTCCTTACCCAGACTCCAACCCGCAACTTCAGGATTACAAGACCGGAGGTTCTCGTGAGTCGAATGTCATCATCATCATTATAAACGTTAGCTAGAGGTGGAAAGCACCTCAGCTACTGTGTCACAATACACAGAAGAAAAAAGGGAGAAAAATGCAACAGATGCAAGCCAGCTGAGCTACCGGTAACGGATGGGCATCATTCCGGTAAGCTACCAGCCGGTTACTATGCAGCGAAAAAATCACTATGCAAAATCATATCAGACAGTAGTAAGATCATGATTGGAGGGGGAGGCTGTGATAGGGTGGGACAAAGAAACTCACAGCAAGAACGTCATTGAGGTCTGCTCCTAGCTATGTCAGCAAGTGTATCCAGCCAAACGTGTTCATCGTCTTTCGGACCCCAACCAGGGAGCCGTGATGCTCCAACCGAGGCCAGCTCAGAAGTGAGGGCCTTCATTCCTCTCGACCAAGTTATCGCTTAACCACCTCTCCTATTCTTCCATCCACACCCCCGGCGCGCAAACAACACACGTCGCGGGAGTCGGTGGGCTGGCATGCGTAACACGTGGAAGAGTCATCGGAGCCTGGTGCGTGAAATGACGCTGCTGAGCGGTTCATTTCCCTTTCCTGTGCTGTAAACAAGGTGACGAACACGCTGATTGCTCAATCGGTGTTCCCACCAGATGTGAGCTAAATTGCGAAGGCACCGGTGATTGAAGGTAACTAGCCTCTTTATGTCCGCTGATTTTAGGGGCCAGGTTTCGCAACCGTACAGTAAGGTCGAACGTACTGCTGCATTGTACACCCTACGCTTCAGGGCAAGAGTGATGTCGCGCCGGCGCCATAAGTGGCGAAGGTTAGCAAAAGAGCCTCGAGCTTTTGCTATACGGTTCGTGATGTCATCTTCAATCCCAAGGGCGCTGATACAACTTCCCAGGTAGTTGAACTTCTGAAAGACTTCTATCTGATCTCCACCAATGGTCAGCGCAGGAGGCGGTCCAGGCCAATCTTGAAGGAACGCTTTGCACTTCGAGGGTGCGAAGTAAAGTCCGAAGCGGTTGACAGCTAGTGTTAATCTGTCCAGAGTCGCTTGGCATATTTGTGAGCTGTCACAGATGAGGGCAATATCGTCAGCATATACCAAGCCAAGAAGTCTTTCTCCTGGGAGCAGCTCAACACCTTCTAAGTCGTGTCCTGTGGATGCGATTTCCACGACTTCGTCAATAGCGAAGTTGAAGAGGAAAGGTGACAGCGGGCATCATCGTCTCACTCCGCTGGAGATATCGTAGGGCGACGAAAGCTGCCCGTAAACCCTCACTCTGCCCGAGCTACGCGCGTATAGTGCTCGGATAATATTTACCCATTTCTCGGGCACACCTTTCCTGAGTAGACAATTCCGAAGGGCACATCGATCAACCGAATCGAAGGCACCTTTGATGTCGAGGGACACGATTACGGTGAACTGCCAATATGTGTGACGGTGCTCCAACAGCTGACGCAAAGTGAAGATGTCGATGCAGTCAAAATCCCGACGAAACCCGGCTCGCACTTCATGAATCTGGTTTTCATGAGCGCTAATCAGTCTTTGAAGGATTACGGAGGCAAGTAATTCGGAGGCGATGGAGATCACTGATTCCTCTATAGTTGCCGTATTCCGAACGCGAGCCTACTTGGAAGATCGGGACAATAACGGAGCGACTTCAGTCGTTTGGGACAATTCGTGTAAATCATCAATAACAACGGGGCCTACGAATTTGAAGAGGGCTGGAGGAAGATCATCTGGTCCCGCGGCTTTGTTCAACGTCAACAGCCCGATCTCACGTACGACTTACGAGAGAGCGGATCCAAAGGGATAGCCCATGGAGTAGGCCGATCAGTGGCCAGCGAGAAAGCTGACAATTCCGACCGATTAAATTGCTTTTCAAAATGCTCAGACAAACGCTACAAACGTTTTGACAAATTGTGGATACGCTGTCCACTCTCGTCATGTATAGTTTCACTAACACCAGGTCTCCTGCTACCCATTTCTCGTATCAGACGGAATAACTTTCGACGGCTACCAAGGGCAGCGGCCACTTCCATCTCTGAGGCAGGAAAAGACTACCAGGATCCGCGGTCTCTCTTCAGGCTAGTACGGAGTTTCGACCGGAGCTCTTTGCGAGTTTCATTTTGTTCGCTTCCAGCCAGAATATGCAGGCGAGCATCGATAAGTTCCAGAGACCGCGAAGAAACCCAATGTCCATGTTGGCGATTAGATTTACAACATGAGGATTGGCTACTGCTAGGAAGGTCTGGTGAACATGAGACCAGTGAGCGCTTACTCAATTCGCATGTCAGTGTAGTTTGGTAGGCACTCAGAACAGCTGGCTTCGCCAGTTGGCTGGCATCAAGGCGCTCACAAAATCGTCGTGGGCATCCGTCAAAACGCATCCGCAGGTCAACACATACAAGTACATGGTCGGTGTCCACACATGTGCTCCGAATCGAGCGACAGTTCTGGACGCAACCTTTCTAGCGGTAATTTATCGCAATGTGATCGATTTTCGTTCACAGGTGGTGGGCGCCACTCAGGTGCTGTGTCGGAAAGTGGTGCCCGCAAGAAATAAGCGAGCATCTTCACACAAATGAAGTAACCGCTCACCGTTATCATTACGGGAGCCTACACCATGTTGGCCGCTCAGATGCAGCTCATCAGTGGGCAACCTTATAACTTGTGCGTTCAGATTCCACGCGAGCACTAGTGTCCAAGCCTCTTCCGTGGGGAAGGAGCTCGTTCAGTTGGTCATAGAAGTCGCTTTTACCGAGTCATCGCCACAGTTTGTGGGTGTATAGGCAGCGATGACGAATAGACACCTATTAGTCCCGTGCGGATTCGAAGCTATGAATGAGCCAGCCAATCGGACCGCACACATCCGGCTACTGATTGGAATTCAGTCAACCAGAACAGCTTCAGCCCGGGGACTCAGGGCAAAACAAACACCTGCTTGGCCGGTGCTCGAAGCTGCATCGTCACCGGATAGGTGCAGTGAGAAAATACTGCTTGCGTCACCTGAAGGGGATCGCAGAATGAGCACAGAGCTCGAGTCTTGCAGGCGGGTCTCCGATAAGCAGCAGAGATTGATCCAGTGGGTCTGTAATGTTCGGGCAAGTGCCGTCTGTTGACCGATCTGTGGCAACGTGCGTATATTGAAGCATGCCAATCTGAAGGAAAATCGAGGGCTCCAAATGGAAGCCGATGAACTAAGGTGAAGAGCTTGGTTGGACATGGGCTTGTCGACAGGGCAGGAGTGACGCTGCGCTTTTGAATGTGAGTTGAAACTAGAAGACAAGCGACTATTGAAGAAAGGTAGGGGAGGGCCAAGCATTGGGGGTGGGGGTTGAAAACTGGGGGGGGGGGATAAAAATGAAGCTGGGACGGGACGGTAAGAGTGAAAAGGCGTAAGAGGGGGAATAAGAAGATGGGAAGGCTTGAGCAGTAGTATCCAAACCTCTATCCACCCTGCTAGATGCAGCAGATAGGACACTGTTGATTATCCTCTGCGGTTGCCAGAGAATCAGAAAATTGTTTGAGGAAAGATTCATAGGATTGCCTGGGCAGGATACTGTCAGACAGGAGAACGATTAGGGTTCTCAACCAAAGACTTTGGTTCAAAACCTGACCGCAAGTCAGCAGGTTTGGCGGTGGGCTACAAGGAGTCCGTTTTAAGGAATAAGGAGCCACCCTTATTTCAACCCCCAACCTGGAGCCTGAGATTGTCTGGCGTCTAACCATTGACGAATCTGGTATGAGTGGCTCTGAAGGTGTAAAAAAAAGCACCACCCAGCATAGCTCAATGGATCACTGAGGCACACAGACCATCGCAACATGGTAAGGTCCAGCCTCATTGCGATTTTTGTGCAAATGAAAGCCGAATGACTGAAACCCAACTTTGCTACCGCCCTGGACGCGGTTGCATCGATCACATATGCACTCTTCCTGAAGTGTTAGAGTAGAAATACACCTACAGACGAGCGAGTATGGTGGTTTTCCTTGACCTAAAACCACCTACTACTCTGCTGACAACATCAGCTTATGGTACTGAAAATCCGTGGATGAGGTCTCTGAAAAAATTCTTTCCATTATGAAGTCCATCCGCTGTGACTTCCGAGCAGGGTAAGGGTCTAGGAAAAGCTATCTACTGTGTACTTTATGAAACAACTAAGAATGAGTCTGTTCTTTCAAACACTGTGTCGAAGTTCTGCCAGGTAACCGACAGACAAGGCATAACTATGCGGAAGACATAGCTCTTCTTGGTTAGGAAGCAGTGGCTATACACGAACTGCTGAATAGACTGACGCATAGCGCTGCACGTTTCGTATGTGGTGCAGGACTGGACCAACACACCACTGGTTCTAGCTAGCAGCGGTTCACTAAACTTGGTAGCTTTGTCACTTCTGGTGGTCACATCACAGAGGAGGCAAAGTCGCGTATCAGTAAAGCCCGTGTGGCTTTCCAGAGACTCAACCATTTATGGAGACGGCGGGATATCGGCTTGTTAATGAAAGGTAGGGTGTATAAGGCTGCCTGGCCAGCTCGCAATGAAGATATTAAAGGCTTGGCCGTGTTTTACCACCGGTGCTTGCGACGTATTGCAGACGTTTGGTGGGAACACCGGGTGAGCAACGATTAGGTACGCCAGTTGGTTCTTGGCAAGAAGTCATCTGATGCCTATCTCGAGTGTTTGACAAATCATAGTCGTTTGCGTTGGCTAGGTCATGTCCTCTGTATACCCGTTGAAGGACTTCCTAGGCATGTATTATAGGCTGTCGCTGCAGCAAGTTGGGCGAAACCGCGAGGTGGCTAGTCTATGGTATGGCATGGAAGCTTGAAGAAATTGGCTGAGACTTTGTCATGCTGGTGTTTGCCGTCTTCGAAGATGTGGGCACTGGATGGTCCACTTCAGTGATTGGAGACCTCATCAAACATGGCGTAGTCGCGCAGGCAGTGGTGGCGGTTTATTGCATGTAGCTCTTAATTTTCATTTCATCCAGATTAGGTTTACGCACCACTTCCTTAAACTGTTTTCCTTGTAAATCATTTGCGTTTTAATTTTTACTTTTCTACCGTTGTGGTTAACTGTCACTCTTTCGATGTGAGTCGTGGTAACCGGAACCACCGCATGTCAACACGCGGATCATATTTGTTTACCTAATCCGAACTGCGTCCGAAATAATTACGACTGGTGGTTGCCTGAATTACGGCAAAGGGATAGAAGAATGGTATCTGTACATGCTCCGGGAAAGCGATGATTTGATGTTGAAAAGCAACAACCGAATTCGTGGTATTAACTGAAAGGATTCAGGTACGCTTGAATGGAAGCAGCTATTACGGAAAGTACTTTCAAATGGACAAGGAATTGGCAATCAAAAAGAAAACAGAATGATAAGTTTTAACAAAAACTGAAAGCCTGCAGTTATTTGGAGCTGGAAAGGCATATTTTGAGGATTTAAAGACACCGAAGGTAAACAGAATCGCTTCCAGTGAAACCAAGGAAAAGGAAGATGGCAGCATACCTTCCATCCCTGTGGAAATTGAGTTCGACGTTGTTTGGGCCAGCAATTTTAGCTTGCATCGGAAACGAATAAACGAGTGCATTATCATAAACAGAGCTGCTTAAAATCCGTGAAGCAACTGCTGACCGCGAGCTTTCGGAAGCAGAAGGCAGAACCGCCGTAGTAGAGATGGATGAACCGAACAGCGATCGAGAACTGGATGACGACAAAACTGAACAGGTAGTTCTAGTATTTGTCTGGCAGCATTGTGATGGGTTATCCAAACAATGGATACCAGACGCTGGTATGTGGTGATTTGGTAAAAACGAGCTTCGCTTTGATTTTTGAATGGCCGACATGGATGATTCAGAGGCTACAGAAGATAACTGCGGGTAGAAGATAAGTGCAAAGTCACGAAGAGTGGAGAAAACTACACACACAGATAAATATAGATTACAGGCGTGGAAAATAAATTTTAAAATTAAGTCCAGAGAAAACCGGACAAGGGTTAATTGACTTAGTGGAGTATGGGACAGATTCATGCCCTGGACTCTACGTTAATCGAGAACGAGTAGAGGGAAGACAGCGAAGCAACAAAAGTAAGTAAAGAGAAAAAACTAATACTATTGGGGCAATTTGTAACTGATAAGCAGTTATAGCAAACGACCGAAATCTTTGGGGGCTGGGCACCCACCGTGAAGCAATTCAAGGACATTGTAGATGAACAGCCATGCTCAAAGCGCTAGCAGGAGATTTCAAAAAATAGAACAGTTAGTGCTAGGAAGGAAGCTAAGTTTCCACTAAACAAGTGATGTATGACTGCGATTCTCGTAGAAAGTTCCAGTTCCATCCATGTACACAAAGTCATGTGGTGCATCCGCCTTCTGTGGATCGTTTGCGTGGTTAAAGCACTGTCATCTTTGGTATCCCACCAAGATATTTCAGAAAGCAAATACGGAAACGGCTTCAGGTTGCTTAGATAGTGTCTTGACAGTTGGTCTTGTGAATAGGTTTACTTGTCAAGACCACCCACCACTGATTTTGAATGGGCTTGTGAGTTACCGGGCCAATAGATCGTCTTAAAAAGGAATCGTCTGATTTCGGAGGATCAAGCAGAAGAAAAAAGCCCGAAAAACTACTTAATTTGGCAGCATTAATGGACTACAACCTACCTTTTATCTAGTTGAAATGTGGAAAATAATGTAGTTGGATTTAACTTTAATATTGAAACCATCACCTGTGAATGCAGGGACAAATTCGGAAGCAATAGAAGAGCAACCGATCAGTTCTTCCGGCGATTATAAGACATAGATTTTGGTTCTGTAACGCAACCTGGGTACCAAGATGTAGTGTAAGTGCCTTGATGGGGAGCACAGTAGGTCATACGTTACAGATCAAATAACTGATTGTACGTAAGCTGCATCAATACTGAGTTGATAAAATCAGCCGGTGGTAACTTATACCACAAAATTGAGATAATTTAACGAGTGAGGAGTCGCAATCAGGAAAAGCGTAGCACATCGAGATAGCGGCATTAACAGACAATAACACTAACAGCTGAATAAATGTCTTGAAGTGGATAAAGTCGCACACGGTGACTGTTAAAGGTAAAAACGCCAGTTATCAAAACGGCATGTAAGTAATGCGAGTAACACAACAATTTGCAAAGGTGTTGTATTTATGCCAATGAAAATAACGTTAAGTCTCTCCCAGCAATTTCGATCAAGGAGTATCTGCCATACACAAATAACGCAACAGGCATTATAATAGCAGTCTACTACAGATGTGTACGACAATTGTACCAGCAAGAGTCGAACACATGATGAGAGCAAAGATAAGCCGGGGGCAAACGGCAAGTGACTGGTGAGACAAAAATCTTGCGTTGAGCTCGATACCGTTACTATCGACTAAATATTGAAAACAGAGAAGCAGAAGCAGTAAACAGACAGTATTCCTGACCTGGACTTGAACATTAGGCCCGACTTCCTTCAGAAACCGCATCAAATCTTCTGGGCGATGTTGGTAATGTCGGGAATCAGCGCTGCTGGATGTCAAAGTGGCCGGACTGAAAGCGACGACCGTAGTGGCAGTAAAATTGTGTGCAGAATTTGGCACTGAATTTTGGTGCGGCAAACAATCGGCAGACGATGAGGAATAGCCATTCCTCCTGAACGGGCGCACGGTTGGTGAGCTACAGCCGCGGGAAGATAAACAGCGTTCGGCCGAGGGTGACTGCAGGTGATTCTGAGAGACGGGTCGTCTTGAGTGGACTCCCGGTGATAAAATCAATGGTGGAGATATTACAACTTCTGGTGATTTCGCATTTGCAGAGTAGACCGTCACCTGATTGTACAGTTGATGCTGTAGCAACCGCTAGTCAATGAACAGAGAAAGCAGATTAGAAGATTATGAAAAACATAGTGAGCAGACCAAGGCAATTATCTGTATTCCTCTGTACTGCATCCCACCGCGGTGTATAACATGATTAGGGTAGCGCACTTCCGCATCGAGACGCCAACTAGTCCCGTGGTGTTATCAGGTGATCTACATTGTGTACTGATTATTAATAGCACCCTCCCTATAACTTCGGGAGCAATTACGCACTACGGCTTACAGTAGAGGTGAATTGTTGCATTAGTTGGTAAGATATACTTGCAAGTCACGTCATCTAATTGCGCCACGTTCCCAATAAAGGCTTACAGACCAACGTCCGGTTGGAAACAACCGAAAATGAATCTGATCGTGAGCAGGCTACATGGGTGGGATGCAATGAGGAGTGACCGTGAAAACAAACGAACACAACCACGAGTAGGCATGTGTGGACTAGTGAATTGAGTGCAACAGGTCCGTGGTGTCGTTTAGTAAAACAATCCAAGTGGCTAATCCGGACGGGAATCTAGCAGCAGGAACCCTATAACCATCGATGTCTTGAATTCACAGACGAAACACGTGAATATTGACCTGCTGTATTCTCAACAGAAACCGTTTGCACTTAGATGAGGCTGCGATTAGTTGAAAGAATGGTATTTGCATTCGAGTGAATACACAACACCTGCGCCAAGAAGAACGAAGAAGAAACAAAAAGGTATAGTGAAAGAGCTACATAAACTGTACAGTGTACACTGTCCACTGGTACGTACCGTTCGCTGCTCAATCAGTAGGCGCTGGGAAGTCATGTTGCGACGTTGGCTAGCAGCAGCTTGTTGGATGGCCCTGGCTGTAGCCACAGCACCTTTGTTTAAACTGCGCGGAATGACCAAGGGCCGACTGACGGGTTGCGTCAGATGAGACTCAGTGATAGAAGGAAAAGAACGATGTCCACCAAGCACTGAAAAAGAACAAAAATGTCAGCGAATAGATGGATGGAACAGCATCGACAACCAGTCCGGTAGTGAGCACAGCAGTAGGATGTACACTGACGGATCTGTACTGAAGAAGGGAGTTTGAAGCAGGCTATCCGTGCACAAATAACTGTCGGTTATCAAAGGAGTGTAGAAATGGAGTTTCATTGAGTTACAAAGCATACCATGCGAGCACGGCGTTTATGGTTGATAGATGAAGTTGGAGGAAATGAAAGCCAGGACATGAAAGTTAAATGACCGTTATGATGGTATGTTTGTGAATAAAAAGGCCACTAGCCACTTATACACGTTGAAACGAGAGGTCAAAGAAAACGGGGGAAAGCACATATCCAAATAGGATAAGAACTAGAGCATACCGGAAAAGAATTGAAGCGAAATCTAACACCCCGCCACACTAATGACTCTGCATTAAACCACAGTGATGCTATTCGTTGATAAATCATTTTTGCACACATTGAACCATAAACGGATGATCGCACGAGCTAATAGGCAGGACACCCCCAACAGCGTTAACTACCACGCAAGAGTTAAATCTACTGCGTATACATTGACAGCACGGATAACCAATACAGATAATCGATTCACGGTGCAGCCGATTCTCGAATCAGAAGAGAAAGGCTTTGATAAAAGCTTCATCTGAGGCATGGAGAAGCAGCGTCGTTAACGATCGAGATGAGTCTGACAATGCAGTTAAAAAGAAATGACCTAGAGGAAAAGCCCATGTTAGGAGAACCTGTCACAAACTTTCGATGGCTGGCCTAAAACCAAGAGTCAGTGGCCGATTTCAAAAGAGATGGGGCCTCATTAGTTGGCTATAACCTAATGAGCTGAGATGATCTGAACTTCCACTGAGGCTGTCTGCATGGAACCAAGCTTGAAAGGCCTTTATAAACGGGATTATTAAGCAATACTCATGGTTACAAGCTCAGCTCAATAAACGATTAAACCTCAATGCTGAAGGTCAGTACTTCTGCGAGAGTAGCACAAGTAACAACATTTTAAACTTGAATGATATGTCGTTGCAAAGGTTGCTGTATGAGGGACTTAAGCAAATTCAAGTGCCGTAGGTAACTAAAGAATGCGGAGAAATGAAATCAACAGATAGAAAGGGAAGTGAAACCGAAAATCACTCGGAGTAGCCTGTATATTACCGGATCATTTCAAGATGAAACCAAAATAACAGGAGGAACTTTGTCAATCCCTACCCCATCTCACGCACACACATTCCCTCAAGCAACCTCTCACTACGATACATTTTCAGTGGATACGGGAATGGTACTGCAACCATTATCACTCCTGACATATCCGGAATAAGCCAATTAAATGTTCCCGTTATTCCTGCACTTTGTTCAGATAACCCGTCTTATCTTTGTACGATAGTCAGCTGCTTGTGACAGTAGGTTGTTAACACCAAGTGTAGGCGCACTGACAATGAATGCTTGTTCAGGGCGTTGAGGTTTTACGCTAGGTCTCCCTTTTCTTCCTGTTATTATCCTTCATTCCGTACGCCACCATAATTGTACGGTAACGAAACATCAGTACAAATGGTTGGTGTACTGCTGTTGTTGTTTTTAGATGACCTGATTGTCTCCGTGCTAATTCGGCTGCAATCAACCCTCTCTGCACCCTCAGCTGTAGCAACGTCTACAAATGACACACTGCCCCTGCACTCACGATTATTAGTAAGGTACTCCATTCCACTGCTTCCACAGACATTCGTCATACCCATAAGGCCCAATTACAAATACTCACACAAAAATGAGCGAAGAACGCAGACCCCACTATTAATAGCATGTTTAAGTACGTCTGATTAATAGAGGATCCATTAACAACAAACTACATGTTTTTTAACGGATGGTTGCACAATCCAACGAGTTGCAAACAATCCTTGTCACCGAAACGTCGTGTTGCGCCGATACATTAGACTCTACTCTAATGATGAATAATTATCATCTTTTTTGAAAAGATCGCCGCAAAAAAAGCACGAAGGTGCATTATATAATCACATTATACAATTATAGCTGAACTGCTTGAATACCTGCAACTTCTAAAAGTCCCATAATCTTTCTGTTCATGTTTATCCGCCTCCGGGGTTTCATTCTACATTTTAGTTGGATGCACTTACGACCCACTGAAAGCAGCAACCGCGAGTGTTACCGGTATTACTTTAGCCTAACAAAGAGAAGCTAGTCTTTCTACCCACCCTTGCCTATACATGCGGCTTTCTATCCGTCTGTTAGAGTGCGTGGCTGGACACAACTGCCTGCTAGGACGACTAGGTCAACTAATATGTTTGGCGGCATCCGTGTCAGAATTTGCCTGTTACCGCGGTTTTCATAAGACAGTCACAAGACGCTAACGCCTACAGAGGACCATGGGTGGATTGCGCTGCACCACCCACAGCTCCAACCACACCCCCCATATCCAGTGTAAACCCGAAGAAATAAAACTGGGAGGCATGTGGATGGGAGCCACGTTTCATCAACGGAGTCGGTTCACACTCCTCCAACATACATAGCAGCAGCATTGCTGAGTAATTTGGAAATCGTGCGTACTAGACGTACACATGGCGGTGGCTGGACCGTAGTTCGCTCCATACTGGATGGAACCACCCTGAGTAAAGAACCACCACGATGACAGTACATCCCGTCCCCACTGGCACATCACGACGAGACTGGACTGAAATTTGGCGCTGGTGTGTCACTTTCCAGGAGCCTTCAGACCATACACGTCAGTGGTTAAAGCTCAGACTCACAATCTCCTCCTCTCTGGAGGTCAGGGAGAGGTCGATGGCCCACTTCCCTTAGAACCTAAGCATTTGTGGGTTATAAGCTCCCAATCCGAACAGTCTTGAGCACAAGCGCCACGCATTGTCTTTGAGTTTGGGAGGGCACCACCCGGTGCTCAATGGTTTGATACCGCCCACCGCAGACCAGGCAGTCCCTGGTTAAATTGGTGTAAACTGCCTCATGGGTCAGACTGTTGAGTCAAAGGCACCGGATGGAGTCCCTCAAGCAAACCTCCACGTACCCCATTACTTAGTGGGCCAGACTGTTGTGTCGAAGCTTAGAGGGAGGGCACCTTGAAAGAAATCCCACTATCGGAATGGGCGGTCGGAGAGTATCATCTGGCCTTTCGACCTGATCGACAACAATCCCTCTTCTACTCGTTTTTTATCCTCTCAACTCTTCCCCCCATGCATTGAGCAAGGCTGCCACTGACCACGCAGCTGCTGTCATTGATACATGTAGCTTTTCGAGCAAATCACCAGTTTCGTTTCACAGTGGTTCATTTAACGTAAGCACTCTGGGTCAGATCGATGGATCTGACTCTCACTATCTTGGTACTGGTATGTGTTGTGTCACAGAAATAACCATAGAAGATAACATCGGTGTGAGGAATCTTCGACTCCCTGGTTCTGTAGCTACTGACAAAAACAACACTCTTCGTGTCTCTGGTGATACCGCGTCAATGGCTCAAAATATCTATGGTGTTAGTATCAACCTCAGCAAACATGCTGAAAGCAATCTACTAGACTGGATACAGGTAAACAGCGGCACGTGTGCGTTTCGACTTCGAACCTCTATTGGAAGTAATAAGCACCGCCTGAAGACAAGGTGCCTTTTCATCGCCTCAGTTTCGGCCTCTAATGAATGCAGTTCAAAAGGTGTCAAAGACGATTTCTATCATAAACCATCATCTCCTCTTCGCACTGCAAAGGATGCTGAAATTACAATTGTTGCTAGTGACTTGAATGACCAAGTCGGTCGCCGTCCCGAATCTTAACAATACCTGGAGAGACAAAATGATTTGGAACATTGGTAACTCGGGAGGCTTGTTCAGTTGTGGTGTTCTCCGAGCTGGACAACTTGATTGCAAACGTTTCGCCACCATTCGAGGTGACATGTTCAGTGCAGGATTGATAGCGATCAGGTAGCAGATGGTAGAAAGCAAACCCAATGGTGGATAATTGGCAGTGATATTGAGAACAGCCGATTGCTATTCCAGCTCATCCGGAATACTGGTCCGAGAAAGCTATCAGTTAGCGAGACAATAGTTGAGAAAGATGGACAGTTGATCCATTCGCAGTCTTTTCGAGTAGGTCGTTGGGCCGAACATAGTGAAGAGCGGCTCAGCATGCCTGCTGCGACACTGCCACTTGATGAATCGTTTGAGCTGATATGGGATGCTGATGTCACCACCCCCACTTTGGAAGAGAATCGACATGAACTCGCCGTGTTGAAATGAAACACGGCTTCTGGACACGACGATACTACCCCACCTAAGCTGATAGATGGTGACTCTTCGTTTACTGGACCTGCTTCTCTATTCCACCCAATTTGGTATACTTCAGATTGGTGACTATCAACTGTCATGCACAATCATAAAAAAAGTTCGCGTACTTTGTAGGAAAATTATCGAGGCGTTAGGGTTAATTCCATCGTCTTAAAACTTTACGGGGATAACATTCGTCGACGATTTACTGGTTCCCGTGAAGACCGAATCACTGAAGGCAGACTGGCTTCCGCTCTGGTCGTGGTTGCATCGAGAAGAAAAGAAAGTCATCGACAGTACGCCGGTACGCAGTACCGATGCTTCGCTGCTGCGCGACCACCGCCAGTCGTACGTAAGCTAAGGGTACTGCGTGGGTCGCTCGGTCTTTATGCAGGGTCGAAACCGCGCCCTCGGATTACAAGGCAGGCTTATGATCCTTAAGCCTACGGGCTACATTTTTACACTTCGCCAAATTTTAGTGCCAAGACACACATATGAACGACCGACTATGGTGCTTTTCCTTGACTTGAAAGCTGTCTTCGAGTGTGTTGAATGCGTCAGCCTGTGCCACTGTCTATCCATGAAAAATATACCTGGAAAACCCCTTCGCATTATGCGGACATAGTTCTCCTTCGGTCCGATGTAATGGCTATGTAAACACTGTTGCACAGACTTCTGCGTAGTGCTGCATGGTTCCGCATGTGCTTGGTACCTTCAAAGTGCAAAGCACTGCTGCAAAACTGGATCCACACACCTCTGGCTTTAGCTATCACCGAACAGCCACTAGAAGTGGTGGATCGGTTCATTTATATTGGTCGCTGTGTCACCTATGGTGGTCACAGCACTGAGGAAGTTACTTCGCGTATCAGCAAGGACCGTGTGGCTATCCAGATTCAACCAGCTATAGATACGGCGCGATATCAGCATGTTAGTGTAAGATAGGGTGTATAACGCTGCGGTAAGACCAGCCTTGCTGTGTGGATCAGAGACCTGAGCAGTTGGCGGCGAAGACATCCGACGCTTGGCCATGTTTGACCACTGGTGCTTGCGGAGTATTGCTCACGTTTGATGTGAACACTGGGTGAGCAATGCTGAGGTCCGCCAGCTGGTTTTTGGCAAAAAGCTTTCTGGTTCCTCACTCGAGTGTTTGCCGAATCTTACTCGTGTACGTTGGCTGGATCATCTCCTCTGTATGCTCGTTGACTGGCTTCCTCGGCATTCATCATACGCTTTTGTTGCATCAAGTTGGGGGAAACTGTGAGATGGACAGTCGAGGACGTGGCATATAGTATTGAAGAAATTGACTGAGACTTGTTTAGGCTGGTGCGTGCCGTCTTCCTAGATGAAGGCCTCGGGATAGTCCACACCAATGGTTAGAAACTTTTTCAGACATGGCGCAATCACGCAGTCAGTGGCGTTCCTGCATTCGGCTCATTTCATCTAGCTGTTGATTCTCGTGTAATCCTGGTTGGTCTAACGGGCCTCCTTCTCGTTTACATTTATTTTACATTCCACATGCATTCAACCCCACTATCTTGCTGTTTTTGTTTGTTATTCTTGCGACGTGAGTCGTGATAAATAGAATCACCGCATTTCGGTGCTCGGACCATAGTTGCTCACCTGAACTGAACTGGTTGTCAACGCACAGATAATTTTCTCGGCAGCGTAAGCAAAATGATACGCCTCATCTCCAGGGTAAAAATGACCACCAAACAAGTTTCTCTTTCCCACTGCGCAATCCACAGGATAAACTGGGAACACTACCGTCAATTAACCCGATCATCAGATGAAGATGCCTTCTACCCAGGCAATGCATGTACAGCTGTGGAACATGTCTATCATCAGGTTCATTATGATATGGCTCTCATTGCATTACAAGTCAAGCGGATCGCTCACGCTCAAGAAAACGCAGTCGAATGTTCAGTCAGAAATACAGAAATCTGAGCAAGAGATATAAAAAGAGAGAAAATTTCACATCGAGTTTGCAGACTTATGGCAGAAGTAAATCATACTCAGTTGATGGGGAAAAGAAAGGAAGAGTAAACAGCCATACAAATGACACGTAGAAAAAAGCGTTTATCAATATTATGCGTCTCCCACTGATCACTGGACTTATTGACGAACACGGCCACTAATTCCATGACTCTGCCGCCATCTGCGAGACATTTAGCCAGTTCTTTATCACTTTAATGAACTTGAAAGCTGACTCTGTGAGTGCACACATGAATGTCAAAACGAGTAAGGATCGACCTGGAAGTGTGGTTTCTCTGTATGCCGTAACGGTGCTTCGCTGTCGCGCGACCACCACAAGTCGTGTGTGAGCTGAGTATACCGCGAGGACGCCCGCGCATACGCGGATTTGAACCCGTGACCATACGGTTGCAAGCCGGGCATGCAGACAATACAACCACCGGCAGACATGAATTCCATTAAGCTCTGCGCCATTACGGATGCCGATTGCATCCCATCACCCGTCAAAAAACTGGGAGGATCTGACATGCCATTGCTTCTTTTGAATATGTTTGCCACTTCGCTAGGATCGAGCTATTTTCCAGATCAGTGGAAAATGTCGTTGTGTAACTGTTGCCCCAAGAGTGGTCTAGGACAAAAAAATCGAACACAACCGACCGGTTCATTACACTACTGTAATCGCCAGATTATTCAAAAAATGCGTTAAGAGTGTATCGAATTGTATCAACAGATTGGGGCTGACAGAGATGTCCTAAACAACCAATTGTGCACAACCTGCCAGCTACACTATTTAAACAACATATCAGATTCAATCAACTCAGGATATATAGTCATCATCCTCTTCATGGACATGCAAAGGCTTTTGATCAGGTGTCGCATAGACAGTTACCTATAAAGATAGCTTCCTTTGGGGTCAAGAGCCAACTATTAGGTCGATCTCAAATAGTTACCTTAGGTGACCATCACTTTTCACTGCGTCCAACCACCAATGGTCCATTACTCTTCCTAATTTATGTCAACGACATCACT
Source organism: Dicrocoelium dendriticum (assembly GCA_944474145.2). Lineage (NCBI taxonomy): Eukaryota > Metazoa > Platyhelminthes > Trematoda > Plagiorchiida > Dicrocoeliidae > Dicrocoelium > Dicrocoelium dendriticum. Next base: position 96,695,673 of record OX104063.1, read on the forward strand.
AAGTTAGTTAACATAGCATGCCGTACTTATTAGCCCATGATATGAAGAGTGTTTACAAGTTCAGAAGGTACTACTACTCATCCAGGATTACCTTCACTCTTTTGAGATATGGCGTGACAAGTCGATGATGAGGTTCCCAGCGCAAAGACCAAGTGTCAGTTGTAGTGCGTGCATGATATCGGATGGAACTGTCACAACAACACCTTTGTGTACAACTGTTTACACCCGATCTCGGGATCAAATATACATGTACGTTCAACCTTTTGAGCAGACTGGGTACCAGATAGCACGAACCAGACAACCTGTAGCTAATATATCATACAAAGTGCATACAATCTCAATCAGAATAGAACATTTACAAGTTCTCACTGGTCCCAATCTGGAGTATTGCAACATAACTTGCGGCAGCATGAGGAAAACTGACAGGACAGCCATAGAGAACATACGGTGATCGTTTATCAAACGCTCAGTAGACAAACATTCTACCTTGAACTGTCTAGAACAGTGTCAGCAGCTTCATCTCGACCTGCTTTGGCTGCGAAAATTAAGACATATTTGGATAATGCTGTGCAATTTGATTCATAGTAATGCATATTGCAATCTACTTACGTTACCATTGCAGCACAGTTCGACTAGGGAACTTCTTAAAAAGACTTTGCCCTGGACAAGTCTGAAGTTCAAGTTCTCTCTAATCAAATATACCGCCCAGTGGAATCGGTTCCTAAGCATAATCAAGTATCATGAGAATGCGCAATCATTTTGTAGGAACCTCGGAAGCCACTTCGATCTGGACACGATAGTGATCTTTAGTTTGTGAGATTGCGTGACGATCTATTTAATGAAGGACCAGATAGCGCCTAATGGGAGAAATAAAAAAAATTCACGAAATGTAGGCACTCTTCAATGTTTACAGTATCCTTAAAGCGCACTGATGACATTCAGCCTAACGTTTAACGCAGACTTATGAGACATAGATTGCCGGGAACACAGGCAAAGACAAACGTACAACTGCATGTTGCCCATGCAAGAACGCAGTACTACCTGTAATATGTGCCAAACATGGACATAGCTTCACACTTGATGAGCAAGATGCCCAGTATTACTGGTATTCGATGCAAAGTCTAAGTATGCTTGCGGGGAAGAACTGGGATGGGAAGCTGGGCGGCTACTCCTGCAGCATTAACCGGTCAGGAAAACCAGTAAGATATTTTTTGGCTCAACATGCCTTTTGTCAAAGAGGTTCCGTTAATTTTTGAGTGAGTAATAGGGTCGCAAGTAATCTTTGATCTGACAGTGTGGGAGGCTATATCGTAAATCACTGGCTAACCCCAATGGCTGTGAAAACGCACGGTGGTTTAAGTAATGTGCGATTTCTTACACCATCCAGTTTGTAGTAGGCTGTCAGATAATTTGCTTTGATGTAAGTTTGAAGGGAGGATTGCCACGCCATGCTGCTGAGCAATACAAAGCAGCGGTCTTTGACATTGCATAGCTCGAGCCCGGATGAGCGCATAGAGGATTTGATAGCCTACACTAAAGACAAATCTTCCACTATGATGAGAACTGATAAAGTACAGCCATATCGAGACTTGCCAAGAAATGAAAGTAGATTCTCAGGACTGCCTAGATGGCCCACAGAACGTTTTAGATAAGCAGAAATTTGCTGAGAAGCACGTTTTGGATGAAGCTGGGAGGCTTGCGATACTGACAGTAGTAATGCGAAGAAGACATTGTTGACGATGTATTAGGAGAGGAAGAAGAAAGCACCAGCAGTACGCCGTACCGACGCTTCGCTGCCCCGCAAGAACCACCAGTTGCACGTGGACTAGAGATACTGCGAGGGTCGTCCTGTCCCTACGCAGGCTCGAACTCGCGCCATCAGATGATAAAACAAGCTCGTTACCTTTAGGCAACGGGTCGGCGACGATGTACTGGTATCAACAAACACTAGGCTCACTTATCAAAGACTAATGTCTCAGCTGAGAAATCAGAAATGCCGAAACAGCAGCTGAAGATAGAATAGACAAAAGTGATGGAACGGATGGCTTCATTACCTGAAACGGAGTCCTCGTAGCCGATTGTACTGCGATCAGGTTTTGAAAAGCCTAATCGTTTACTGGGTAACCCGACGGTATCCTGCTCACGCAATACAAAACTAAATGGCGTGCTGTCTAATGGTGCCACCAGTGCGTCAGAGCAGACTGAAACCTAAGAGCAGTATGACGTCAAGTCAAGAATTCGTTTTTATGCACCCATGAAGGGTGAATTTACAGCTGTAACACATACGCGATCGAAACGGTAAAGCGAATAACACTGTAACTTTATAATGTGCTCCAGGCAGTATGATTCCCTTTAGCAGCGGAAGCAGCCTACTAAAAGCCTACGGGTTTGTTGGAAGCCAGTCATGAGGCGATAACAGCTTTTGTGACGATAGCAATACGGTGCCCGTCAACCGGTCATCACATACGGACAGACTGTTTTTCTTAGTTGCTAGCACAGCGACACACTTCACAGGAAACCCTTTTGCTGACTTTTCACCTGCATGAAGACCGACTACCGATCGATCGAAACATGACACGTTCAGTGCGGCTCATGTGGTGTCCGGCTCACGTCCAGTTCTCACAGCTGTAAGGCGTGCGTCCACCGGGTCTTGCCACGTGGTTGAGACATGACGCATGCATTGCGGCTGTGGTGGCTGGATAGTATTCACTTCTCACAGCCGAACGGCTCGGTGTGCTCTGCGATCGTAGGCACACATGTGACGTCTGTGTCCCATCTCACCCATGCCAACAAAGTAATTTGCGCTACTGGACAATTATCATTTCAGTGTACTGGTGTGTACGTCAGCACCTGAGTACAGACGATCCTAGCTCCGGACTAGATTAATAAAACACCCTGTAGAGTGATGATGACGCGCGGTGAATGTTGAACAATAAGGTCGTAGAACTGTTTGGCCGACTTGCACAGAAGCGAGGGCCCAGCACTCACATTCGCACGGTTGGTGATAGGCACTTGAAGTCGTCTCGCGTTAAAGAGGAAGTGATTAACAATTAATAAGCTGTAAACCCGTGGCGGAGCTGTATGATATCGGGCGCGTCCCCAGGTTGCGGATTAGGGAATGCCTTCCTTGTGGAGGTAACTGCGAATAAGTCTCGTTTGCTTTTCAGGGGAGATGAATAAGCAGTCGTGGACAATCAGCGGCAGCGCCTCAGAGCGTGGAGAGTGGCTGGTCACCTGCTTCTCCATTAAATACCACAGGTGCTCGTACGGCGCTGTTTCAAAGCCAATGTGACCGGCTATAGGGTCAGTGACCACTCACTCTTGTAACTGAAGGTGAGTATCTAACGGAAGGCGGATGAACAACCTCTCTGGCCCCCGGCTTCTCTGTGGACTGCTTCCGAACACAAAGAAGGCGAATGAGCCACTTGGCTGTCAACGGTCTTCGTGAATCACCCCGCTGCCTTGCGGGTAAGGTCTTTAGACCAAAGCCTCGAGGTGGGGTCCCTTAAGTCAACCCACTTCCTCGGCCTGGGCAACCGGGAAGCTCAATGTCCACACCACACATGGAACTTTGCTTCCAGTTCTCTTACGCACTCTCTCTTTTTTGTTATTGTTACTCATGTGTTGTGGCACTCTGCCAAATGTTTATTGGGCCAGTGTTAAATACAATATATACACTAGGACGTAAACAGCAGCTGGCAGTGGAACCAGACATAGAGTAACAAAATTGCGAATTATAGCACACACTGTGACATCACGCTTCTGAAAAGACTGGGCGCTTATCAAAGCGGAGATGGCTGGACATATGCAAAATGTGAGATACCTGCCGGAAAGATTGTAGCTTTTCTGAGCACATTGGTGTATTCCGATGTTAAGATAGGAGATGTACAGATCTGTCGACCCCCAGAAAAACGCACCGTGTATGGGGGGCGGTGGGCATTAATTACTGAGGAACAGGTTAGTGGCACGTAATGGAGCTGTTTGTTGACAGTAGCATGAGAGCTGTTCTAAATGCACTCAAAACACTAAAAGTTATTCGCACGCTAAATTCAACGACGCGTGACTTCCAAACCTATCAATTAGTACCACACTGAGATCAAACTTTGGGTCCCATCCTGATCGGAAAAATAATTGCTCGGATGGGCGGTCTTGGTAATTTTCGCCTAACCGTTAGCGCTTGTAGTCCCAAGAACGTATAGAATATCCTACAAGCCGAAACAGATGGTGACCGTGCAATAAGAGTGATGGAAACCGGTTGAAAGTCCTTTGACTTACATTCCGTACTCTCAACATGGTTTACTGGTGATCCTGCCCGAGGTGATCCAGATTTCAGCCCAACAAAGGTTGGAGTAGGGAGTCGGTTAGGCCCAATGACTTGAGAAAAGTTATCGTATGCGGATAAATTTACACCATGCGATAAAACGGATTGGCGGGAAGTGAAGCCTTCTTGAAGTTGTTCACAAATGCGTGCTACTGCCTGAGCATCTACTTGGGAGCTAGCAGTAGAATCGGTCATTTTCGACAAACTATTGTCACTACAATCCTTAGAACTATGATTCAATGGGGTTGTTCGGAATTCCAATCGCGACCTTTTTGATTTTGGAGAATAGTTATTTGACGTAGGTTCTCTTAAACATGATGTAGCCTCCTGACTTCGTTCCATTTCGTCCCGGCGAAGAATTTCGTATAAAAACTCCACCTCCTCGGCGATTGCCTTAGGGGACAAACAAGGTCCAGCGATGGATGAGGCGCATGACTGATACATATCACTTCCGAGCACATTGCCGGACGACGAACTTGGATCGGTTGATAGCGATGTGTGCATTTGCTTCAAGAGTGGAGGACCAGAGGGATATGAGGCCGGCAGCCCAGGAACTGATAGCGACTCGGCAGACCTGGCATGGGGAATGACTCCGGAGTCCGTACTGTCAGTGGAAAACTCGTAGATATCGTGGCTGCAACAAGAGAACACAAGTAAACATAGAAGACGGAAAAGAGTAGCAATTTTAATCCGCGAAGAACGTGGTTATCACTACGAAGTGAGATGATGGATTAGCGACGACCGATGAGTGCATCGCTTAGGCTCTCGATGAAGACAGCGATGAAAATCAATACACAAATATAAGCGATATCAAATTTAAAGCAAAGAGTTGCTGTACGCACCCGGGAAGAGTGATTATCTAGCTGTTGACTTACAGTGGGCAAGAGTTGAAAAAAAGTAGACGGATTGGACACATTGTGCCTCGAGTAGTAAGCAAAAACCAAACTTTTACGCGACAGAACTAAAGGTGTGTAATGAAATAAGATAAAGTGAGCAAATCAGAATTACTATGTGTACTCACCTCGAGGAGTTCAAAGTAGGAGCAGATGATTGGAGAGTCGGGAAAAAGTTAGCTTTAGACTTTTTAAGGGGTGTCTCCTGTTCGGTGAGAGGCGATGTCGAGACAGTTCTCTGCTCAAGGGAATCCTGGGATCCAAGGCAGGGATCCAGCAACAATCGACACAGACTGGATGAGTTGCTAGTCGAATGTCCGGAAGATAAGGTTTGTGAAGATGGCACAGACTTGGTGGTCACAGACACACCAGTCGAGAGGCTGCTCGGGAAAAGAGGTACTCTAGATGAGGGGATGGCGGAGGACACAGACGGTGAGACAGGTTCTACCAAGTGTCTTTCAGTTGGAGCCAATATAGGCGAAGTCAATGAGATATTTGTGGGGATGACTGAGGATGTTGCGCTGGGGTGCGGTATAGGGAAAACACGATTGGAAGCGGAGTAGTGGCCGGCCGACGCAGTGGTAGGTAACGACGGTATAGACCAGACGGGAGTAGAGAAGTTGCTTGTCATCCCATTCGATAAACCAACTAGCTGTTGGCTGTGTGCTCCAATGTTACAGGATGATACGGATACGATAGAAGGAACTGTGGTAGAATTCGCAGGATTGGTTATATGAATATGTCCGTTTAGTTCGTATTCTGATGAATCACTCGTATTAGTGGACGGGAAATCTTGCAAAAGCAGCTGTGTGAGAGATGTTATAGGAGGACTCTGTGTTAGCGCAGGAGTGCAGTGATTCCGACCACCAACACCGATGCGTTCGATCTGTGAAGAGACGTGACGAGTACGCGTTAGCGTTGAGACAGATGCGACGGCGTTCGACTGAGGAGTCGGTGGACCGCTACGGCGACGTTTGGCTTTATTATTGGCGGGGGACGCAAGGGAAGTAACAACGGCAGTGATAAGGGAAGGCTGTGTTTCGAGTGACGAGGTGTTAAACTGCGCAGTATCCCGAAGAGAAACAGACAAGGGGGAGTGATTTGACTGGCCAGATCCAGAGGATTGATGAAGGGCGAATTCGGGAGGACCGATGCAGGGAGAAGAGGGTTCAGAGTGGGTCTGCAAATAATCCGAGAGAAAACTCAAAACATTGAAAATGTTGAACAGGGGAAGTACGACAGAGCAGATGTGAGACCAGGAGGCGCAGCTCCAAAGGAACAACGCGGCCCGGAAGAAGAAAACTTTGCCGTGTGCCTAAACCAAAGCAAACTTGCATAACGAAAAGTGATGAGAGGAAATGCGCCTAAAGAGATGAAGCAAAAGGAAAAACCGTTCTGAGTGTGATATGCAACTACTCGGGCATCAGTGTATCGCGCATACCAGAGCGTGATATGTAGATGAGCCTCGCAAAGCCGATGTACGTAAAAATAGATGGGCAATTCGTGCAAGGTTAAAGAGGGAATCGTGCGAAGTCCGCCATACAAAACCGAAGGAACGGGAAACATAACGTCATTAAACCAGGGCCACGCTGAGATCAGTATCCAAAAATGGTAAGTAAATTATTGGAAAAGATAAACGGCGTACCGCTGATTTTGGGCGACACTTGGTGCAGCTGTTCTGGGGAGCAGGAATCGATGTAGAGGGATGTAAGAGGCGCTGAAACAAAACATCACAACGAATAAACAACAGAGCTGGAGAAAAAACAGGTGTGAGTAATAAGTTCGAGCTAACAAGACGGATTACTATAACAGCACAATAAAGGAGAAACAACATAAGGCCAGGAGGAGCATCAGAAAGACCAAATGAGGGTTACATACGTCAAAGTGTACCATCTAGTCGCTGAAATGAATATATCTCCACATGAGGTTATAGATTAGCATAAAATAGAATAGATACCGGAAATAATTACTAGATAAAGTCCTCTTGGAAGCATACACAGAATGTTAATAAGGAAGAAGGAAAAGTACCGGGCCCGATTGTGGTTCGCATAAGGTTTTCAAATGAAAATGTAGGCTGCAATATGATCAGATACTAGAAAGGCTAAGCAACGCCAACGTATAGACGTCAACTGCACTTTATGAACTTGATCTCTGTGGAACGTAGTAACCAAGAAGAAAGACACCTGCAGTACTGCTCAATGAGTTGAGCCGATAAAACGGGTAGATAACACTCGTCACTGACGGTGAGTAGAGAAAATGCGCTATACTTACCACAAGGAGACTGTTTGCCTTGGAGGGCGATGGTGGAGGTATGGACCCCACAGAATCAGGAAAACGTGTGACCGACGGTGATAAGGCAGGGGAACAACCTGTCAGCAAGCGTTCATAACTCCTTGTGGAGGAAGGTGGATAAGCGATAGTTGCCGTAGGGGAACTGGAGATAGGTAGTGTTCCATCGGTTGAATTTGTTAGTGTGGTGGGGCTCATTGATTGGTCATGACAAGAGGCACTCGTGGGAACTTGAACTGAGAGTAATTGACCTGAAGGTTCACGCGGAGAAGTAAAGTTTGAAGAGGATGAAGGTTCCGCAGTGCAAGACTTTTGGATCACCTGAGTGCCCGCAACTGTGTCAACAGAAGTGTAGTCCAACGATGCGGGAGCGAAAGTGGAAGAGAAAGTGTGACTGCTGCTGGACCTAGACTCAAAAAAGGACGCAGGCAACAGACAAAGATCCGCCTCTTCAGACAAAAGCCACTCAAGCATACAACATTTTGAGCCGCCAGATGTACGCTGAGTAGTTTTCAAGTCGGCGAGGCACGTGTTAGGAGGGGCCGGAAGCTGCGTACTGGAGTTAAGCGCACCCACCAAAGTGACAGAATCAGCTGCAAGGGATGAAGTCGACAGGCAGTCACGCGGATCCATCAGATTGGAGGAGGTAATTTGTGACGGTGTTGAAAGTAAGGTCTGAAGGGCCGTTTCAAGAGTGGGTTATGAAAAAAAATAGAGAAGTGATCAGAAATGAAGTGAATTCATCTCGGTAGTACACTGCGGCCACCAAGGTGGTGGAGATTAAATGATTTATGCGGGAGAAAAAGCGATGATGGCGAAAAGTGACACTAAACGCCGAAATCCAAGCCGGTTAGATTTAAGAAAAATGGCGTCGTTTGGTAACCGAAATAAGTAGTATTTTGAATCTGAATAATAAGGGCGCCATAGAGCTTCCGAATGAGGCTCAAACAATAGAGTAAGTAATTAGTAACATCAAGCATGCTATCGGAAAACAAAAGTCAGACCGCAGTCACAACACAGTGCAGATAGGACAACGTCAGAGACAGCTGGGCGAATGGTTCCGACGACACACAAATAAACTCTACAATGGAAAACCACACTAATTCCGAACCCAATAGGTTAAGCCAATTCAAAAATCCTTTGAAAAAGAGTATATTTGCAATGGGAGAACATAGACGGAAATAGTGGGCCAATGGTAAACAGGATCTCAGTGCATCGATCACACTCTTCAACTAAAGTACGCGGGAGGTCCCTCTATGCTTGCAGCTGTTAAACTGGAAAGATAACCCGGGAGTGTACAAGTGCTATGGATGGCGACAATCTGCAAGTCCAATGAGGGCGAAGAGTTGTCCATCGGAAGAGAAAACGTCGTAAAGCGCATTGGATCAGACCACCTGTGAATGAATTCCTGGATGAAGTGTAGTGCGCTCTTGCTCGCAGATTTCGTCGAACGCTGCTTCTAAATTTGGTTTCTACCTTTACCTGTGGCTTTCGGATGTTAACATAGTGTTAGGTTTGACTCATAGGTAACAAACCTCAGTCGATTCACAGTTCCGACCACACTGCTGGTTTCCGTTGCAGTAGTAGTGTAGGACAAACCGGTTAGCAAAGCTAGCCACGCGAGTACAGTCGGTGGTAGCCATAATGATTTGGTTCCCCGTACATCCATACAACCCGGCCTACGGTAACAGCTAGCGCAAGCCAGACGGTACAATAAACGCGGCATTACTGGATGAAATGCCTAATCAGTAATTCAGTGTCTGAAATGGTTAGATGGTCATTCGCTTAAACATGACATGGAGGACCTCTAGCGACAGAAAACTTACTCGTTGCTCCTGAGACACCAAGTCCTCAACCGTATTGGGCCCAGACGATGAATGTGGCAGAGTCCATTCTTGAGGTGCCATAGGCATGTTAGATGAAGCAGTAAATGATAGAGGGTGATTCATTGAGGAAATTGCATTAGTCTCATTGCTACCTTCGCCTGATGATCTCCGTTTGAAAACCGAAGTGGCTAAAACGACGGGGAATAAACACAGCTAATAACGAACCATGAACTGCTAGTGAGTAAACGTAGCACGCAAGATAGGATAACGAGTGAGTTCTGTTGAAAAGTGCAAGAAAACAGTAACCGTACCATTGGTAGTTTGAGTAACTATTGTACTACTCGGTCTTGGGGCCTCGGTGACCAAAGGATCAGCGACTGGCGACTTATACGGGAGTTGTGTTACGAAATGATTGGTATTTCTCAGAGCATTGGGACCCAAATATTGTCGTACCACCTGTCGCACTCTGCGAGCAAATTGCTCGCGTAGAGTAGCATCCAATTTCGCAGCTGTTGTGATGTTTATCACAGATGGAGCAGAAGGTCCGGGTGATGTTATGAGCATGTCGGACCGGCTCACAGGGATGCGTTTTTCGTTGTTGCGGTAAATTTCTTGCCAAATATGGCGAATTTGCTTCACAGCCTCCAGAGGCAGCAAGTTTTGTAGAAGCATTATACTATAGAAAACAAGTAAAAAAGGACGAAATGTGTATGAAACTGGTGACAAAAATATCGGAGCAGAATTCTGCCAAGAGACAAGAAACGTCGGTAAGCAGTAACCAGCAAAAGCGGATCGAAGAGTAGTACATCACCAAACGAAACAATTCGTGATGCGAACCACAGGAAATGACAATAAAAATGGCAACAAAGGAAAAAAGTGCCATACACAAGAGCGTGACAGAATTTGAGGTTAAAATGGCGGAACCAAAAAAATGAATAAAGAAACTGTTCTGATGCTGAAATAAAAGGATTCAAACGCAATATGCTTATGAAGAATAAACGATGGAGAGCGTCACCAGAAATCGTCAGGAAAATGATATCAAAGATCACAAACAGGTGTGGAGCTTGCTGACACGCAATAGAAGATGTGTGTAGCTAAAATAATGAATGGATATCCTCATTAAGAGGAGTAGGCAGTACCTTCACTTTTCCAGTTTTGCCACGGTTGCATACAGACGCGGCCTACTGAAAACGCTGTTCTACATGGCCAGACGAATTTGTAGTCCGGATAGCTGGAAGCCGAAGAGAAATTGCTGCATAGGAACCTGGTGTTAAATGGTTATCCTGAAAAGTTCATCGAAGTGAACAGCAGACTCTCCAAAAAGAAAGTGCCGGTGTTAACAACAGAGAAAAAAGCAGTTTGTCTGTTTCTGTTCTTCACGGGAGACCATGTGGCAAATGACATCGGACACAAGCTCAGGTCTGCCCTAACGCGCACGTACGCGACGGCCCAGTTGCGCCTCGTACACACTACTCGGAAACATGTTCTTCATGACCGTCAGAGCCACTCTTCAGCTAGTTCGCCCCTTCATGTGGTCTAACAGTTCACCTGAAGTTGCAGTGACGTTTACATATGCAGGACTAACCGTCGGTTGGCTCAGACGGTGGCTGAACACTTGCCAAAGTGGGTGGAACAAATGATGATGCAACAAATCGGAGCGCCCCCCAGAATGAACCGGATTCTGTCATCATCTAGCACCAAGCACTTCGTGACAACTGGTCATAAGGTGGACCCGAAGACTGCGTTCAAAGCGATAAAATAATGAATTCAAGTATGGCTGATAGGGGCTCAACATACTATAGGCTTCGATAGCAAAGGGATGACGATATGTGGATAAGAACGCTCAAATCACATTATTGAAACAGTGCACTATAAATGCAAGGTATTAAGTTAGCAGAAGCAATGGATAGATAACGGGAATAGTCTCACAGGATACAGGGTCAAAGATCGGTGGAGCCAAAGCAGAAACAACCGTTTGTGTGCAACTTGCATGTTGGATGTAAGTGGGAACATATCCTGACAGCCAGTGAAATAAAGGCATCAAAAGCACAACAGTACACAGTACCGACGCTTCGCTGTCACGCAATCACTCCCGGTAGCATATGAGCTAAGGATATTGCGAGGGTCCGCGGTCCTTATGCGGGCTCGAACCCACGCCCTCAGATTAAAAGGCAGGCTTGTGTTCCTTAAGGCTACGGGCCGGCAAAGCATTAGCAGTATGCCGGTACGCAGTACCGACGCTTTGCTACAGCGCAACCGCAACCAGTCGCACGTGGACAAAGGATATTCTGAGGGTCGCCCGGTCCCCTACGAAGACTCGAATGCGCGCCCTCAGATTATAAGGCAGGCTTGTGATCTTTAAGGCCACAACTGACCTAGTGAAATAAGGGATGAATATGGACAACAGACAAATATAACCGATAGTTCAAGTAAAAGACGCACCCACTAAGTGAAATTCATGCAGACCAGAATGAACGCAGGTGAAGGATCTATCGGACAACAGAGAAAGTGAGCGGCTAACGGGTGCAGTTAATGTGGTATTGGGTACCGCCGTGAAAGCATAATGATTCGGTATGCTGACACAATCGGATCGCAGCTGGCAGCAAAGATACACAGACGTCTCGCATAGCATCTCGCCTAACTTGAAAGTATATCGACATCAGAAGTTGATAATTTGGGGAATGAAGCCACAATATCAAAGGTAAAACAGGTCTAAAGAACATAAGCTTTGTCAATGAAGTTAGTAAACAAAATCCGAAAAGCGGTATAGCTGATCACAACAACGCGAGTCAACACGACAGAGAGAGGGAAGAATATCAATCTGACCCGAACAGAGTTAAAACAATGCCAGTTGGCCGAAATGAAAAAAAACAAATAGTTAAATGAAAAATACGCGAGGGGACTTTTAGGCAGCTCTATTATGCCCTTAGGCCAAGCGATCGACTAGTCACTTTGCAGTCACCTAAACAGACACAGTGCAACTAAAATTTAACAGACGATGCAGTGTGGTCCCACGGGAACTATTGTCTTACAGTCACCGAAGGGCCACGAGATAAAGTACTTGGTGCTCTTACCAGATATGATCAAGGCTTCGCATGTAACGATGGCGAAAAATGACCAGCCTATTTATATCTTCAACATATACCGTATGTGCTCCTGGTCCGCGCATTACTGTTGCGTACTACTCTTGACTGAAGAAGTAACAGCGCACAATCTGCGCGAATGATTACGTTGGCGAGTCAACGGAGAATCATCGAGTCACGCGGTACTCGTGTCAGTGACTCGGATGCAGGGGGTGATCCAACCAAATGGTTAGGTGAACGGATTGGGTATAGCGTTGGTTATTTGAGAAGTGTAAACTTTGGAAGTCTATTCGTTCAGTTCGAGTCCTAAACTGCATCTGAAAGCGAAAGCCGAAGCGAACGACCGTCAGCAGTAACGCCTGCATATCTAAGGGCTCATAAGTGATAAAAGAAACGATACTACATTCGACGGGTACTCCAAGAGCCAATAATGAAAGTGTACTATCTGCAAGTTCAGTAACAGGAATAAGAAATGATATCAGAAAGTACCTAATAGCCTAGAAACCATGGGAGGCTGGGGTGTATGGAGTGGTTCGCACGCCTGGCTTGCAATCATAAGATCACCACTTCGAATCTGGGTAGGGACGTGCGTCTTCGCGGTGTACTCAGCCCACGCGCGACTGGTGGTGGCCGCGCGGCAGCGAAGCGTCGTTACGGCGTACGGCTGACACATTATGTTGTCCCATGTAGCTCAGTGGTCTCAACAACCGACTGGCACAGCCGAGTTGCGGGTTCGAGCCCTGCCAGGGTCAAATGCAATGCGCATTGCTGACGAATTCCGAAAGGATGAAAAGGCCATACAGAGCTTTTAAATGCCTCAGCTTCTTCAGTCGCCTTGTGCATTGCTTGCAGACGGCTTGAAGATTTGGAGGGTTATTGATTCTCTCGACGAACGTGACCTCCTTCAGCAGCACCTCGACTGCCTATCCCGTTGGTTGACCCGGCCAATTCCTCGTTTATGAGCCTGGGGAGGGATGGTAATGGGTGTGCGTACACCCTGGCCAGCCACCCGATGCATCCTACCAGTTCCGTAAATAATCTAGGCCTACTCTCACGCTTTGATCTGAAGTCTATTGACAACACGAACAGAGTGAAGGCGAGCTGACAAGGCCTGTTTTTGGCACTTAGACGCAGCTTCTGCAGTTGGTCTGAAGAGATTGCCACTCGTCTGTTCTCTCTCATGATAAAGCCGGTTCACCCGCCTATTGTTCGATCATAATAGGTGAGATGCAGAGACTGGAACGGGTCCAGCATGTAGCTGCCAGGCTCATCCCAGCTTACGGGGTATGTCGTATGAGGACTGATGTAGGAGACTAGGGCTTTATACCCTGTCATATTGTGGGCTTCGAGTTGATCTCATTATGACGCACCAGATACCGCACCTGGGCCACTTCCCTATATTGAAGTCGCTGCTTCACATTCGCAAACCAAGCAGCACTCGTGGTGAAGGATTTAAAGCGCATCGCTCACCCTCTATGCTTCGAGTGGTGAAATATTAGAACAAATTGCCGGAGATGTTAATCGATGCGAAATCGATGACGCCCACTTTGCGGACTACAGGTATAGGGAGCGTATCGCACCTGGAGAAGATGCAGTGCAGGTTTAAAATGCTGTCACCACGCAGGAATCAGCGATATGATTCCGCGCACATTCCCGATTCACCTACGATGGAGCAACACTGATTTTTATCCTCTCACTCTCTATTCGCAGTATTCGGTAAACGCACAGTGTCTCAAAGCAGTGATTAATATAGTTTTGGTTGAGCTTCTAACAGAACCGGAACCAAAAGGCTATTCACTTGGATCAATGTAAAAGCAAATTCTGAAATAATTCTAGTGAGAATCTACGATAGTGTGAGCACTGCGAGCTATTAACTCGGTACCATCAGGATCATGGTCACTATCCAACTACCCTGGACGTAGAGACAATAAGATGTTATTAATCCGTAAACTTAATCGGAGCAAACCGGGAGCTAGCGCCGCCTATCGAGCAGCATAAAAACATCTTGACGTGAGTTAGTTTTGAAAGAGGGTCTGCATGATGAAACAAGAAGTGGTCAATGGATATAGAATATAAGAGTGGCTCTGTCGAGGTTGGAAATATTAGGAGAGAAAAGGAAAATCAAGCTCGGAAGCACCAAAATCGGACAGTAATTAAATTGATATATATCCGCTGCAGAGCGGCGAGCGCAAAGCACACGGTTTCAAAACCAAAATCAACAAAATAGGGAAGCAGACCCGGTTCGGGAATACGAAGCTACTTGGGGCCGGTAATACGCGACTTCAGCAAGGCAGATATTGTAGGATTCTCAGTCACAATGAACATCACAGCTACAGCAACAGTCAATCGCATGCGAATTCTGTTAGGCTTGGATCCCATTGAGAGGAGTGATAATGAACCAGTGAGTGAGAAATAGGCTAACACAAACTGTTGGAGACAACTCGGAGCGTTCGCACCGCAAGGATGCTGATACCGAATTCCCATTACTTAAAAATAAATGAGTGTTACCTAGTGCAACCTACCAAACTATGCTAAGATTCACTCTCATCACAGTAGTCATTCCTGAACAGATGTTTAAGGCTAGTGCACAGCAGAAGAAAAAGCACACACGGTGCACGAAGCATAGAAATGCGCACCCGTGTACAATGGAGACGGCGCTATGGGACCCGTGCAGGCGACTATTTCCAAGCTAATAATGACAGAGTAAAAGGAAAATGAATGGGGATAGAAACCAGATTTGGTTGCATATGGTTCAGATCGCGTAAGTTTACGTATTCGTCAAGCTATCATAATCAAAAGTAAAAAGAGTGGCTCCAATGGTTCTGATGCCGAAACAAGCATCCTAGATGGCGTGGGCTAAATTATCAATCACATTTGGAGGAACCGCCATCACAGTATTGAATGATAAGTGATAAGTGAGCGGTTTGTAAGTTCGCACGTACAACGGTCTTTTATAAACGTTTAATGAGAAACTCTGTTAATCTTATTATGATCAGTGCAGTGAGATGAAAATCGAGCAGCTCTGGTCAAAGAGGCAAAAGATAATCTGCGTTTTAGGTTTGAGATGATTAATAAGCACGCTTTCACTCCAGACATCGAAGTGGTAATTCAACATTCCCGTAAGTACAATGTAAGGGGCAAACGTAACACGTTACCAAAACAAAATTCCCGAACTAACTGAAGAGTAAATTTCTTTCCTAATCGCTACGTCGTGTGGAATAAACTATTGCAGACTTTGTGAACGTGCCATTTGAGGGGAGTTTTCCGTATTCTGCTAAGATATATACTCAGCACACGTTGTATGAGGAAAGACCCAATACCATAGAGTGAATAACGAAATTCTCCGATTCAAAGTCATTCCAGCTCTACCACGTAGTCTGCTTTCTTGTTCCGCTGAGCTTGTGGTAAAACGTGTGCACGGACGTAGTCAAACACAGGATAATGCAGTTTGTAAAATTCGATTGGCACATTTCGCTTTCCTGATCCCACAGATTCACCGTGTGCACATAAGAACAATGTGCACAACGGTGAGCTAAACAACAGACTTTTTCACCACTACTCCACCTTCCGCTCGCTTCTTTCATCTGTGTCAAAACAAATGTGAACTTGTATATCTTAGTCACGGTTTTATCTTCACTCAATGTTTTCTTTCCTTTCACTATGTACTTTCATCCGCTCTTCATACTTCCAAAGCTACCTTCCATCTCTCATGTTACATAGATGTTGCGAAGTGAAGCAACAAAGTTTTTTCCTTAATTTTCATTCTTAAGCTATAATTTGCTTATATTCATCTGCACAAACAGCAGTCATCGAAAATGGAAACTCAGAGGTAAATAGATTCATACTAATTTGTTTATATAGTCCAATCTGCTATGGGAGCACGTAGTAGCGCATTGCTAGTGAGTAGTATGTGTGTAAAAGAAGAGGCGCAAAGAAATCAGGGAAACCGTGGATCACCACGGACGAATGACGTGTGGTACAAAAATCAGCAGGATGAAAAATGCGTAGTGAAGAAATCCACCTCCACCGATACGTTATGATGAAGCGCAGCAGAACGGCGTTGGATAGATACCAAGAGAGAAGTGCGCAAATTGGACCTGAGTTTCAATGTTCGAACTGTTATACTAATAGACCTTGGTTCTCCAATAAACAGTTCGTCTTTATCGCGTCGCGTCAACCATGCCGTGGCGGGCCAAGGGTGAAACATGGTTGTCTGACCGGAGCCATTTGAGAAAGGCGACGTACGCAAGTTTCTGGAAGACATCGGAGATGTCGCGGATGCAATCGGAGTGAAGCAGATTGCCTTGTGCAGTCTCCTCATACGCAGAGCGAACGCGATTCTGCAGGCGGCGCGAAAGAGTCCAGTGAAGTTGGATTGAGCCACCATGAAGGAAGCGCTGATTACTGGGTCCGACAGCCCAGTAAACCACCAGGATGCGATGCGGCGATTCAAGGCGGCCAGGTTTGGTGGGAGCGGACCCGTTCAACTTCGCTACCTCAGTGACTTACTGGACCAAGATCTGCCCAATTTGGACGACGCGTCAAGACAGTAGCTGTTAGAGGAGCAGTTACTGGACCGTCTACCTCTGGCGACGATCGATCGGCTCCGGATTGTGAACCCTACGCAGTGGGTGTGGTGGAGCTTGCGCAAGTGACAAGAGTTTGCATAGGAGGAAGCCACTGCATGAGAGCGGAGGACCGAAAAGAGGAGGAGCGACTGAACAGGATAGAAGAGGCTGAAGCAGATTGCCTAAGACATCGGGGCACTCCGAATTCCCTGTCAGATGACACGACCGAAGGGATAATGCTTCCGTGATGCGAAACTGGAACACTGGAAGCGGTACTATCTGTCAAAGCGTGGTAAACTCAGTGTACCGAATAAAAGTTGCAAACCGTATTGTTCTCCAGTTGGAGAGTTCATATTTGTGGCGTTGAACAGTAGTTTGACTGCAGCAATGGCAGAAGTGGATAGGAAAACATAGGTGTGATTAATACAGGGGATGAAATTTCACTACTCAATCACAGATGGAGTGAAAAGTCGTTTCCCATGGCGGTGAAAGCGATTGGTGGTTGCGATATACGCATAAATGGTATGGCGGAACACGTGGTTGGTGCATGCGATCAGAATTTCAACCATCTCTTCGCCGTGTCACCGGATGTAAAACAGACAATCCTGGGTGTAGACTTCATCCAAGTCAGCGAAGCCATCGTCGACCTGAAACGAGGAAAGCTGATGACGAAATACGTAGCTATACCACTTGTTGGCAAAGAAGGATCCACACAGGTACACTCGGTCATGGCAGTATTACACACGAGTCCAGCCTTGTAACCGCTCGAAGGAAAGTACGACATCCTATTCACGGACGATAGTAGTCCTTATGGATTTTGTGACTGGATAGAACACACAATTCCGTTATCGCATCAGTCCTATCGGCCGCATAGACCCAGAAGTGTCAGTACTCCAGGAGTCTGAGGTCAGAAGGAAGATGCAGGTGTGGTCGAAGAGGCCAACAGCCCTATAACCCCAATTGTTTTGATGAAGAAGTACCGCTTTTGCGCGGACTTCAGAAGGCTGAGCGAAATCTCGCTGTCGTTTCGTCTCGGTGCCGTCAGTGGCAGATATGTTCGACAGTGCAGAAGTCAACGTTATTTACGGTACTGGACTTGAGATATGGTTACTGGCAGCTGGCGATCAAACAAAAAGACCAGTAGAAGACAGCGTATGTTGTCGGTGATAAGCACTACCTATTTAAAGGGTGCCGTCTGATTTGTCTGGGGCGCCATCCACCTTCCGACATTTGATGTTGCGCTTGGTGGATGGATTAGAGATTGTGGCTGTGTATGGAGACGACATCGTGGTATGTAGTGAGTCAGACAGAACACCACCGTTATCTGGAAGCAACGTTGCAAAACATTCAGCAGTCAGGATTGCGGATAAATGGACCTAAATCTCAAATCAGGAAAACTTCTGTGACATTGCTCGGTCACAAGGTGGGTCAGGGTGAATTCAAGCCACTACCACAGAAAGTATTGGCAATTAGAAACACCTCAGTTCCGACCTCAAAACGCAGTCCTCGAGCATTTTTGGGCCGCGCCGGACATTGCGGTAAATTCGTCAGGAATTTTAACAGCCTGATATCACCTCTGTACGGGCTGTTGGGAGAAGGGAAGGCACCCGCGCATTTTTTTCCTCTGAATAAATGTGTCTTCCGACGTCGCTTCGAATAACAACCAAGTTTCATGTAAACTAAAAATGTCTTGAGCAAAGTATCCAGAACATATTTCGGGTAATTTTGCTGTCGAGTCTGATGCAGCCCATATATCTGAGTCACAGCTCTAGCCACATTGCTTACCAAACATAAGATGGCGCTTATTGATGAAAGCCTGCAGCCAAGCGTTTGGTTAATTCAAGTCTGAGTTTAATAACTCTTTTGCAACATGAAAACTCATAGTTGAATTATTGGTCCAGATAATTGGACTTTCTTGCGAGTGCAGATTGTTGCCATTTACAAGCAAGTGTGTTTATGCCATCATTTCCCGCTTTTCTACAGTTTTTTTTCCAGTCTGGTGCGTTGTTTACAAAGTCATTGAAAACCTCGGCTTTCCACTGCAAAGTTCTAAAGATTTGTACCTTGTCTACTAAAGGTTCAGCCAACGTTCGTGAACTTTTTCTTCTTGGCTTTGTCGAATCACTGACATTCTTTCATCAAGTGTTAATGCATTTAGCTCTGCTATGTTGGAACTAACCTATCATTGCCAATGCAGCTGACAAAGTAAATGAACTGATCAATTTCCTCAAGTTTCTTGCAGTCAAGAGTCAAGGGGTCATCAAGTGGCCGGTGGTCTTGTAACAACACTTCACATTTTAAAGGTGCGTGGCGCATGCCAAATGATGGGATCGCTCTAGAAAGGTTATTCTAGGTTGATTGGGCAGCCCCAAATTCGTTAAAAAGCAAGATAATATCGTCCGCATAACCAAGATTAACTAACCTTTCATCAGGTAGAACCTCAACGCTTACATCGTGAAATTAAGCAAAGGAACACACTATGAGTCCAAGACGAAATTGAATAAAAACGGGAATATCGGGCAACCCGGACGAACGCCACCTGTTGTCGAGAAGACATCCGACAAATCACGGGACCCTGACTTGGCGTGTGGTGTTTGAGTACAAGGCATGCAAAAGGTTCACGTCTCATGGGAACGCCCTTCAGCGAAGTATTTCGAACACAATGGATCGATAAAGTCGAATGCACTCTTGAAGTCGAGGAACACAGCTATTGCCGGCATGCAGCATGTGTGGCGCTGCTACAACATCTGGCGCAGAGTAATTATATAATTTATACATCCACATTCGGGGAGGAAGGCTGCTTGCTCTCTCCTAAGCTGGCCTTCTCGTTCCATAATGAGGCGAGGAACGAGAACTGAGGCCAGTAATTTTATCACAACTGATGTTAGGCTAATATCACTGGTTAGCAGTCGGTGTGGCTGCTCTTCTTGTACATTGTCATTATAATTGTTTCGATCCAGTTGGCTGGGATGGTTTCTTCTTTCTAGACTTATTCGAACAGGGAGGTCAGTGGTTCGCGGAGGACCATATCACCATCTTTAAGTAATGCGGGTGCGAGGGAATCCGGGCATCAGAACGAAAACGACAGCTTTTCGGACAGCCTCTGACGGAGTCTCTAAACTGACCGGCCATGGCTCAGCCTGCATCAACGGAGTATGAACAGGGGGACAACTGGACCGGTATAGAAAGTGCTCTGCCCAACAAGCCGTACGGCGCTTCTTATTGTGAATCAGGTCATCCGTATTGTCTCGCTGACGCCTGGTTTTCTAGAGCCATTGATGCGGATCGATTGGAAGAGCTTGAAATTGCCGACTGCTTCTGCTTCCTTCATTTTTTGAGTCCTACTCGTCCACCAGGTTTTCTTGTCAGTATGTAGGCTCCGCTCTACTTCGCGCCGAATAGTCCGCCTAGTTACATTGTGCCCTGAGTCAGACGGGTGTTTTCTTCAGGATTCCAACAGGTTTACCGACGTCACGGATATCCACTGACTGATGTCATGACGATTAATAGTGCCGAAAGCAGAGGCTCCTGCATAGTGCATGGCAGCTGAGGTCTTCTTCCATTGAAGCCCGATGTCATTCGGACGAGAGAGCGAAAACTTGATTAGTAGAGCATCCTGGTAAGTCTGTGTGACCGAGGGCTGAGATAATTTC
Source organism: Dicrocoelium dendriticum (assembly GCA_944474145.2). Classification (NCBI taxonomy): domain Eukaryota; kingdom Metazoa; phylum Platyhelminthes; class Trematoda; order Plagiorchiida; family Dicrocoeliidae; genus Dicrocoelium; species Dicrocoelium dendriticum. Next base: position 96,716,306 of record OX104063.1, read on the forward strand.
TCAGTTGCCAATCGACGTACGCCTCCCGGTAAATGTCATGGAAAAACGACAGTGTGCCAAGGCATGACCAGAGTCGACGGAAACACTCCAGAACAAGGGAGAACTCAGGATAGAAGCATACCACCAGTAACTAATGGCAATGTGATCTAGTTGGGTCATCGCTTGTCAGTTGTACGTGGACGCCAAGTGGAACTTCGGCGGTGCTACCAAGAAACAGTCGGTGTTCCGTACATAGTTGCAATAGACGCTCGCCCTTATCCGTACGGTCGGAGTTGAGTCCATCTATACCACCTTGCTGAGTTTCTGAAGAGCTCAGACAACCCAATTGCACATGCATATCCCTTGCAAGTACTATGATATCTAAACTGGCAGTACTGCGAAGCAGCGTGCTCAGTTCGTGGTAGAAGGTGTCCTTAGTAGCATTAGAACTGCAGCCGGTAGGAGCATAAGCGGAAAGCATAGGCAGTGTCTAGTATTCCTTCGCTGATCGACCTTAGTTGATGTCATCAAACGAACTGCCTACAAATGGTTGTTCACGGGAATCCAAATAACCAATGATGACTCAGCCTTGATCAGTGCTTGTCGCATCAGCGTCTCCGGATGCACGCAACCAGTAGCGAGAAGACAAGCCGGGCGCAGTTAATCCAACAACCTCGTGAGGGTGATTGATCCAAGTTTCGGACACACAACACACGTCAATACCCAGTGTGTCCAATGTGGGTGCGAGTGTAGCCTGTTGATCTATTTGTCCTAGAGTGCGAACGTTGAACGCCACAAGGTAAAAGGGACAGTGTGGTCTTATTAGGAAGACAGGAAAATGTGCAAGCACGCGATGGAGTAAACTCATCGAGAACAGGTAGCGCGCACCCAAGAGGAGGGTAAAATCGACGGATGGTTCCGAATGTAGCCAGAACAGTGTTGAATGAGGCCTGTGCTGATCGAAAGGGTTGGGCTCCTTCGATACGACACGCCATGGTTGTCAAGATGGCGGTAGGTACTTGAGGCCCGAAAATGAGGTCGGACACTTGATGTTAGAAGGGTTTAGCTAGAAACCAACCCATCATGATTGTATTTTTTTGCTAGTCCAGGACACTCGACCGAAGAAACTACATGATGGGTGTGAGCCAGATCAATGGTGAAAGCAAGTACAAAAGTCAGAAGCACTATTTTCGCAATCCGCATATTTCCGAATAAACCAATTAAAGTTTCGCTCATCTCTATTACCACAGTGTGGAGATTGACTGAGACAACGGGATCCGTGGTTCATTGACGCTCGGACTATAGTGTCCGACGTATAGGTAGTGCGGTTGATCACAGAAAAGCACGTGTAAAACGAAACGCCAGTGGATAATCAATGGGGAACGGAGCACGTACGGGATTTCAGCCAAAACGCTGATTAAAGCAAAGTATGGTGGCTGACAGGGAGAAGAAAAGGCCCAGACCAGGAAATATGTGCAATATGATCAACTTAATAGCGCGTACCGGAAAGGTAAAGGTAATAAGAATTACGCGAAAATCAGGGGCCCAACAAAACCAATTCCTTCTAAGTTGACGATGTGAATGAAGGTTCTCGTGTAGTACTCGGACTTAAGGTCTAGGCCTAAGCGAAGTTGAATGTGTACTATGGACCTACTTATAGTTGATTCAGCACACAAATAGCATCATACAGGGTACGCCGCGCAGGAAAGATGTAAAGTAAGTAAAAACGAAACCCCTTACCGTTCGCCATGTTCCTTTTTGGAGCCACTGGCTCTCGGACTTGTGGGTTGCCGTCGATAAGCACTATCAGCCAAGACAGAAGACCGAACGGTGACGACACTGGAGGACTGAGTTGGATGAGTGCTAGTGGACAAATTGGCCGATGTGTCTGAGTACAAAGTGGGTGGGATATGGAAATTTGGGAAGGAAGATGGAGGTAAGGCATTACCGTTTTGCGCAACGATGAAAGGATCTACCAGATGCAGTAAGAGGAATGAATCCAAAATGATGATAAGGAGATATCATAATTAAAGGTCGTAACTGTAAGAAAGGCTGAGGACAGTATGGGTTGAGAAGCTCGAACAATCAATGCCTCAATTAATGAGAACGCCATTAGCTATTCGTGATAGTTGTATGGACACAAATTGAAGATTGATAGATACTGGAACGAAATTTGAGTTTGGGTGCGATGTTGTAGGAAAGGCGTTGGAATACAAATGGTACTCGAAAGACCGGGGGCATATGCAAAATGACGGCAAATGACAAATATCATTGTGTGTGTGTGTGTGACAGGTGTTAGGAGAACAGTGATGCATCATTCAAGATACAGAAGATGTACGTTAGATGATCAGTGCCACCTGACGATGATGAAGCTAAGAGCATTTTAGTTATGGTTAGAAATAGATGCCAACCGGTTCTGCGGCCAAATACAGCAACTACAACCCGACGACACAACGGTGATGGCACAGATGTTTAATGTACGACGAACCAATAGCACTGACAACTGCGTCACTAAATGGTAGCGGAACATTGCCAGACAAATTCCTCAGGCACGGGGTAACAGGTGCCAACCTATCATGTATGCAACTCATTCGGAGTCGACTGGCGGTTGAAGCTTATAAGTGTGGCGTGAGTTTCGCCCATCGAAATGTAAAGTGCTGCTCAAGCATCGACCCAAACCCACCCTCGTGTACAAATTGAGCAGCTAAATAGTTGCGCTTACTTTGGGGGATGCGTTTCTAATGGCCACATTATCAGTAAGGAAGTTTCTCTTTGCATCCCTAAGACCCGATCAGCATTTGTTACTCTGATGCGCTTGTGGCGTCACCAGGACGTCACTAATTCGATAAAGGGTCACGTTTACTATGCCTCTGTTCATCCAGTGCTGTTGTATAGGAGCAGGGCCTGGCCAATTTGCTTGCAGGATATGCGCCGTCTTCGTCTTCGACAACGTCATTTTGTGGAGAATTACTCGCATGTGGAGGCAGCATCGAGTTCACAGCAATGACGATAGACGTCATGTCCTGGAAAATCCGAGTATTTACCGCAACAAGTTGGTTTTGCTGCACCACTTGAGATGGCTCGATCACGTCTTACGCATGGCGCCTGAGCGGTTGCAGCACTGCGGTCTATTCGCTCGTTCAGTACAAGACCGAAAACGACCGTGTGGTGATCAGCCATCCATTAAGCGACAGCACATGAAACCGATGAGGTCACGCCTGGCCGCCGTTGGACCCATAAGTCTGCCTGGATGGGGACACAAGCATCATGAGTGCCAATGGCTTAACACGCATGAAGACATGGCCCGCAACCAGAACCAATATAAGAATTGTGTACATAATGAAAATGATAAAATCGGCGCGAAAAATATGCGAAAAAGTTGCGTTTTATCGTTGGTCACAATGAGCTCTCTTTGATTTCCATGGTTACTTCAATGGCTCCATGACCATTTCCTTGACTGATGATTATATATGGCAGGCGGCATCCGGTTCCGGCTTTGCCTGTTACTGTGGCCACTAAGAGGACAGTCACAGGACGCCCGCACCAACAGAGGGACCAAAGGTGGCTTGCGCTGCACCACCTCACACCCAAATCCAGTATAGACCCGAAGGAATAAGACCGGAATGCATGTGGATGGAAGCCAAGTTTCATAAACAGAGCCGGCCCATACTCCTTTAACATGCACAGTAGTAGCATTCCCGTTTATCAAGGTAGGGGATCACGCGTACCAGACGTACACAAGGCGGTGGTCGAGCAGTAGTCTGTTCCACACTGGATGAAATCGTACTTTGAGCATGGCACCGTCACCAGGACTGTGCACCCCGTCGCATCAGCAACGATACACAGTCTCCTGAAAACAGTAATCGAAGTGGAGGGTGTTAGAAAGGTAGGCACCATGTCAACATTAGTATCAAGGGCAGTCACACCGGGGATTTCAATCATCAGCCAGCAACTGAAATGCGAGAATCGCAATAAACCAACACAGGTACAAACTAATTGCAATGATGTAGCACACGAACCAATTCAACCGCCTTGTTGTTTTAGGTTGGCAAATCGAATGGGAGCGAACGCAGCGCTGATTCAGATCAGATAAGCAGCTGATTCGTCGTCTTTTGGACGTTGGCCCCGCTGGTGGCGTATCAGGCTCGCTTGGCTCAGGCACTCGTAATCGCATGTGTTACGTCTGACAATCCTCAACCAACGTCTCTTCCGTATACAATAGTGATTTATACTGCACCTGGGCAACTGCCACCTTGCCAACTTGATAAGCATTCGCCATCCGAGTCGTTCTGCTACCTTTCATTACAAGCACTTGAAATCAACATCAGGTCGTGATAAACTCGTCTTGATCATGTCCTGGTAACGCAACTTCGGTCTTTCCACATGCCGCTTTCCTACATGTTATCCATATGGCAACTGCTTCGGCATCTGCGTCGAATCCATATGGCTGATATGTCCGATCCAACCCAGGTGCCGCAACAAAAGTATGCAGTCCACTGCATACATGCCACTGCGGCGCACGACTTCCGTGTCTGCAAACCGTCACTCCAACCGATGAGTAGAATCAGACGCAGGCACTGGTGATGAAAACGCTCAGGATAACGGATGTCCTTTTGGTGTAGCGTCAAATTTTCACTGCCGTATGAAAGTACGGACAGCCCCATAAATTGGTATATCAACAACTTCGTTTCAACAGTAGGCTGGCGATGGTTCCACACAGATATTTCTTACTTGCCAAATGTTGCAGCCGCTTTTGATACGCGCAGCTCGCTCGTCATTTGCAGGTCGGTAGACATTAGGCTTTCTAAGTAGCGAAATCTCGAAGTAAATTCCATAACGTCATTGCCAATGTCCATTTGCGTCAGGCAAACGGATTCCACTTCTGGAGAAGGCTGTCGAAGCCAAAGCACTAGTGATGTGCTGTAACCCATCCGCGCTGTGTGCAAATGACGCACAGTCGTCGGCAAACAGTAACTTATAGATGGCTGTCCGATACACTAGGGTTCTTGCCGCAAAACGACGGATATTCAGTAACCCACCATCAATACTGTGCCCCACACGAACACCGTAAGCACAAGCCGCATCAAAAGCACCAACCATATTGGCTGACATAGGCGGGGGAGCCTGATTCCAAATCAGAGACGTCCACATGCCCGGAAAAGCACTAGACTGCAGTTTCAGCCTGTTGGGTGAAGAACCTCACTTTATTATATCAAAATATCCCCAACTCAGGAGTATATATATATATATATATATATATATATATAGGCAGCTGTCTAAATAATAAACATCGAACCATTCGAAAGAATGAAATTTGGAATTAAGAATAATAAAACGTACAAAACGTGAATGAAATTGTCGTTATACACACGCTACGTTGTGCTTTGTTGCGGTTTTTAAGTTAGTGGTTTTGTAAACGTGAGATCAGGCACACTTGTACGCGCTGGTTCCACTGCGACTGGTTTCGCGCCATTGCTTCCAGCGTTATGAGCCAGTCGAACGAGGCGAGCAATGGCCAGGCAAGATGTCAGCGATTTCATCCGTTATCGTGAGATAGACGATTGACTTTCACGCGGACTTCCCCGAAGTAACTCTGCGTGCGCGGCGTGTTAAACGCTCGTTAGGCATGCGCAGGACGTGGCCAAACCATCAATTGACGCAGCCGGACAACATCACAAACCGGAACATCCGCCTTACTCAAGACGCGGTGTCTGACGTCATCATTGCACATTCGGTATTGACAATACATGCGGGCAATCATCCGCAAAAAGCTACTGTCGAAGGCTGAAAGACTGCGCATGCCTTTCACACGGAATGACCAGGATTCGCATCCGTACAGCAACGTCGCGCGTACACAGGCTTTGTAAACCCTGCCTTTCAGTGAGAGTGAAATGTCGCGAAGCCGCCACAAACGTTGACCGGGCTTTAGCAATACGAAGGGATACCTCCGCTCCAATAGTGCTGTCAGCAGACAGAGCTCTTTAGGTAGATAAAACCCTACCTGTTGAGCTGTGTGCCTACAATGGTGAACTGAGGAATGGGGGCATGCCAGTCCTGTAAAAGAATTTGGCACTTAGAGGGGGCAAAGCGCATAACAAACTCAGACGCTTCAATCAATAAATCGAGCAATGATCGACTGCATCCAATGGGGTCATCAATGAACAAGGCGATATCATCAGTGTAGTCTAAGTCGGTCGCGCGATTATCTGAAAGAAGCTTGATGTCGATGTTCTGCAGACGTTGTAAAGCTCCCGAAAGGACATCGTCGATCGCAAACCTGAATAAGAACGGTGAGATTGAGCACCCTTGTTGCACGCCACTGGAGACAGGGCAGAGGGGGGAAACCGTGCCATAGACTCTCACTCGGCCAGAGGTGTGGAGGCATAGCGCACGAAGTATGGTTGCGTACTTTTCGGGAACTCCATTCTTTAAGACAGTTCCATAAAGCAGGTCGATCTAGCGAGTCGAACGCCGCCCGAATATCCAGGAAAGTTACAATGGGGGGTCTGAGGTGGTGGTGACGATGTTCCAGGAGTTGGCGACGAGTTAAAATGTGATCCAGACATCCTCGACCGTGGTGAAAACCAGGCTGCTCCTCCCGGTAGTGGGACTCAAGAGTGGAGGATAACCTGCGCAGTATGATGGATGCTAGTACCTTGGAGGCAACCGATATCAGACTAATGCCCCCTGTAATTGACACACGAAGTTTGAGAACCTCTCTTGAATATTGAAACAATGATTGACTGCCCTTAGGAAGAGGGGACCCTTTCTTCCTGCCAGATCTTCAAAAACAGATATGTTAGCTGCTTGACGACTGCTGTACCACCGTATGTGAACAACTCTAGGTTAAATTAATCTGAGCCGGCCACCTTGAAGCGGTTCAAGTGACGAATCTCAAGACAAACCTCCGAATCAATTGGTGGTTCGAGCGGTACTAACCATGGCATGCGACTGGGTGTATTGAGTGTAAAGGTGGATGGCGAAGAACAACTGAACTGAGACTGGAAATGCTAAGCCCATCTGTCCATGCGTCTCTGCAAATGTGTGCTTTGTGACCCGTCTGCTATACAAATGACCTCGCTGATACCAGACCTCCTGTGTCCAGGTGGTCCGAACGAGCTGAAACAGCTTAAGAGTGTTTCGAGTGAGGGCAGCGGCCTCCATCTCCAAGACGCGTTGGGATCACCGTAATTCCCGCTCGCTGCGAAGGGTTCATTTAAGTTGTCTTCTGGTTTGGGTTTAGTCTGGGTTTACTGAGAGTTCGGCAGCAGTTGAAACATGCCAGGGAGCGCACCGATATCCAACCATTCACGGGGTGATGTGATAACTCACCGACCGATTGACCTGAAGTTAACATTGCTTGCTGCAAGAATTTCCAGTGGTGTTCAATATCAGTGGGCGGGACACAGGCTAGTGTGCTTTCAGTGATAGCTGATAGTCTATCTGAGTCGAAAGACCAGCTAGCCGGTTCGTATCAAGCTTACAAAGCCACCGTTTCTGATTTCCTCCGAATCACATACAAATGTTGGCATAGACCAGTGCGTGATCTGAATTGAGGTAGGTAGACCAAAATGATGTACAGTCTTGTGCGCTGTCACGCCACCTGAAACTGATTACAATGTGGTCTTTTAGGACCAAGCCTGCGACAGTGAAGGGGGACGCCAGGTGGCCCAGCGTCTCATCGAGTGCCTGAAGTTTGTGCTTGCGAGAAATAGGCTATCTTCGCACAAATTGAAAAGCGTGGTCCCGTTATCTGAACGACTTCGTTTAGTGCATGATGACAACCCAGGTGATATTCACCTGGTAACAGTCGATCGAGACGTGTGTTGAAGTCTCCGGCGAGGACAATGACGTTCGACTTGACAGGTTTGCGTAATAGCTGATGAAGCTGGTGGGAAAAATGTCCTTGTTCAGATCAGAGTTACAATCGGTTGGCGCGTAAGCAGCAATTACAAACAGATTATACCTATCAGCGCGATGTCTGTTAATCCTGCATGAGCCTTGGAGCCGAACTGCACAAAGTCGGCTGTTAACTAGGAACAATTCAAGAAGTGCAGCATCGGCTTTGTTGCTTAAGGCCACATCAACGCCGGCTAAGCCAGCGGAAGCAGCTTCTGCGTCGCCAAATAAACGTAGGTGACACGTGGCTTCCTGGTTGGTCGGAGATTTCAACTTGAGCATAGCACTTTGGACATACAATCGTGTTTCGGAGAGGCGGCAGCAGATATCAATGGCGGGGGAACTCAGAGTACCTGCAAGGCCGGCAGTTGACCAATTTGCATAAGCGTCCGGACATTTAGGGTTGTCAGCCGGAAACAAAATCGGAGTCGAAGAATAGCCTCAGATAGGACATCACGCGCAGCAGCGAAACCGGTATCGGGGTCAAGTCGAGGGAAACATGGATTACTAACAAAAGAATGATTGGCGTGTTAGGAAGTTTGGGGAGAAGCGGAGGCAGGAGTGAGAGAATGCGAAACAACGGTGTGATCCATGGTTTTTGGCAGCGAACGCGATACTACCCGGTTGCCAAGGCTGAAGTAGGTTGTTGACTTAGGGGACATCATCCCGAGCCTTTGGCTCAATAGCCTAGCTGCAAGGCAGCGGGGCGAATTCAGGGAATCGCGCCCATTGGGAGCCGGTGACCGACTTCTCGGTTCATACGCTTTTCGTTTGGTAAGATAACAAACAGGGACTCAATCTTCCCCAAGGTAATAGCAGCTGACAGGACGTTGAGAACGTTAAGATGGATACATTTGTTGACGTGGCGAAGAGCCGATCTCAATGGCGTTTGTGTTATGAGTCTCTTTGTCTGCCCCTCTTCCGCCTATCTTCTCCCTCCAACCATGATCTCACAACCCATGTATAATGTGATACTGTTAATGGTATTACTTGTTTTCATTTGTTGTATTCTGCCACATCTAGTGTCACGATTTTTTTAGATGTCTTTACATTGGGACACAATAGCTGAAGTGTGCTTCACAACTTCAACTTGTGTTGTGATGATGACGATGACCTAAAAGAGTTCGTGCATCAAATGGGCACGATCCAAGGAGACAAGCAACAACCGACTTCCAAATTTATCAACCGACTACGTGCCATATTGCAAAATCAGAAAGAACCAGGTGGCCTAGTGTTACATGTATGAGTAGTGCAATCGCAAGTCTGGCAGTATCATAGTTGTCGTGTAGAACCCAGGGAAAAACCCGTGGTGCCGGGAGGAGTAAAAAGAGTAACGAACGAATTTCTTCGGCACATTACTCGGTGACAGATGTATTCGTGTCCAATTGCGACCAAATGGGTCGAGAGTGGCCTAAAAGCCGAAAAAGACTACCGTGGTGAGCCATCCGCATGCACGAAGTGTGCCCATCGTACGGTGAATCGTGAATATGTGGTCAACACAACCAATATTAGTGCATAAGCTAGACCTATTCCACTTTCGAGAGGTCAAGTGAGCAGCTGGAAGTAGCAAGAAATAATTTGCGCCTATGAGTATCGCATGGTGTTCAACGACCCAATATACCACAAAGAAGTAGATACAATCTTAATGCACCAAATGATGCTGAATGGAACAGTTAAGATGGACGCAAATAGGTTGTCACCGCCTTTCAGTAAGGATGAGTGGAGTTCTCTGAGTAAGGGCACCATGTTACCCTTCAATAACGTGAATTCGATATTTGCAGTTATGATATCTGAGTAGTATGATGCACAGTTTATTTCACAAATGATGACAAAACGGTGGGCCATCAGCTGAACTGGTCTTCGGTGTGTTCCACGCACCGTTCGAATCGGTGATTTCGAGAGCAGAACACTAGCTTTCTCAGCTTGCTTGGAACCGTGTACCAGATGAGAGGAAACAGCATTCGACTGGCTCTGTTGGATACCAGGCATTTACTACGCGCCAACACTAATGAATAATGATGAGATTCATGGCAGGAAGCCGTTTCACAGTGCAGCGGACACTCCGATGAAACCATGTTCTAAAATTCAACGAAAACGGTGTTCAACATACGAGTGATGAGAACGAGTGTATAGATAGCGTTGGACGCAGCCTTGCGCGAAGCCCTAAACACCGTTATTACGTGCAAGATGCGATTTCAATTGCAATTCGGCCCACTCCGTTGGGGACGATTGTGCTTACTGGCATTGGTAGAACCGGGGTTTTAGGTGTAGTGTAGATAAACACGTTTGGGGGATTGCTGAGACTGGGAGAGCGAGAGGTATTGTGGCGCAGGAAACACCGTCTCCAGTCAGATGTCCGCACACCCAGTATTGAATGTCCATACGTATACGAGTGAAGGTTTGTCTATCGCTCACCTACCTATTGCCGAGTTGCTCTCAGCTACATGCTAGATGGTTGTTGTCATGAATTGGCAGCATCCGTGTCCGAATTTGCTTGTCACTGTGGCATCCACGGGGACAACCACAGGTTGTTAGCATAAAACAATGCGTACTATCAAATCGGCGTGTTCTGCTACCTTAGCGTTGCTTCGGCTACGAGCCATTACTGAGTTTGCAAACACTGCGTTAGTTCCGCAAACTGGCGAAGGAGTATGGATCGAGATTTATTCGTTATGAGCCACATCAAGGCATCTGATCCGTAGGTAAGCTTACGGCTGAGCGATGTGCTGAGACTGGGAGAGTGAGAGATATGCGATCGAGATTTAGGCTGGCAGTAATAGATAAATAAATACATGTTTTATTGTCGATAGAAGCACACTATGTATGAGCGGGATGTTAGTGAATGTCTAAAATCAGCAGGCAACCTTGGACTAACATGTGGTCTCCGTAGCTGATGGCGGCACGATCAACTCTGATGCCGTACATTACTGTTTGGTACATGTAAGAAATTATGCTGGGAGGAACCCAAGTTCACTGCGTATCGGATGGCGCCCTGGTCCACGATGAATAAGCACCAGCAAGCGATGCAATGGATGAAAGCGGGGTGGTAAGCTCCGGTTTAGTTAATATAGAAGGTAGATGAAAACAAAAATGGACTTTGACCAACTTAACACTTGTATAGGCGGAAATGGAGGAGAGAGAAATGGATATCAGAAACCAACATCCTGCTGATTGCACGCGGCAACGTATTTTACTGGGAAGGTGACAAAAAGAGCAATGAGCTAAGTGTATGAGATATCCGCTTATTCCGCAATTATTAGCCAAGACTGAAGATATGAAATGGGGAGATAACGTCTCCATATTAGGTGCAGGTTAGTCGGTAGGATAATGAAGAGGACTGGAGGAAATGAGGCTGTTGCAACGTCGGTAGACATTTTTGGAGGGTGACTGGAACGCACTTCAAAGTTCTGAGTAATGTGTGAGAGCAGCAGGGAAATCAGAGGCGGCAACAGTGGTCAAACATAGATATGGACAAAGGTACGAAGTACATAGGGTCATAGTTGAGCATGAGTAACCAATTTAGAGAAGATGGGTCGAAAAACCTCCGACGTATGAAGAACGTAAGGGAAGCAAGATAGAAACTAGACGCCGCTTCCTGGAATGCGGTTGGAAGTCATCAAAACTAGTATGAATGCTGCGTGTGCAAAAATGTAGCCTGACTCACCATGATTAACCCGGTTAACATACAGCGGTGGGGCGAAGTTGTGGAAACAGGTGTTGGTAGCCGTAGCATCAAGCCTGTGAGGGCTGATGGAAGGGTCCATGGACGTGTTAATACCAGTAGAACTTCCTGCGTGGCCCACGACAGTATCGATAAAAGCCGGTTTTGCAGAGTTCCTGAGAACAGCATGCGAAGGGGACAAAGATAAGGGATTGATAAACTCTAAATTGCAGTTGGGTTCATGTGCAATGGTGTCAGTGTTGTTGATGCCGCCGCGATGACGATGGTGGTGATGTAAATGGGCAGCATGCAAGTGGACGTGGTGGTGATGCAGATGAGAACGCCGATGTTGACATCTCTTCAGATTCGAGTCAGTCGGCTCGGAAACGAAACAGGGACCAGAGTTAGTGAAATCACGTGCGTCGGTTGTGTGGTCACCGTCCTGAAAAATGAATGAGACATGGGGATAAGTTACAAGCAACGGTCACGAGGATCATCACTGAGGATAAGCCATCCATAGCTATCTTGCTGGATATCATATCCACAGGCAAATGATTTTCGGACGTTCAAACAACAATAACCCAAGATAAAATACAGCATTTGAATAAAGTTACGAACAGTTCGTGGAAAACAGTGAATAGAAATTTGGACGTGGGACCAATTTAGTTTTAAATTGATCAAATATATGGTGTGCATCGAAACGGACCGGGTGTCGTTGACTTGACTCCAAAAATCAAAAGAAAACTACATTGATGGTAACCAAAGTAGAGGGATTCGAGAGAGATGGAAAATAATTTAATAGGCAAATGAGACAGCAAAATAAAACACGAAAGAACTCGTAACTGTACCCCATCCGCTAGTGTAGTCAACCGAAAACTGTACTGAAACCGAGGTGATTAACAGGCATGTTGCTTTGCATGATGCGCAATCCGCTTCCCAAAACTCACCGACTGGCACTTTAAACGATCGTGTAGAGCCGATTAAAGGACTTAAATCAGAAGGCTCTTAGAGGAACTCTACCACGACATCCTCCCAAACAAAGGTTGAGGAGGGATAAATAGCTTTGTTACCATATATTTCAGACATAACATATATATATATATATATGCAAGAGAATGTAATCATGCGTGCGGAGAAGAAGCGGCAAGCACCGATGGGTTGTACTCCATCGACATCGAGCGCATGGTACTGTAGCACATGCGGTCGCGAGTGCCTGAGTCAGGCAGGCCTAATGAGCCATGAGCGAGGCCACCACCGAAACGACGACGACTCATGCTGAGAAGTTAGGCAAAAACGGCGCAACGTTGGTAGGTAGGCTGCATTCGCTTTATTAACCGCATGCTTGCATGCCGAGTCACTTTATTTCAGATGACGGCTTTTCAATTCTGTCCTGATGGTTTTATTTCTCATATTATTGTCCACCTGTACTTGCACTCTGCTGAAGTTAATCGTAGTTAATTTCGATGGCATTTTCGTGTCTGTGGCATTTGCTTCGAATATTTTGTTATGCTTGAGCCTTTCACGGATTTGTTGGCAACCAATTTATATCACACCATCATTTAGTGATGAGTTATGTCACAACATCTGTATGCATTATTCGATTCATTTCATCTGATATCGTCGTTTTAACTGATTGGCTGTTGCTTGATATCCCCAGTATGGCTGCGCTTGATATGCATGTTGACAAGATGCCTACCTGTCTATTACCCACTAACTCGTCCATACTGGCTCCAGGAAATAGTTGGTCTTTACTGGAGGGAACGGGGTGCACGGTCCTTGTGGTCGTGCTAGGCTCGAAAAGTGGTTCCATGCACTCAGTGTGAAGCGGACTACGGTCCAGCCACCGCCTTATGTGCGCTTGATTCCTAAATACAGCGGGCTTGTGTTTGCCTGTGAAAGAGTGTGGGCCGGCTCCGTTGATGAAACGTGGCTCCCATCCACATGCCTCCCGGTCTTAGTCCTTCGGGTTTACACTGAATATGGGGTGTGTGGATGGAGCTGTGGGTGGTGCATTGTAAATCACCCAAGGTCACTCTGTAGACGCAGACGTCCTGTGGCTGGCCACAGTGACAGGCAAATCCGAAACCGGATGCCGCCAACCATATTCACAATCTGAGTACAGGCAATGTGCCACCGGAAACATGGTAAAAAAGGGGAAACGAAAAACGACAGCAGAGTAAAAGGTTTATTGGGTTTTATATTTGCCATTTTGAGTCCCTTTGTGTATTGGAGTTTTTATGTGCGATTAGATATTAAATAACAAAAGATGCACTGTCGCCATTGATGTCCGTTGCGTGCCAGAACCTACAGCATTTCCAATCACTGATAGTCCGAATCGCGTGGTCCTCATTCTGGAAGGCAGATCGGTCCGACTGATGCTAGGCCGGAAGTTGCGTTCTTTAAATTTCGCCACGTCATTGGTTACCTACCGAGGTACTTTTTCTAATCGCTTTCGCGGAGCGCAAATAAGGGGGAAGGCAACAGGCTAGCACGGGAAGAGCTAACACATGTGGTGCCGGAGAATAACGTTTTGCAGACAGATGTTTGTTCCAACCACTCGATCTAGGAGTTCTGTGTTGCTTACGTGATATTGCCACCACACACAAGCAATCCTACGCAGATAACGACTGCCATCATCAGCATCAATATACACGTTAGCTAGTGAGAAACACCTCAGCTACTGTGCGGCAACGACTGTAAAAAAAGGCAATCGCTTCACGTCGTCCGAGCAAATGGACCAGGTCTCAGTCGTAAAAGAGGATCGCAAGAACAGCCGCAACGTACACACCGCCCATCAACTTGAGACTGACATCGCGACGATGTCATAGGTGTCTCGGTGTGATGAACGCAAGGCGGGCCCTTGCGATCTGTTGTGAGACCTCATCTCCAACGCCGCTGCCAGACGTGATTCAACTCCCTAGATAAGTGAAGCAGGGGATTGGTTCCAGGACGTCAGCAGCAATGGTGTGGGCAGACACAGGCACCTACCAATCCTATAGCAGTAGTTTGGATTTGCCTGGGGTGAAATACAGCCTATGTCTAGACGCTACCATCGCGAAGCCGTTTAAAGTGTTCTGGGAAATTTGTGCACAATTATGAGCGCAAAGACAAGACGATCGTCCATCGCAACTGTTTACCGATCAAGGGCAATGTAGAAGAATCCCGAATGACCTATCCTATGATAAGTCCGTTCCGCTCAATGCTCTCATTGCGATTCTCACTACCGTTTATCCAACCCTCTTCCTGGTTCCGAACCAAACTCTGGCTCTCAGTCAAGAAAATGTGATCCAATGTCAACGCTATTTTCCGTATATTTGCACTTTGAGAATTTCTCATCACATGCAATCGCTCACGCGTTGACTTAGTTTTCGTTTGGACAACTTCATTATCGTTTCATATAGCAACGCGTAATGTTATCGGTGATCTGGAGTGTTTCAATCTCCACCCACTTGTGCCATTTGGACACGGATGTGTAGACTATGCTGTTACATTGACAGCTCATGCTACATCGCATTGCAGCAGTGACCTCACATCATTGCCATATTGATGTGGGTGGAGGTCAAACACATGGAAGCCACTTTATTCGTGCAGCTTCTTGTTTCGTTCCCACTTGTATTTTTATGCAAGTACCATTGAACCAGCTACAATCCCATCAATGTGTGCAATGCGCAGACTAAACGCCTACGGCTAAGGGAAACCATCCTTTTGATTGGTCAATAACCTGAATTCAGGGTCCGGCATATAACGAGACACCTTGAGACGTCGACAGTTCGTTCGACGTGTGATTTGAAACCAGTCCAAGACTGTCGGTCAATTCGGAGCACGTGTCTGAATTCCGACCATGCCCTAGTGCGCAGAAGTCTGGTGCTTTCTTCCGTTTCAAATAAGCACCCATCTTCTAACCTCATTAACTGTAACTTAAACCTACAGTCTGCAGTACAACGATATCTTGACGAACTGGCCCACTAAATGTCAGGGATGAATGAGCTTAGTGGAGCGAACGCTGACTGGGATCGTCTAAAATGTGCCATGAAGAACGCCTTTGAACCTGTTGTGCATCCACCGTGAGATGTCTGAACAATAAATGGATCACTGAGGCATCGATCAGCTTGATTGAAACACGGAAACAGGTTCCGATGGGCACTGAGTTTCCGTGTGTCCGTAACTCTCTGAAAGGACGCATCGCAAGGAGTCCTCGAATCGACCGGGAACACTAGTGGATGTCAAGGGTCCCTAACATGGAGAAAGCCAGTGTTACTGGGAACAGCCGAGTCCTGTTCCGGATCATCCGGAACACGGGTCTACTGTTGTGTTCATTTTTAAGAAGGACCAGTGTACTTTGTGTGACAATCATCGGGTCATTAGCATTATTTCCGCTGCCCAAAACTTCTCACAGGTATCACTCTCCGACGATTTACTGGTCCCCGTTGGAACCGAATCACCGAAAGCTTCTGCAGTGGTCGTGGTTGTATCAACCACAAGTGTCGAAGCAGCGACACATACAGACGACCGACAATGGTGGTTTTCCTTGACTTGAAAGCCGCCTTCGATTCTGTGGACCGCGTTAGCTTGTGACACTGCCTAAACATGAAGAGGGTGCAGGCAAAGTTCCTTTCCTTTCTTAAGTCTCTCTACCGTGACTCACGAGACAGTGTAAGGGTCTATGGGAAACTGTCCCCAGAGTTCTCAATAACAAGTGGGGTTCGTCAGGGTTGCCCTAAATCACCTTTCCACTTCAACTTTGTTATCGAAATGAACATGAGTGACTCCGTACTTTCACACTACCGGAGTGGAAGTTCTACCAGGTGACTGACTAGAAAACCTGCAGTATGCGGACGACATAGCTCTTTTTGGATCTGAAGCAGTGGCTATGCAAACATTGCGTAGCGCGGCACACTTCAGCATGTGTTTTGCACCTTCAAAATACAAAGTACTGTTGCAGGACTGGACCGACACATCTCCGGTTCTAGCTATCAACGAACAACCACTGGAAGTGGTGGTCGCTGTGTCACCTTTGGTGGTCACATCACTGAGGAAGTTGCTTCGTGTAACAGCAAGGTCCGTGTGGCTTTCCATAGACTCAAGCATCTATGGAGACGGCGGGATATCAGCATGTCAGGTTAAGGTAGGGTGTATAACGCTGCGGTAATATCAGTCTTACTGTATGGATAAGAGACCTGGTCAGCTCGCGGCGAAAACATTAAACGCTTGGCCGTGTCTGTCCACAAGTGCTTGCGGAGCATTGCTCACGTCTGGTGGGAACACCGGGTGAGCACTGCTGAGGTCCGCCAGTTGGTTTTCGGAAAGAAGCCTTCTGGTGCCTCACTCGAGTGTTTGCTGAAAATCAATCACTTACGTTCGCTAGGCCATGTACTCCATTGACTCAGTATCGTCAAAAACGCGAAGAGTGTAGCCGTCGTCATCTGAACCAGAACCAGGGAGTCAAATATTTGTCACCACGCTGTTATGTGGTATGCGTGTTTCGGAGACAGCACACATCAATAGTAAGAGAGTGAAGAGTGAGAGTCAGTGTTACCTGCTAACCGATCTGACCTAGAGTGCGGATCTTAAAAGAACCAATGTGAAATGAAGCTCCAGGTTTGCTGGCAGAGCTACATGTATCGATGGCAGTAGCTGCGTGGTCAGTAACAGTCTCTTGCTCAATAGATGAGGGAGAACAGAAAGGAGAGGAGGGAAGAAGGAGTATTGTGAACGTGGTCGAGAGGATACATGATGTTCTCCGGCTGCCCATTCCGAGAGAGGGGTTTTGTTTGAGGTGCCCTACCTCTAGCCTTTGACTCAACAGGCTGACCCACAAGGCATTAGGAGATATGGTGGTTCGCTTGAGGGACTCCATCCGGAGCCTTTGGGTCAATAACCTGACCTACAAGGCAGTGGGAAGTAAGTCCACATCGGGAGTGTGATTGCCGAGACCCAATGGTATCTGCTTTAGGCCTGTCACACACAACCTTTGAAGATTTAGAACAATGCACATATGTTTACGACCGTATTACGTGATGCACCTGCGATCACGACCAGCTGCAGGTGGGGGTTGGCGGGTTTGCACCAATTTGACCAGGCGCTGCCCGGCTTGTGGTGGGCAGTAGCAAACCAATGAGCACCCGGAGGTGACCATCCACCGTCAGAGACAATGAGTGGAGCTCGTGCTCTACGCCAATCGAGCTGTGAGATTATAACCCGTGGACCTGTGGTCTCCCATGGCTAGGTTTTAAAGGAAGAGGGCCATCGACCTCTCCCTAATCTCCGAAGAGGATTGGATTGTGAGGCTGAGTTAGTCCGACTCCAAACCAATGACTTGGAAAGTGCCACCCAGCATAGCTCAATGGACCACGGAAGTACGCAAACCATCGCACCACGCTAATGTCCAATCATGTTGCGATGGAAAGGCATAGGGACGCAATACTGATGTTCCGCTGTTGCGCAACCGCCACCGGTCGCAGCGAAGCTAAGGATATTGGGAGGGTCGCCCGACCCCTAACAAAGGCTCGAACCCGCGCCTTCGGATTACAGCGCAGGCTTGTGTTCCTTACGGCTACGGGCCGGTCCCTGATTTTGATTAAATCAGATGAAACACTCCTATAAATTCCACAAATGGCAATGTACCACGAACACCGGGAAATCTTAGTCGAAGATCCAAAAGATAAACACACCTACGGGGGCTACTAAGTGCATCAACTCGGACCACAACAGTTCATCTGAAGTGGCAGCAAGCTTGAAAGCTATCGTTTTTAGCTCTATTGAAACGCTTTAAGAGTAAGGAACAGAAGTAGCGGGTTCCCCTGTCTGTGACAGCAGTAATCCCACTAGATTGAACTCATCGTACATAAGGATTAAAGAAACGCTAAGTGGTTGGAAAGGTGGATTAATGACAACGAGTAGGCTGTACAACAATTCGGTCTCAATGACCTGCAACATCACTGCCACAACGCGCGCTGCAGTAGAGTGATGCAATTGTACGACTGGAGCTAACTCGACAAGCCCCACAAGATGCAAGCGCATTAC
Source organism: Dicrocoelium dendriticum (assembly GCA_944474145.2). Taxonomy (NCBI): domain Eukaryota; kingdom Metazoa; phylum Platyhelminthes; class Trematoda; order Plagiorchiida; family Dicrocoeliidae; genus Dicrocoelium; species Dicrocoelium dendriticum. The sequence goes on from OX104063.1 coordinate 96,734,868, forward strand.
AGTTGAAAATTGAGATGGCGACTGTAGACCACAAGACAGGCCAATAATTAGTTTGCGAATTCTTTCAACGATGTGAGTGAGATTTCAGACTTAAAAGAGGAGATTTTAACGAGATGGGCAGGTTCGGATCACAGGTTGCAAATAATCAGAAAAAAATCATGCACCAATGAGGGACCGAAAACACCAGGTTAAACGTGCATCTGTGTTGGTTGAAATTCAAAGGTATAAAAATAACCAAGGTGACTGCTGAGAAACCGATTTTTGAAAGCTGCCAACAATCACAAGTTATGTTGCATCAAAATCCACGAAATGGCAAACTCCAAACATAACAATGCCAGGAGGCAGAATGATGTGTGCTTCCTGAGCTCTAGAGCAATGCTACATCAGTACCTTATAGTAAGTCAGGCAATACTGGGAGAGATATGAGCGATGAGTGTGCCCATAGCCGTAGCCCACTTATGGTAGAATCGAGCTTGACGAAGCCAATGAGGCTTGTCAAAATGAGCAAAGACTAATGGCAGCATAGAGTTTAAAACGAAGTAACAGCATGGGACAGAGAACCGAGAGGTTAGAGGAAACGCGTGGTGAGTATCACAGAGCATATCGCTTCTGAACACATGTGAAAGTACAGCCAGTACCAAAGCGTTAAGGCAACGTATGTCACCATAGAACAAAGTCAACTTACGAGTTGGTCAGACTCGGAAGTGAGAGGGCGAGCAGGTGATGTGAAGGTGTGGTCCAGAGTTGATCCGGAGGATCGAGCAAGGTTATCATAATGGAGATGATGATGGCGATGGTGGTAAGTTACTGAGGGAGAAGAGGTATGGTAATTCACACCTGTCTGGATGTGTTCACATAATCCGCGTAACATATGGTCGTCAAACGGATCGGTGTGGGAAACGGATGAGAAATAGGATGAGGAATTGGGTGGAGTGCAGCCGATCGAGGTATCGTCGGAGATCGCTGGAGAGATGCGAGACGAGCATGAAACATCCAAACCATTTCGGGGACGTAGATCGGTACGTGAAAGTGATCCTATGGTAGAATGGGGTGAATCCGGGTTCCTTCAAAGAAGTACAATACAAGACACCAACGTAAGAACTCTGCTCGGAAATGAGTATTCCACTGGTAAGGTACGAAACTGGAGTGTAGGTAGTAATGTAAGAATTAGTAAGGAGCCTATAACAGTCGTTACGCAATGCGAGTAGTATCGGAGACACAAAAATAATCGTGTGCGACGGAACGGAAGCGAATATTACAAATGCGAAGAGATATCTCGTATTGCCTAACAAATGAAGAGAAAATTTAAACCCGCAACAGCATGACCAACTAGCATAGTTGAGAGTGGATCAGCTACCACAAATCTACTCAAAGCAGAGTAACATTGAAGGGTCTTTAGAGTAGCTAATGTAGTGGAAAAGTTGGCTTTGCTGCAGTTAAATGTAGGCGTATTAAACTCAATGTTAAATAATGCAAGAAAAACGAGCAATCTGTGTGTACCAAAAGAGCGGTGAAAAAATGCGGTCAAGCGTCACATTTTATAGTATCACCCGGTACACATTACAAGATAAGCCTTAGACTAATGTAACACTTAGAATCGAGTGCTGAGAAGGATAGATTTAGTGTTAGTATAATAACATGAAATAAGCAACATACGTGATGACAGGCGCAGTAGTTAATCGCACATCTATCATGAGAGTGGAAGGCGAACCACAACAGAAGTTGGATAAATGATCACTTATAAGTAGGAGGATTCTAGTTGCAACATCGATGCATTCGTCCCATCAGCCCACAAGCCACGTAACACAATCCCTATCCGGAAAAGCATCAGACGCGCCGTTCGCTTTATTGGGCTCGTCAGTGTTGCGCATTCCTCGGTCCTCTAAGGAGGATCGAACCCATGACCGCTAGAGACAGACACCAACCAGCTAGCAGCTTAAGCAACTGAGCCATGTGGGATGTTGGCTGAGCTGCATAATTTGCAAACTAACTGGGATATAGCACCACCTATCTTTCACTGTCACTGACAGTGGTTAGCCTGCGAGGTGATGACTTCCGCTCACTTGACGCAATATCCATAACATTTTGAAACCACGCGAGGCTATTTATTTTATACTACTCGTAAGTAGCAAGATTTCCTTGTAATTTCGTTGTGGTTTTCGTCCCAGTAGTCCACAAGCTACATAGCACAGCCTAGTCCGGAAAAGCACCAGACGTGTTTCGCCCTATTAGGACTCTTCAGTGGTGTGCATTCCATCGGTCCTCTAAGGAGGATCGAACCCATGACCGCTAGAGGCAGATGCCAACTAGCCAGCAGCTTAAGCCACTGAGCCATGGAGGACGTTGGCTGGGCTACATAATTTGCAAGCTAACTGGGATATGGCATGACCATTCTCCCACTGGCAAGCGGGTTACTTCCCTTGCATAAGACAGTGACTAGCCTCCGAGCACATGACTTCCTTTCACTAGACGCAATGTCCATAGCATTTGAAACTAGGAGGGGCAATATTTTATAGTACTTATGAATACGAGGGTTTTAGTTATAGTTTTAATGCATTCGTCCCAGCAGATCACAAGCAACATAGCACAACACCTATCCGGAAAGGCACTAGACGCGTTTCGCCCTATTGTCGTTCGTCAGTCATGACGTCGGAGGCTAGCCACTGCTATCTGCAAGGGTAGAAACCTGTGTGGCTGTGAAAGATAGGTCGTGCAATACCCCAGTTATCTAGCAAATTATGTAGCCCTGTTGCCGTTCTCCATGGCTCGGTGGCTTAAGCTGCTGGCTAGTTGGCTTCTGTCTCTAGCGGTCGTGTTCGATCACCAGTAGGGGACCGAGGGAATGCGCACCACTGGTTTGGAGGCTACTGCTCAAGCTTTGCAGTCATTTTTATCCCTCTCGCGCTTTTGCAATTTTAGCATCCCGTTCCAATTTCACTTTTATCCCCCAGTTTGTAACCCCCAAATCTTAGCGCTCCGCCGTCTAGGTTCAACAGTCCCTTGTCTTCTAGTTTCAACTCACACGCAATCGCAGGGTGTCGCTCATGTCCAGTCGACAAGTCCATGCTCAATCAAAGGGATAACATCATTTCATCTGTTTTTCTTTGGTGCCCACGATCCTTGCTAAGATGCCTCCTAGAACGTCTGCGTTCTGCTACGAGTTGGTCAAAGGCAACACTATCACGAACACTAAAACCTTATCTATTGATATTTGTTGCTTATCAAAAACCCGCCTGCAAGGTTCGAGCTCCGTGCTTAGCCTGCAATCGCCAACATGCGACAGTGGCGGCACATTCTCATTGCGCCTGTCCGGAGATGACGCAGCTCCAAATGCCCGTTAAGTCGGCGTATGCATTGTTTTGAGCCCCCGAAATGAAGCTGCTCTGATCGATTGTATCCTAAGTCAAGGGCCGACTGTGCGCCGTCGGATTTGCTGCCTCGCTGCAGGCGTTGAAGTCGAGCGAGGACAAACAATGTCTGTTTGACAATGCTGTCTACGCCCACACGAATTGTGGCGCTGACTAGGTGAAAGATGACTTCTAGCACCAACTGACGATTTCCTTCAACGCAAAAGTACGAACAATGTGGTGCTTGCTGGTGATCTGAAGTTCAAGTCGGAATACTGTCTACTGATGAGCTTCACCTAGGACACCAATATGATGTAGCCTTCCGTAATGGTAACGGTGAGCGATTGTTACACCTGTGTGAAGATGCATATCTCATTATCGTGAGGACTAACTTTCGACGCAGCACTCGCAGAAGAGTGACTTGGCACCCACTAGCCTCGGGCCAATCATAGATGAAAGTCCATTGCATGGCGGTCTGTTACCGCTGGAGTGACCATGTCCAAAACGAATGATCTGGAGCACGAGTGCGGACTCCGATCACGCTGTTGGTGCATTTCGGCGAACGTCCGCGACGACGTTGGGAGCGCATAGACACCAGCCAACTGGTGAAGCCAGGTGTTCTGAGTGCATACCAAAGTACGCTGACATGCGGACTGAGTAAGCACCCAATGAACACAGTTGAAGTTCCCTGGTCGCACATTCGTCAGACGTTACTTAAAGCAGTCATGTCTTTATGTGGCAAATCATATTGCCAACCTGGACATTGGGTCTCTCAGTCTGGAAATCCTGTATGCTCGCTGACGTATTCCGGCTGGAAGCGAGCACAACAAGACGCGCAAAAATCTCAGGGCAGAACTGCGTGCTAGCGTGAAGAAAGACCGAGAAGCTTGGTGATCTCAATGTGCATCGGAAATGGAAACAGCCGTTGCCATCGGTAACCATCATAAGTTATTTCGTCTGATACGTGAAATGGTCAGCAAGAAATCTGGTGTTAGCAAGACGATACGACATGAGAGTGGACAATCGCTACACAGCTTGTCAAAACGCTTGGAAGGTTGGCTGAACAACTTGAAAATCAGTTTGATCAACCAGTTACGGACTACTTTTTCAGGCACTGATCTTCATTCTCCCTGAGCTTTCTCCTTTTGAATCAGCCCTCAAGCGCATAAGTCAAGTGTGAGATCAGACTGTTGAAATTGAATAAGGCCGCCGAGGCAGATAGACTTCCAACAGCCCTTTACAAATTAGAGGGAGCTGCTCTTATAGATAATTAGAAGCTGTGGGAGCAGACAATTCGAAAAGACTGGAGCAGCTCTGTTATAGTCCTAATTCCTAAAGGAGGATCAAGTTCGGGATGCGACAATCACAGAGAAATCAGCTTGATCTCAATTGCTTATGTCTATCGTTCTCCACAGACTCATTGGCACTCGTGAAAATCAGATTTGTGAGGAGAAAGCAGGGTTTCATCGAAATAGAGGCTGCAGCGACCACATCTTCACACTACACCAACTGTTGGAGAATCGCCATGCTTATTGGCGACCCACCGCGGATATGTTTCTCAACATAAAAGTGCCTTTGAATCAGTGGATCGATGTGCACTATCGGACTGTCTAGTCAGGAAAGGTGGGCCCGATAAATATGTAAACGTTATCAGAGCGCTGTACGCGCATAGTTCGGGCAGACTGGAGGCTAATGGCAAACTGTCGCCGCCCCTCAATATCTCCAGGGGGGGAGACAAGGTCGCTCATTGTTAACTTTCAATCTTAAACACGAGTGCCACACTCAAGAGAACAGCTCTCGCTGGGAACGACCGACAAGGTGTGAAGCTGCTAAATGGTGAGCCAATTCTTGACTTGGAGTATGCAGAAGACAGCTCACAAGCGCGCCAAGCAGCACTAGCTGTCAATAATTTTTGGGCTTTCCTTTGCTTCATTGAAATGGAAAGTCCTTAAAGAAAATTAGGGGGGGGGGTGCGCTGTTCCTTGGTGATCAGCTGGAAGTCGTTCAGGAATTCAAGTATATGGGCAGCAATATTAGAGGCCGTTGGATCGAATGTGAGGTCACGAACGGTATGGAAAAAGCTAGTGGTGCTTTTATGAACATCCGCCACCAGTGCCTCTGGTACGACATCAAGCTCGCTCTGAAGAGCAGAGTTTACAATGCAGCTGTGCGTTTATCCTTTCTATACCGCAGCGAAATCTGGCACATCAGAACAACAGACATAAAGAGGATAGCTACGTTTGACCATCGCTTCCTTCGCAGCATAGCTCATGCCTGGTGGGAGCACCGCGTGAGCAATGAAAGTGTTCGGGGATGTATAGGAAAGGTGAATTAACTACTCAGCACCATTTCATCAGGTATCATGCTCCGATGGTTGGGTTACATGTTGCGCATCCCAGTACATCGACTCCCGCGAAGTACGTTGCCTGCACGACCGGAATGTGGATGGAAGAGAAGGAATGGACAAGCGATGACTTGGTCGGGAGGAATGAAAACTCTCACTTCGAAGTTGGTGCCTCACGATTGCCGGGTTGGGCTTCAAAAGAAGAGGAACGCGTTTGGTTGGACACACTTGCTGATATGGTGAAAAGCCGGCACCAATGGCGTTTGTGCAGTGAATTTCCGTTACTCGGCTCAAACAGTAGTTCCATTCAGTGCGGTGCGGACTACGGTCCAGCCAACGCCTTGTGTACGTCTGGTACGCATGATTCCAAAATTAGGTAGACAGGAAAGCTACTGTTGTGCATGTTGAAGAAGTGTGGGCCGGCTACGTTAATGAAACGCTGCTCCCATCCACATGCCTCCCGATCTTATTCCTTTGGGTTTACAATATATATGGGGGATGTGTATGGAGCTATGGGTAGTGCAGCGCGAATCACTTACGGTCTCTGTGACTGTCATATAGAGTGCATAGTGATAGGCAAATCGGAAATCGGATGCCACCAATCGGGTGTTTGTGTTGACGGAACATCGCTGTGCCTCACCACAAAATGAAGTTAATGACGCGCAATTCATTCGGGTAGAGAAATGTGTTTAAGCAACTGGACTTTGACATCATAAGGAGGATTGGGCTCGTGTTAGATCACTTGCCAATCTAAAGGTGTACGTGGGTTTTGCACTGCTCTCAGAGGCTGGCTCGCCAAACAACCTCGTCATGCCAGCTGGGCGGTCCGGAAAATTCCCATTCCGGAGAATGGTTCGGGGGCAATGTTCCAGGAGGTGGTGAGTTTTCGCCTGACAAGCGTTCTTATAAAAAGCCACAAATGTACGTTTAACAACACTGCGACGTGGTGGATGTGATTCGCCACTAAGTAAAGTCACTGCCCCTTGTCTTCTTTGGAGCAAGCAATCTGAGCATGGGATTTCATCACTGACTTCGGGAGTGTTGGGGCCCTGTTATGGCTTATCGTTATCCGAAAGGCGCATGAACTAAGTGTCCAGTCACCGGCTCCCAACGGGTGTGAATCTCTCATCTCGCCCTGCTGCCTTGTTGGTTAGTCTCGAGGCGGTGGTGCCCTAAGACAACCTACCTACATCGGCCTAGGCAACCGGATAGTATATCGCCTACTGACGACCCATGGACTAACAACTACAACCATTCACACGCACGCTTGCTGCTATGATGCTATTCACTCATGCTACCATGTCAACTTCACAAGAACACGCCACTATTTTAACTACCCTTCCCTTATACCATTCACACCAATTGTTACCTGATTCTCCTACGGCGACCAACCCCACCTCCATTGATGAACTTGTTTCCGTGACATCTGTCTACTCAACCACACAGTGCTCAACAGAGAGCTGTTAGCCCCGAAGTCTCTCATGTTCGCTCCTGCAACCCGGAACGAAGTTCAAACTAGCAGTCTTCAACGTACATACACTACTGCAGATCGGTCAGCAAGCTGGACTTGCACGCACGCTACAGACCCTTGGAATTGATGGCTGCTGCTCGAGTGAAATACGACTCCAGGACTCCAACTCGGTCTACTTGCTGGCTTCACTGCTACACCCACACACTTGGTTCCATCTCCGCCCAACTGGTGACGCCGAATCTGCCGCACCTGGGCAAGCTGGTGTTGGAATCAACTTCAGTGCTAGAGCCGAGGCTGCACTGATTGATTGGAGTCCGATCAATAGACGCCTTTGTGCGATGAGGCTTCATGGCTCATGTGAAGTTAACAGACGTCGAGTCAAAAAGCGTGCTCTCTTCATGATCCCTGCCTGCGCGCCCACTGACTGCAGCTCGGACACAGTAAAGGACCAATTCTACCATAAACTTCATGAGCTGCTCCTAAGTGGTCCTAAAACAAACATTGTTTTGGCAGAACACCGACGCGCGTCTCGGTCGGCTGCTGCAATGTGAGCGCCACCTCGGGGGACCGCATGAATATGATGATGTTCGCTCAGACAACGGAGAGAGAGAGTGCTCAGTCTTTGTGCTGACCATCAGCTTTTGCTCTCCAGCACGAGTTTTCGTCATCCTGGACGTCAGTACGCCACTTGCCCCCCCTGTCATCAACCCAGCACTAGTCACAGATAGACCACATGGCCATAAGTCGCAGATGGCGCGGCAGCGAACGCGACTGCCGATCAGTTTGGTCAACATGCGTCGATACCGATCATGCACTGGTATGTGCGACTGTTTGTATGCGTTTCGGTGGTTCACCTAAATCCAAACACACCCGACTGAACAACTAAAAGTTGGAGGACCCAAATGGTGAAGGAGTATCAACAAAGGCTTCGTGAAAAGCTGCCTCTCTCTCTCCCACTCCGGATGTTGAGTGACACTGGTCAGGTCCGCAACAAGCCATGCTGTCGGCCGGTTTGTCCAGCTGCGGCCTTGCAGGCACCACTCCCAAAAGCTGGATCCCGAGAAGATCCTTGGGATTACTGGATCGCCGATGGGCGGTGTCTGCTGGCGCATAACACAACGAACACCGCCGGTCTATTACATAACAGCTGAAAGCAAGCCTCCGCTCTGATCGTGAATCCCAGTGGTCAAAAGGAGCTGATGGGATGGAAGCCGCTGCATCAGCTGGCGTCTTCCGCCGTCTATTTTGCATCATCAGGGCCACCGGTTGCAATTCCCAAGCTATTAGCCGAACGATTTGCGAATCAGACGACAGGAAGATCACCAAACTTCACAGGCGATTAGGTCGCTGGGCAGAGTATTTCGCTCTTCAATTCAACCACCAAACACAGCCCCCTGTGACATCTCCAGCCCCAACGGATGATGTTTGGCCTGTCTCCACAGGCCCCCAAACTGAAGCAGAGATCCCAGATGAAATACAACCTTTGAAACACCACAAGGCTCATGGTTCCACAGCCTACCACCGGCTCTATTCAAACATGGCGGGAGTGTACTTGTCAGCGAAATCCTGTCGCTGTTTACGAAAGTTTGGACTGAGGAGAAGGTTTCGAACTCATGGGGAGAATCGGTCATTGTTCCGATTCACAAGAAAGGCTTCCATGACGATCGCTGTAACTACTGCGGAGGCTTTTAACGACTAGGGAGGACTATTCCCGAGAAGAACAAGCAGGATTTCGTCCAGGCCGCGGCTGCATCGACCGAATCTTCACGCTTCGCCAACTTCTCGAACTTCGTCACACCCACCGGCGGCCAACAATAGTAGTGTTCTTGGACATCCTAACGATATTTAATTCGGTGGATAGATCTGCGTTGTGGAACTGTTTACTGAAGAAAGGTGTGCCCGACAAGTTTGTAGCCATCCTGAAAGAACATTACAGCTACACGTCGGGCAAAGTAAGGGCTTACGACACGCTCTCTTCATCGTTTGCTGTGACCAGTGGTGTTTGCCAAGATTGCCCTATGTCACTCTTCTTCTTCAATTTTGCCATCGAAGATGTCGTCCAAGGAGCACTGCAAGGTGTCCATAATTGCGGCGTTGAGCTCCTCCCTGGAGACATTCAAGGACATGGACTACGCCGATGCTACCGCCTTGTTGGGGGACGACCCACAAACCGTCCAGAGCGCTTTGGACCGTTTAGCGATAAAGGCCTATGTACGGCTTATACTTCACTCCGGGAAAGTGTAAAACGCTGCTCCAGGATTAGCAGGTACCTGAACCCGCGTTCACCATTGCTGGACATGTTCTGGAGCAAGTCCCTTGCTTTATTTATCTTTACTTCTCACGACTGGCGGCGGTGTTGGAGATGAACGGATTGCAAAGGCCCGCCTTGTATTCACCAAAATGAGACACCCATAGCGTTGCCGTGATGTCAATCACAAGCTCAAGCATAGGGTGTACAATGTTTCCGTCCGTGCAGTGCACTTGTACGGCTGTGAGATTTGGGCTATTCGTTCGGAAGACATGAAGCGGTTGTCAGTCTTCGACAATCGGTGTCTAACAAGGATTGCTAGGGTGTGGTGGCAACACCACGTAAGCAACGTAAAAGTCCGAGACCGAGTGCTTGGAGCGAGTAGGACAAGTCTTCAAAACGTCATTCCCCGACATCGCATGCGTTGCCTCGGGAACGTTTTGCACATGCCAGCCCATCGCCTTCCACGTAGAGCACTAATTGCACTCCCAGGGAGCGATTGGTAAAAGTGCGGCGGTGGAGAGCCAATAGCGTAGAGAAGGAGCATGAAGAAGGCAACCTCAAGTTGGGCAGCAGTCGGACCAGTCTGTCTTTCAGGTTGGGGACCACGCGATGCTGAATCTCAGTGGTTGGAAACATTGGATGTCATGACCCGCAACAGACATCAATGGCGTCAAGATTGTTGTCATCACATTCCCCATTATTGCACACAAAACTCACGGAACAAAAAACCTAAAATGGAGTGTGTAAAAGCAAAAAAATCGTTCCTTACTTTTTTAAACATCACATTTCGTGTTTCTATTTCTCCATTTTTTCACCATGGTTCTGATGGCCCAATGTCTGTTGACAGACTGTGAATATATATATATATATATATATATATATATATATATATATATATATATATAGCTCTCCGAGCTGAATGTTTATTTTACAGACGTTACGCTGCAGTCATGAGTCCTCAAAAGGCGCGACTCTCACTCGTTTAGGATAGAGCTAATCGGTTCCGATGTGCCCTGTTTATCACATAACAGCACATCCGTCGTGGGAGTAACCCAGCAGATAGCAATTATTAAGTGGCTCCTTAATTAACCTAGTACCCGGCGCACGCTTAGCTTCACTGCATAGTGCACGCGGATGCTGCTTCAGGTAAGAGCTGAGAAATGACATCCAAAGTATAGTTGGATCGATAATTACTTAAGTTGCAATTCTGCAGCAGCGATAAAAAGCCCAAGAGAAGATATCCGCACCTGAAGTGCATCGAACACCAGAACTACTCACATATGTCATTTTCGCTTCCGTGGGAGCCCACAAATCTCGCATACAGAGAACACCGGGTGTAGAGCAATACGCCACAGTGGGCATCCGATAGCCTATCACAGCAGAAGCACGGGCAGGGAATGAGCCTAACTCCTTGGGTGAGTATCTCACCCTTCAACTATGTCACTGCGAATTCCACTTCGTCTTGTCGCTCGGAAGCAAAGAAACGGCACTTCTCGTCACGTTTGTACAGAACCCTGCGGATTTTAGTAAAGGTTACACGCAGGCCGCGGCAGGGACTAACAAGCGTGGCTGAAGAGTGAGCAACCGATTAATCCGAATTCGCGTTCGTTTTGTAACCACTCGAAAATTTACAATACATGCACCTGTTTCATCATTACCGGTGCACCACTTTGGCTCAATGATGCGACATTTGAGGCGCTTCCGCTCAGGTGGATCAATCTCCGGGCGAATATGCATCTCCTCGACTCTCAGCCTACTCAGTTTAGACCGCATTAGCTTCCGGCTGACCTCGTCGGTAAAAGTTGCTCGCATAGGTCGGTCTTTTTCAGCTGTGTTGTTGCCGAGGCGGATGACTTGCGTCACTTATACTTCGTCCTAACCCACATCGAGGAGCTTATCAAGCAGGCACTGTAAAAAGTAAACGCCGTGATTATAGCGTCTCCGAAGACTTGAAACAGTGGCCACCAGCGTGTGATAAGCCATATGGTTTGATCGCCGTTTACCAGCCTAAGTGGTTTCTGCGGGAGAAGGGTGGGTCTAGGTCTCGTTTGACTCAGCTTACTATTGATCACCGGCAGGAAGTTTTCCTTCGTTTCGCGGCTTCTTCCATCGTTGGGTTTTACACAGATTCTCAAGCCATCGGATATTCAATATCTTGGTCTTTAGAGTTAGCAGAGGGCAAAGTCCGTAGAGCATTCGTCTCAGCAGGTGTCGTGCTTCTGGAAAAATTAGGATGGAACATAACGAATTGTAATAGGAAGCAGAAGGGGAAAAAGACTACGTGAACCTCGGATAGAATCTGGGCGAACTTGCGTAAGCATGTACAGTAAAACCTCCGTAAGCTGACCACTCAAGGGACTCGACCCAAGTGGTCAACATTCGGAGGTTCTATGCCAAAACTGCGTAACCTACTTTCTGTTGTGAGTAGTATAATAGGAAATTAGTTTCACATACACCTTTTTCGAACAAATTGCACGAGGTCTCACGTAAAAGCAAAAGCAGTCCAACCATACAATGTTAGAATAAACCAAAGCGCAGAGTGCATTTGAAGCTAAATCCGTTTTTGAAGAGAAAGTCAATGTTTATCTGTTTCTTTTGTCACAATGGTAAGTGATAAAAGCGCTCTCAGCACAAGCTCCCCTACTCAGAATGCTTTGAGATTTTTCCACAGCATACAATTTCGGTTGCATTAAAATTGGTCTCATCTCATCATATTTTGTAGTTTCGGTGATTTACAAATCATCATCACTCAGTCCTTCTTCTTCTTCATCAACATCATCAGGTGTTTGTTCTTTGTTCCCGTAGGAGAAAAGAGCATCTGGGTCTCATCATCATCATCATCATCAACAGCAGCAGTACATCAGCCATTTGAACTGATGCTTCGCTGCCATACAACCATGAGGATCTATGAAATAAAGAATAAGAGGGAGAGAAGGGGGACTTACCTGAAAACCTTAATGCCCTAAGCAAACATTCAGGGTCAAGGCGCCTACACCTTGTGTAGACAACATTCCGTCACAAACAGCTGGCCATCGTGCAAAGATAAGGCGGCATCGGCGAGACAGCTTCTTTGAGGCTTTCACTGCCACGCGTCATAATCAGCCATTACCCCGCAGATAACTCAGCACCAAACACACTTTAAACAGACAATCCGATTAGGAGACGGCAGCAGACGCGCCACTGGTGTCGGTTGCGAGCCATGTCCTGTAAAGTCTCGAGCCAAGCACAAGGTGAGTCACGTGGACTCCAACCCGGAAGGCGAGACGGACCAACGGCACCCAGTTTGGTCGTCAGTGACTTCATTTTCCACTGCCAAGTCAACTTCTGTCCACCTCGAGCCTTGCGCCATCCGACACCTGGTAGACTGAACAAGGCCCTCCTAGGTAAGCGGTGACCAGGCATGCGTAGCACGTGCCCGAGCCAACGTAACTTATTCAGTGCTATCTGCTGTTCTAGGGAGCTAGCATGATCATCACCCCCTAGTACTCGCCTACGCACATCATCGTTGCGGACACGCTGGTGCCATCCGACACCAGCAATGCTTCGCAAACAACGATGATCAAAGACTTGAAGGCGCCTCAGATCTTCAGACCGAAGGGGCCAAGTTTCACTACCATAGAGCAGAACGGCCCTCACTGTGGCCTTGTATACACGGCCTTTCAGACGGAGGGAAACTCCCTTCTGTCGCCAAAGATGACGCAGGTTCAAGAAGGCAGCTCTGGCCTTTGCAATGCGTGAGCTCACGTCAGTTTCTATGCGCCCATCATTGCTGATGCAGCTGCCAAGATAAGTGAATTGATCAACCACATCGAGTTCCTCGTTAGCAAGCGTCAAGGGGTCATCGAGTGGCTGGTGGTCCTGCAGCAACACTTTGCACTTTGAAGGTGCGAAGTGCATACCAAATAATGGGACCACTCTGGATAGGCTCTTCAGGGTTGATTGCGCCGCCTCAACATTGTCGAAAAGCAAGACGATATCATCCGCATAATCGAGATCAACTAACCGTTCACCAGGCAGCACTTCAACACCTACATCGTGAGATTCCGCAAGGGAACACTCCATGATACAATCCACGACGAAATTGAACAAAAATGGGAAAATCGGGCAACCCTGTCGAACGCCACTTGTAATCGAAAAGCTATCCGATAGGACACCATAGACCCTGACGCGGCCTCTAGTGTTCGAGTATAGAGCACGAAGGATGTTCACATATTTCGTGGGAACACCTTTCCGCGCAAGTATTTCGAACAGAATCGATCGATCGACTGAATCGAACGCACTCTTGAAATCGAGGAACACAGCTATTGTCGGTCTGCGGTATGCGTGGAGCTGCTCTAGCACCTGCCGCAAAGTAAATATATGGTCTATACAACAACGTCCTGGGCGAAAACCGGCCTGCTCTTCTCTAATCCGAGATTCCCGTTCTGCAGTGAGGCGACGAACGATAATCGAGGCCAGTAATTTTGTCACAACTGGCGTTAGGCTAATACCCCTGTGGTTAGCACAATCTGTGCGACTGCCCTTCTTGTATATTGCCACTATAATCGATTCGCTCCAATTAGCCGGCACACTCTCTTCGTTCCAGATACGTTCGAATAGGGAGGTCAGTGCTTTGCAGAGGACCTCACCACCGTGCTTAAATAGTGCAGGTGGTAGGGAATCCGGGCCAGCGGCACGAAAACGACTAAGGGCTGTGATCGCGTTTCGGACTTCGGCCTCCGACGGAGGCTCTAAACTAACCGTCCATGGCTCGTCCTGCATCACCTGAGTAGGAAGAGGTCTGGGAGCAGGGGGCCAGCTGAACTGACCTTGAAAGTGTTCCGCCCAACGAGCCATACGGCGCTCCTTATTGTGTATCAGCGCACCCGCGCTGTCCTTAATTGTCTCACTTACACCTGGTTTTCAGGGACCAGTGGTGCGTATTAGCTGGAAGAGCTTCCGGTAATTGCCTACTGCTCCTGCCTCCTCCATTTCTTGAGCCCGACTGGTCCACCAGGCTTCCTTGTCAGCACGTAGGCTCCGTTTTAGTTCACGCCTAATAGCCCGTCTGGTCACATTGAGTTCAGAACCAGCCGGGAGGTGCCTTCTAGCTTCCAAAAGGTTCACGGACTTCTCGGATATCCAGTGACTGGTGCGATGACGACTGATAGTGCCACAAGCAGATGCGCCTGCGTCGTGCATAGTGGCCGAGATCTTATTCCACTGAAGTTCAGTATCATTAGGACAAGACAGCGAGAGTTCGCTATGCAGTGCTTCTTGATAGGCTTGCATGACAGAGGGCTGGGACAATTTCTCCGTTGCCAATCGGGGGAGACGCTTTGTGCGCCTTCCGGTAAAGTTCATGGAGAAACGACAGCGCACCAAGGCATGGTCAGAGTCGACACAGGTACTCCAGTACGAGCGGCAATCCAATATGGAACCACGCCACCTGTAACTTATGGCTATGTGGTCAATTTGGGTCCATCGCTGACCAGCTACAGGTGGACGCCAAGTGGCACTTCGGCGCCCACTGTGTCTAAAAGCAGTGCTACTAAGAAACAACTGGTGCTCCGCACACAGTTGCAGCAGACGCTCGCCGTTGTCAGTCCGTTCGGAGTTAAGTCCATATTTACCACCCAGCTGAGCTTCTGAAGAGCTCAGACGTCCTACTTGTGCGTTCATATCCCCTGCAAGTACTATAATATCTGAACTAGTAGCACTGCGTAGCAGCGTCTTCAGTTCGTGATAGAATGTGTCCTTGACTGCATTAGAACTGTAGTCCGTGGGAGCGTAAGCAGAAATCACAAACAAACAGCGTTTGGTTTTACTTCGCGAATTCACCTTAGCTGATGTCGTCAAACGGGCTGCACATAAACGACTGTTCACCGGAATCCAATCAACCAACGATAACTCAGCCTTGGAGCTGAGAATGATACCTACACCAGCTTGACCGGTGAGTGCCGCATCGGCGTCTCCGGATGCGTGCAACCAATAACGAGAGGATAAACCGGGTGCAGTCAATTCAATAACCCAGTTAGGGTCATTAATCCTAGTTTCGGACGCACAACACACATCAACACCCAGTGTGTCCAAGGTGCGTGCGAGTGCAGCCTGTTGACCTGTTTGTCTTAGAGTGCGGACGTTGAAGGTCGCCATGGAAACGGGACAGCGTGGTCTTATAAGGGACTTTTGCCGATAGGCGTCCGATAGGTGCTGTGGGATGATGGCTGCAGATGGTTCTACTCCAGTAGCACTTCGGTTGCTGTCAATTAAGCTGGGAATTATAGAAGGAAGGTTAGTAATGGGGGCCGGGATGGGAGTAAGAGAAAAAGGTGGAAAAGAAAGAAGGGAGGCGCCAGCAGTAGCATGCTTTCGCTTATCCGCCCTGTTGTATGCAGCAGATAAGGCGACCCTTGATAATCTGCGCGACGGCCGATGCAGGATGAAGTTTATGTTTGAAGAAAATGTCATGGTTGTATGTGGGCTGGGATACTGCCAGGGCGCCCAGACCTAGACAGGAGAACGATTAGGGTCCTCATCCAAAGCCTTTGGCTCAAAAGCCTGTCCGCAAGGCAGCGGGGTGGCAGTGATTTAGTTTTACAGAAATGGACGCCATCCCATTTCAAACCCCCAACCTGGAGGACCAGGAGACGGAGTTTGTCTGACCTCTCACCATTGACTAACCTGGTAGGAGTAGCTCTCAAGGTGCTCGGAGGCATCACCCAGTATAGCTCAATGGGTCAATGAGGTATGCAAACCGTCGCACCACGTTAAGGTCCAGTCTCGTTGCGACGGGTCTGGGTCTGGTTCAGTGCAAGTCACAAAGTCGTCATCCATTTCAAAAAACTCTTTAAATTCTTCCCGTTGAATTCTGTCAATTGAGATGGAATGTTTAGTAAGGCGACGGCATCCCGCTAGACAGATGGGACAAATCCGGCTTTTATGAAACACTTTGTAAAATTTTTGGCTGAACTTTGAACCAAACGGAGCTTATCCAAAGCACAGCACCCAAGGCACTAACTGGAGCAAAAGATGAAGATCCTTCCGCATTTGAATCAGTAGTATGCAATTTTGCCATAACCCATTGCATGACCTGAATTCTGTAGTGCATTTTGAAGAGTTTGGTGATCCCTTGGTCCAGAGGTTGAAGTTGTTATGTCATGTTTGGAGGCAGAAACTTAAGCGTAATATTTGTAAAATTTCCTATATGGGTGTGATTAGGACAGTTGTCCAATGTTAGGATAATGAGGTGTTTCTTCTGCATCATTTCTTTGTCGATACTTCTGATCCACTCCTCCTCCTCATCATCATCATTACACGTTAGCTGGAGGTGGAAAACACCTCAGCTATTGTGCCGTAATACAAAAGACAAGAAAAGGAAAACAGTGGCACGCCCGCTGAGTCCCCAGTAATGGATGGACATCGTTCCGGAGAGCTAACAGCTGGCTGCCGTAAAAGAGAGTCACATTATGCCTAACAAGTGAGATCACGATTGGAGGCGGATGCTAAGCAGGAGGGGGATGGACAAAGGAAATCACAACACAAACGCCATTGGGGTCGGCTCCTAGCCATATCAGCAAGTGTGTCCAACCAAACGTGTTCACCGTCCTTAGAAACCCAGCCAGGCAGTCGGGATGCACCAGCCGACGCCAACTTCGAAGTGAGGGTTTTCATTCCTCTCGATCAAGTCATCACTTGGTCTCCCCTCCTCCTCTTCCAACCGCACCCACAACGCGCAAACAATGCACGTCGCGGGAGTCGGTGTGCTGGCATGCGCAACACGTGGCGCAGCCATCGGAGCCTGGTGCGTGATATAATGGTGCTGAGCGGCCCACTTGCTTTTCCTGCACCAAATACGCGACGTCGAACACGCTCATTGCTCACGCGGTGCTCCCACCAGACATGAGCTAAGCTGGAAGGCAGCGATGATCGAATGTGACGAGCCTCTTCATGTCTGTCGACCTGATGGGCCAGGTTTCACAACCACATAGGAGAGTTAAACGGACGGCTGCGTTATAAACTCTGCCCTTCAGGGCGAGAGTAATGTTTTGTCTGCGTCACAGGTTGCGGAGATTCGCAAAAGCACTTCGAGCTTTTGTTATACTGTGCGTAACCTCATCTTCAATCCCACGGGTGCTAATATAGCTGCACAGGTACTTGAATTCCTGAACGACTTCTAGCAGATCACCATCAAGCGTTAGCGCAGGGTTGGGTCCCTGCCAATCTTGGAGTACTTTGCATTTCGATGGAGCAAAGCATAGCCCAAAACGATTGACAGCCAGTGCTAATCGGTCCAGTGCTGTTTGGCATGTTTGGGAGCTGTCACAGATTAGGGCAATATCGTCCGCATACTCCAAGTCAAGAAGTCGCTCCACACCTTCTAGGTCGCGTCCAGCAAACGCTGTTTCCATGACTTCATCAATAGCGAAGTTGAAGAGGAAAGGTGACAGCGGGCATCCTTGTCTCACACCGCTGGTGATACTGAAGGGTGGCGAGAGTTTGCCATAAACCCTCACCCTGCCCGAACCATGCGAGCACAGCGCTTTGATAATGTTTACATATTTATCAGGCACACCTTTCCTCAGCAGACCGTCCCAAAAGGCACATCGATCGACTGAGTCGAAGGCACCTTTTATGTCAAGAAACAGGATAACGGTGGGTCGCCAATAAACATGACGGTGCTCCAACACTTGACGCAATGTGAAGATGTGGTCAATGCAGCCCCGACCTAGACGGAACCCGGCTTGCTCTTCTCGAAACTGGCTTTCACGAGTGTCAGTCAGTCTGTGGAGAATGACAGAGGCAAGCAATTTAGAGGCAATCGAAATCAGACTGATCGCTCTATGATTGCCGCATTCCAAACGGCAGCCTCCCTTGAAAATTGGGACAATGACGGAGCGGTTCCAGTCTGTCGGGACTGTCTCCTGCTCCCAAAGTTTTACTGGCAACTCGTGTAGATCATCTACTAGAGCAGGTCCCCCGAATTTGAAGAGGGCTGGCGGAATTCTATCTGCCCCTGTGGCCTTATGCAATTTCAACAGCCTGATCTCACGTTCGACTTCTGCGCATGAGGGCGGATCCAAGGAGACGGCCCAACGAGAAGGGCGCTCAATGCCGAAGAAGAAAGCGATAACTCAGGTTGGTTAAATTGCCTTGCAAAGTGTTCAGCCCAACGCTCCAAGCGTTTTGACAAGCTGTGGATCGGCTGCCCACTCTCGTCGCGTATGGTCTCGCTAACACCAGGTCTCCTGCTGCCTGTTTCCCGTATCAGACGGAATAACTTACGATGATTACCAACGGCAGCGGCTGTTTCCATATCAGAGGCACGATGAGACCACCAGGTTTCGCGATCCTTCTTCAGGCTAGCACGTAGTTTTGTCCTGAGATTTTTGCGAGCCTCATTGTATTCGCTTCCAGCCGGAATACGTCGGCGAGCATCCATAAGTTCCAGAGACTGTGTAGAGACCCAATGTCCGGTTTGACAATTTGCTTGGCCACATGAAGACATGCCTGCTAACAGCAACGCTTGACGAATATGCGACCACTGATCTTCAACGGTGTTTAGTGGGCGCTTACTCAGCCCAGATGTCAGCGCACTTTGGTACACATTAAGAACATCTGGCTGGCTGGTGTCAATCCGTTCACATCGACGTTGCGGACGTCCACCGAAACACACCCGGAGGTCGGCACAGACAAGTGCGTGGTCAGAGTCCACGCTCGTGCTCCAAATCGAGCGACAGTTTTGGACACAGCATCTCCAGCGCTAACTGATCGCGATATGATCGATTTGCGTCCATCGCTGGCCCGAGGCTGGTGGCCGCCAAGTCACACTTCTGCGGGTGCTGTGTCGAAAGTTAGTGCTCGCGAGAAAGAGGCGAACATCTTCACACAGCTGTAGCAATCGCTCACCATTATCATTACGGGAGTTTACACCATGTTGGCCGCCCAGATGAAGCTCATCAGAGGACAATATTCCGACTTGGGCGTTTAGATCGCCAGCCAACACCACAGTATCCGTGCTTCTTCTGTAACGAAGGAGCCCGTGAAGTTGCTGATAGAAATCATCTTTTACCGAATCAGTGCTACAGTTTGTAGGGGCGTAAGCCGCAATGACAAACAGGTAACGTTTGTCCCCGCGCGACTTCGAAGCACGGAACGAACCAGCTAATCTAACGGCGCAAATCCTACTGTTTACTGGGATCCAATCAATCAGGGCAGCTTCAGCCCGGGGACTCAAAACAATGCCGACGCCAGCTTGACCGGCATTTGAAGCTGCATCATCGCCAGAAAGGCGCAATGAGAATGTGTCGCCAGTGTCGCATGTGGGGGATCTCATGGTAAGCACGGAGCTCGAACCTTGCAGGCGGGTTTCTGATAAACAGCAAATATCGATCGATAGGATCTCTAGTGTGCGGACAAGTGCTGCCTGTTGGCCAAACTGTAGCAAAGTGCGCACGTTGAGGCATGCCAGTCTTAGCGAGACACGAGGACTCCAAAGGGAAACGGATGAACTGACGTTGTCCGCTCGGTTGAACATGGACTTGTCGACTGGATTGGAGCGAGGCCCTGCGATTGTGTGTGATTTGAAATTAGAAGACAAGCGACTATTGAAGTAAGCTGGCGGAGGGCCAAGAATTGTGGGATTGAAAATTGGGGATATAACTAAAGTTGGAGCGGGACGATAAGAATGAAGAAGCGTAAGAAGGGGTATAAGAAGACGGGAAGGCCTGAGCAGTAGCATCCATACCCCTATCCACCCTGCTCGATGCAGCAGATAGGGCGCCGTTTATTATCCGCTGCGACGGCCAGAGCATCAAGAAATTGTTGTAGTCATCCACGCAGATCGGTTTGATTACTAGGTGACTGGAAGATTTTCAGGATTTAGGTTTTCGAATGCAAGTGATCTAGGAGATTTACTAATGACTAAGGGCTTTAGCTTCTTCCCACTTGAGTTAGCGCAAAACAGAACTGTGAAACGTTCTTTGGAATGTTTTCCACTCCTACATTTGTCAAGCCTTTAAAATATGTGTTAGGCCGAAACTTGAGTACTGTAGGATAGTACATAGTAATCTGAGAAAAGTGGATATTATAGCACTAGAAAACATTCAACGATCATTCACAAAAAGGTTTCTGAACATGCCTAATACTATGACATACCGTGAGCGATGCGAGGCGATACATCTGGAGCCGCTATGGCTACGCAGACTCAAACTTAATCTGTGCCTTCTATACCGCTTACTATTCGGGTTAAGCTTCACTGCTCAGCCACAACTCGAGTTCCAGACTCGTATGCGCTATAAACTAAGAAACAGCGAGCGCACAGTGAAAATACCAAAGTCTCGCACAAAGCTCCGCTCAAATTGTTTCTCCGTAAAATATGCGTTAATATGGAACAAACTTCCATCGACTGTTAGAAACTGCACTACCTACCAAGAATTCAGACGCATGATTAATACTCAGCTGACTGTTGCAAATATCTGGTCAACACTAAGCCAAACGGTGACTCCAGATGATTTGTATGGGAAAGGTCCTGGATACATATGAAAGTCACCATATCTTCTATTCGTTTCAATAATATAAGATTACCTACATATAGTTGCATTATTGAGTATATATTTGAGAACGATCTTACTCATATCAATCCGTCTAACTAATTCTGTTTTCTCCTTTGACGCACTGGTTTGTAGATGCACTACGCCTTTCAAGCTGATGTCTCTGTACCATCGTCGTCACTCGCCAAGATTTTCCATCAAATTGTGACTGGCCTATCGGCAAGTGTTTGTATTCATTATTATGTTTTATAATTCCTCATACTTTATCTTCTTCTTTGTTTCACCGTTGGTCATGACTGGGATGATCTCTTGTGGTGACGGATTACAGCTTCCAAAATAAAAAAGTATACCCATGCAAATCATATTACTACTGACTCGCTGGCTTAAAACAAAAAGTGCCATAATTGATTGATCCGCATGACAGAAAGAGCTGAGGCTTCATCGCCTATAATGTATGCATAAAACAGCCCTAAAAAATAAAAGACGTTTGATACCTAGTTCTGATGGCCTATTTACTATCTTGCCACATAGGCACAGAGCCAATTGGAGCATGGAAGTGCAGGTGAAACCCATCGTGGAAATACCCTGCATGGAAGTAAGTCCCCTGGGGACAGTTCCATGGATGACCGTATTACTTTACTTGAACTTTCCGTGAAATACACATTTATTATTCACTTCAATGGGAATCGCGGTCCACTTTGAGATTACGCGTCGCAATCCATCCACACAACGTGTACTTCAAATTGACTTTCCAATCTACATTTATTATTGTTCTCAGTTTCTTTATCTCTACTTTTTCCAAACTGCTAATCAATCCAAAAACCCATATGGGAACCATTGATCAAAAGACGAATAATTAACTATATTATGCGATCACGTTGTACATGTTGATAAGACCACCTAATTGGTCTGTGCCTCGCACCGCTGAGGAATAAAACGTTTATTTATTTATTTATAACAGTGCTTCTGTTAGGCATCGTCTTGTAGAAGAGACCGCACTTGTCAGTGTTAAAAATGTCGTCATTGTTGAAGCCATTGCTGAAGCTAGAAAATTTTTCGATGAAGTTTTGAACAAACTCTTCAGGCACTTCATTGGATTTACCACACAAACCTTTTTGGGAAATATGTCGTAGTTTGAATTTCTCTAGCCGACCAGTGGATATCTGGAATGCTGAAATTCCAAATACTTGTGAGAAAGGTTTAGCAATTTCTGTAATCATGGGCCTAGAAATGTGAGCGTTAGCTGCCCTCATTTGTTTGAACCAGCGCAGCGTAGCCTCATTGAATTCATCGTGTGAAGTTTTTCGCCACTTCCGCTGTAGATCTCCTCTTTCATTACCGTATTGCTTCAAATTACTCGCGTTTATGTTTTTGGAGGTTGCTAACTGTTGTCTTGCCAACGCCAAAATGCTCGGCCGTTTTTCTTCGGCTACAGCTTTGCAGAAAATGCAGCAGACTAACCATTTGCTTTAAGTAAATAGAATATCCGCTTGTAAGTTAAGGAGAAAAACGAGACCACTTGATGAGCGATTGTTTTCACTGATTCATCCTCACACCATTACAATCATATATAGGGCTAAAAAAGAAAGAGTAAAATCGACCCAGTTAGTATAGGTTGCATAGACGAAAAATCGAAACGGGTTAAGTACATGTTACGGAGTTTGACCTCACGCCATTGACCTCAGTATCCGCCGTTTTCGCGGGCCAGGGAAGCCGAAGAGCATGGACTAGCTTCTTTTGCGAGCATAAGGACGGCTGAAATAATCGAATGCAAATTGCTTCGGCCGTCGCAAATGTACGAAGGCGTTGACCTTCCGATCGATGCGGTGGGACCTTGTATACTACACTAAAGGCACGCTTTAGATGCGCCTGATGCCCACTGTCGACGATTTGAGCCAGAATGGAGCTGCTAATGGCCCCAGTGCCACCTTGATGCAACCAAGGTGGACAATGTTCATTCCCGCGTTTGGACAAGTGGCGCGTCATTCGACCGACATACGTTGCGCCACAGGCGTACTCGAACTGATAAATAACCGTTGAGGCAGTCAGCATGGGCAACCTATCCTTGTTTCGTGAACGGACGGGTGATTCCGTCGAAAAGGTGCACTTTAGCGCAGTTGCTGGGACGGTCGGTTTAATTGCGCCTGAAAGGCTTCGGGTTAAACGCTCAGTAACTGCGTCCCCTTTGAAAGGTAGTCGTATGAATAGCTCTTTCTTTGCCGCCGTTAACACTGGCACATGTTAAGGCTTTTCCCCAAAGCTTCTTAAGAGAAATCTGGCGCGGTACCCATTTTCGCGCAATATATTCTGTACGAACGGCAGCAGTTCCGCATTTAGAGTGTCTTCCGAGCAGATTCGACGTGCTCTCGTGGTAAGACAGTGAATCAAGTTGCGATTATATCTCAGAGGGACGAAGCCGTGGAAATTCGTATACTGGCCAATCCAGGTTGGCTTTTGTAGATCTGCCGCTGAATAGAGCGGTCTGGTCTCCTGGTTAAAAGAACATCAAGATATGGTAGCTAATTCTCGTTTTTCCAAAGGTAAATGCAGTGCGGCATGGACTCGGTTAAAACGGTTAAGAATTTTATATAGGTTAACGTGCTTATCCACCACAAGGGATATGTCGTCCGTGCAGCGATAATATAAGTTAAAAGTGACTATATCCGCCTGCAATTCTGTTCTCTCCACCTTTGCCATGAAGATATCCGCCAGTAGTGGACCAAGGGAGATCCCATGGCCACGCGGTCCTTCTGACGGTAGTATTTGCTATTAATAGGAAGTGTACATTCCAGGTGCGGCGCCGTATAAGGTTTTTTAACTCACGAGTAGGTATACACATTTTTATTTCTGACCGGGTTATATAATCGCAAATGTAATCTATTGTCTCAATCAGCGGGACGTTAGTAAAAAGCGAGATAACATCTAAAGTGAGCAACACTATCCCGTTAATTTTGGCATCCTTGATACTTTCTACGAACTGGAAGCTGTCACGTAGGCTGTAAGTTGCAAGCTGTTGTCGCACCGGTTCCAGAATCTCCACAAGCCACTGTGCGACCGCATGGCAGGGCGAGTTGACCATTAATGAAATGGGACGGAGTAGAATGTTGGCTTTGGGAATTTTCGGTAACCCTTAAAGCCTTGGAACGTTTGTGCCACTAGGTTTGAGACTGTCATACAGAGAATCTGAGATGCACCCCTTAGTCCGAAGTTTTTGCAGGCTCTTAGTTCCGTCCAGCCCATTTCCCCTGTGCTAGATGAAAACTTGGTCTCATGGCTTAATGTTGCTGTTAGTTTAGCACAATCGCCGCACCGTTGTCTGGTCTACGCACGATAACCTCCTCATTGCGCCTTAGTTCCTAGAGGGTATCCAGGTGTTTTCGTGTTAGCGTGCCAAGATTATGGACGCGATGTTCGCGATGTTGACAGCAGGAATTCACCAAAAAGCACTTAAAACGTTCTAGATCCGCATTCGACTTAGCGATTAACCCGCTCGTCTGGTTATATAAACTTTCAAATTGTAACTTAATCAACCTGGTTTTCCTTGCGTCTAGGAGAACAAAACTGTAGGCCAAGCGACAGAACTTCGATTAAAGTTTTATCAATTTTCAAACTAGAAAAGTTGTGCACATACCTCTCTGGCCTGCCCGGAAACGTGGCCTGCGGCTTAAGCTGGTTCAGCGAATGTGCTAGAGAAGAACGCCTACACTGCACACGGTTTCTAGCAA
This sequence comes from Dicrocoelium dendriticum, assembly GCA_944474145.2. Classification (NCBI taxonomy): domain Eukaryota; kingdom Metazoa; phylum Platyhelminthes; class Trematoda; order Plagiorchiida; family Dicrocoeliidae; genus Dicrocoelium; species Dicrocoelium dendriticum. Next base: position 96,759,537 of record OX104063.1, read on the forward strand.
TTAACCTGCTTTGCGATGGCCGAAGCAATTTGAATTCGATTATTTCAACCGACCTTATGCTCATAAAAGAAGCTAGTCCAGGCTCTTTAGCGGCCCTGGCCTCCGAAAACGGGGGATACTGAGGTCAAGTGCATGAAGTCAAACTCCGTAACATGTAATTAACAAGTTTCCATTTTTTGCCATGTTACTTGTACTAACTGTGTCGATTTTCTTTTAAAGTCAACTCTCTGAGGTCCTTTTATTGGGCCATAATGTTGAATTATTCGTAATGACCGATCCTAAACTGTTCAAAGCACGGAGTGGAGGTCTACGGTTCTATTTAAGTAACTTCCATTACATACAATAGCTATCCTCAATTGGTGGTCAACACAGAGAGGTGGTCAACCTATAGAGGTCTGGTCCATAGGGTTTGCATAGTGACCGTTCAAGCTATAAAAAAGTGGTCAACATAGAGGTGGTTAACTTTGGTTTTACTGTATGTAGAACTGTTAACAGGTAAATGATTTGGTTGCGAGCTGCATCCGTAGACAGCCGTAGTCAGCCCGTAGCCCTAAGGATAACAAGGCCACCCTGTAATCAGGGCATGAGTTCGAGCCTGTGTAGGGGACCGGAGGACCCTCGTTGTAGCCTTAATCCACGTGCGGCTGTTGATGGTTTCGCACCAGAGAAGCATCAGTACTGCATACCGGCGTACTGCTTATGCTTTGTTTACGTGCTCAAGGTACCTGCCCACCTACCGAACTGAAGCTGGGTTCGGTTAGTGCTTTTCGACTGCCGGGTTGGGGTCCGATATACGACGAACACGTCTGGTTTGAGACACTTGTTGGCGTAGCGGAGAGCCGACCTCAAGGGTGTTTGTGTTATGGGTCACTTCGCACTTCACATTACCGCCTAACTGCAATTTCATCCCCAACCTCAATCTCGATGAACAATATGAAAGCCAAATACAACAATACTTTTATACTTATGTACTATTATTTGACCTTTATCGAATATCATGCTAAAACGTATTGCGACACAACAGCCGAGGTATTGTCCACCTCTAGTTACTGTGCGGAATGATGATGTGATCAAATTGCGGCTGAAAGAACAACACGTGAAAGTTCACAGCCAGAACCACAAAATGAGATAGAAACTGATACAATAGCAGGGATGGGAATGTGGCCAGACAGGGAAACTGCATTTAGCGCCCATCAGCGGGGTCGAAACGGACTGAGAAAGCAGTACTCGATGTCATACAAAAATTGGAATCGGACCAATGAATACCGATGCAGAAAATGACCGTTGTAACACCTGTAGCATTGTCAGCATAATCGCATTAGACGAGTCTAATAATATAAAATCACTTTATGAAAGCAACTTACTGAAGGAAAGTGTGATAAAAAGCGATCAGACAACCATTGGGGACATATTCGAGTGACTGATTCACAGGAGATGACGCAGTGGTGGCCCAAGTGTCATCAACTGTTGACTGCGTTAAATCGGTAGGCCTGCTGAAAGTGCGTACGCGGAAGATCTGTCCAAACAATTCAACCCGATAGATTGGGAACTCCAGTAGGTGTGGAGTAGACAGAGTTGCAATGTCTTCCGTAGTGGTAAACTGGCAACCAGACGTGGCGAACGGTGAGCCCAGGGATTCGGACTGTCCGCGAATGCGACAAACACGTGACGCTTCAACAGCTGTCAGAAGGGAAAATCCCCAAGAATGGAACGAGTAATCAAGAGAATGCAAGGACGAGGTTGGGAGGGTGTGCAACGAAAGCAGCAAGTAGGAGTGAGCATGCAAGAGGAAATAACAAATTGCGATACTGCACCATGGGAGACCAATGAGCTAGGAATGGAAACACGGAAACAGATGTTCATGTAGCACAAGAGTACAGGCGCATTCGTCTCATTATTTAAGCAGGTAAAACAGATACGTCAAACATGCGGCTGTTTGCAAGTGTGTCTGCGGCCCACAAAAAAGTATGGTTGGCGGCATCCGGTTTCTGATTCGTCTGTCACTGTGGCCAGCCACTATATATATATATATATATATATATATATATATATATATATGCATAAGAAAATGTAGCACCGATATTGTGCCACCAGAAAGATGGCGGAATAGGAAGCCGTATTGGAAGAAGAAAAGCAACTTTTTTGCTCAGTATCCCACTCACAGTATGTATATCTAACATGATGTTTTATAAGAAAAGTAAGGGAGGTCATAGCATGGTGAGATACACGGACGCCAGTGACGTCGGTTTTGAGCCATGAATTCCAGGGCATTCAAGCAGCGGCATTCCGCTACGGTGGGGCCCCAACCAGGGATTCGACAACAACCGACGGAGGCCAACTATTTCACGTCGTTTCTCCAAGGTGTAAACTGTCCACCTTCATCAGCTCTATGTAGTAAACCGTAAACAACGCACGACACGGAAGAAGTTGGAAGGGGCATGTACAATACGTGTCTACGTCACCGCAGTTAACGCAATGAGACGAGTTCCTAGAGCAAGTGGTTGCTTCTCCCCAAGACATGCTGACTTTCACATTGGTTACGTGGTACAGTCACCACACAAGGGTATTGGACTGTAAGCAACGGTGCATGAAAACGGACAGTCATTAATAGAGTGAAACACATCAGTACGATGCATGGATGCTTCGTTGCGTAAAACCATAATGATGTGAAGCTTGTGTTGTTCTCAGAGATGGCTGATTGATAATTAGACGTCTCGTTGCCAGATTGAGCAACACCATCAGTGCGCCTGCCCAGGGCCTGGTTCGCAGAGCTTCGTACGCTACATCTAGGTTCAGATGCTTATTGATGGTGTTCCGCTTTGAATGCTAAGCTATAATAAGCTCATATGCCCGTCAGTTTTGTGCTTTTCTGTCGGTTGACTACTAGAGGTAATAAAAATCCCGCTATTATTTCAAATAGAACATAGAGTTAGGGCAACGTGGTTCACACTACTACTGTTACATTTGCGGAGGTGTTGTGATGCTATTTGTGGTGCTATGCAACGCAGATTGGAGCCTTTTAAATACGAGTTAGATTTGAGCAGATTAAAGAGATGGTAGTCCTCTATCTGTTTCAGTTACGGTGTTCCACTGTTCTGAATGGTTTATAAAGAGTTAACGCGTAGATGCGGTAGATCAGAAGCGGGCCAGTATGTCTTAACTTTTTAGTAGACTCGCGCTTACAGTGGTCTAACAGTAATCATTTATGGGAGAATACCTGAAAACGTTATCTATCCGTCGTTCGTAACTCCCCTGGTGAACTGGATACTATAAATGCGTAGTTGGTTGGTTGCTGTGTTGCTTCTAACCTGGAATTTTGAGAACGGCGACGGTGTCGCAACGTAAAGTATTCAAAATGTTGGTTTTGCGGTCGGCAGTGTCATTTGCCATAGTGCCTACATCACTGACTCGAGTAACAATAAAGAGAGCACTTATCTCATGAATGTGCCTTATATCTTCTTGTACATTTAGCCGTCAAAAGTGAAATGTGTTGTTAGATAGAAGTATAGCGAATCCATCATGTGTCGATTTTACTGCCCGTAGAAAAAGATTAAAAGACATCAACAGTACGCCGGTACACCGTGCCGACGCTTCGCTGCCGCGCAACCACCAACAGTCGCACGTGGGCTAAGGATACTGCGAGAGTTGACTGGTCCCTACTCAGTTTCGAACCCGCGCCCTCACATTACAAGACAAGCTTATGATCCTTAAAACTACGTACGGCAACTACCCGGTACCCAGAGGATAACACAGCGTCAGACAATTTAAACACGCAATGTTACTAAAATATGGCAGCAAACATGTCAGTGGCTCCGACGGCGAGCCATGTCTTACGAAGTCTCGAGCCAACTCGGAAGGCACGAAGAAATAAAAGCCCAGAATCCAAATATAGTGAGTTCATGTCCCGCTGATAAGCTAACTTCTGCCCACTCGAGACTTGCGCAACCCAACATCCGGTAGGCAAGGGTCTCCTCGCTAAGCGGTGACCGAGTAAGTGTAGGAAGTGCCCAAACCAACGCAACTCATTCAGTGCTATCAGTTGTTCTAAGAAATTACCCTGATTATGGCCGCCCAGTATTCAGCTACGCAAATCAACCGTGCGGACAAGCTGGTGGGATCTAAAATCAGTACGACTGCGCAGGCAAGGATAATCAGAATCTTGAAGGCCCCTCCAGCTGCTCAGACTGAAGATACAAAGTACCACCTACATAGGTAAAACGGTCATAAATGGGGCCTTGTACATACAGCTTCACAGACCGAGAAAATTTTACTTCTGACACCACAGATGCCGCAATTTCAAGGTATTTTAGCCACCAAAATACATGAATCAATAACCTTTATGCATGGCAATACATCTGTATGACTCAAGGTCGAGGTTTCCAGTAGTGTTAAAACAGGATAACGTTACAACAGTATACAAAGACAATAGTCCGGAATGAAGAACTTTGAAAAGCAAGTGAAACCGCACACACAGTCGGACTATGTGTCCTACATGCCGAGTGTCCCGCGAATAGTGGAAGCACATAGATCCAGAATGTTGAACAATGAAAGACAAAGGGACATCAGCTGACTTGCTGCAGCAGGATAAATAAATCGGTGGTTGTTCAGTATCACGGAATTGTGGTTGCATATATCTGGAAATCGCCACCGCATGTGGACGGATGCCATATTTTCCGGGGGCACGAAGCAGTACGTACCCTCGTTGCAATCCGGAGGTCCCAGGTTCGAAACTGCGTACGTGCAGACGAGCACAAGGTATATGCAACCCTCGCGCAACTATTCGTGGTCGCGTGGCAACGAGGCGTTGGTTCGGCGTGCCGGCGTACACCTGATGTCTTTTCTTCTCTTCCGTCTGAAGGTTTATTCCACGCACTCTGCGTCACAGACTGCAACACCATAACGTACGCGGTACTCTCTTTCTCAGAATGGGCAACTCGGGTTTGATAAAGTAATTAGAGGCAAGTATTTTTAGTTCTGGTGTAATCTGAGTACCCCGACAGTCATAAGTTGCTCCGCGATGCCATTTTACCACTGCAGGCTTGGCGTAGCTAGTTCGAGAACTAGCTGAGCGTCACTGACCCTGATTTTGGATGCGCAGCACAGGTCGACATGTGGCTTTTCTAATGTGCGTGCAGTTGCAGTCTGCTGACTTAAGGTACGAAGTTTAAACGCTGTGGCAGAAAAATGGCAGGGTGACCAGATGAAGGGGTTTGAGGCAAGAGCGCAAAGGGAGCTGGGGCTTCGGATGGCAGAACTCCAATGGCACTGCAACTGTCGTCAGTTAAACTGAGGATTTTAGGAAGAAAATAAGCAATGGGATCGTACGGAAAGTAAGAGAAGCAGGTACAGAAAGGAGGCACAAGCAACCTATTATTGCTTGTCCGTCCTAATGCAGGTAGTAGATAAAGTACCCATTTGAAACTGCATTAAGTCTGATACAGGAGTTGAGGACAACTTCAGTTGTTTACGGTTGCAATGGTTCGGGGTACTGCCAGGGTGACTAATCCCAGACAGAACGATCGGGATTTTTGATCAAAGTCTTCGACACAAAAGTCCGGCTCCAAAGCAGTGAAAAGACAGCAATGATAAGGTTTCACAGATAATTGCCATTTCAGTTTCAACCTCCCAACCAGGAGAGCAAGAAGCCCAATTTCGTGTGACCTCCAACATGGGCTAATCTGGCAGAAGTCATCATGAGACAATACCCAGTGTCCACTAAGTACGGAAATCGTTGCACCACCCTAGAGTCCGGTCTCGTCACAAATGGCTCTGGGAGTCGCAATGATGTTGTTGCGCGTCCTGGCGAAGAAACGTCTGTAAACTAATCAGCTAGCTCGGAGAAAAACCCAAGCTCCACATCTACACTCCGAGCTACAGAAATGTCAACTATTGTAACCATAATGGTCCTACCAATGAGCAATAATAAGTGACGGAGAGTCAGTCATTTGAGGCTAAGTAGTAGATTGGGGATTCAGGTCATGCGCAACTTTGATTGCCCCGGCGACAATTGGCCAGCACCAACAATGGAAAATGGTCCTTGGATACAGGTGTTTTGTTCAAGCTCATTAGCAACAGTTCGCGTCGCATGTTTCGATAGCAGGATGACGTTCAAACAATCAAGTAGACGACGATGACGTAATAGGAATGTAACTTAGAGGTTGGGGAAGGTGCGCCCCCTATCCGAACACGTAGATCAAAGCGTGAAATTAAAGTTGGCTGTTATCTGCAAATGATTACCCCATAGACACTCGCATCATATCTGTGCATCAAGAGTTTGAAGAGCAGTCTGTTGATCTCGATTGCACCAGTGAACCCTATCTCACATGGCCTTGCCAGCAACGTGGCTGGCTCGTCGAACAACTTCCCTGTGGTGCCAGCTGGGTACTTCGGGTTAATCTCGTTGCAGCGAATGGTTCAGTGGAAGTATTTCAGGACGTTGTGGATTTCCGCCTAGCAAGTGTTCTCCCTATGAAAAACTAAAAAAAGTATTTAACAACGCTGCGACGTGGCTGATGTGACTCGCCATTAAAGAAAGTCACTGGGTTTTGTATATTCATAAGGTTTCTCACTCAAAGGATGCCTGTCATCCAAGTTTCACTTTCACCCCTTCGTACGCAGACGATGCGACCGAACACGATCACAACAGCAGCGATATATTTGCAGATGACAGTAACACAGCTACGCAAATTTATGGTGATATACCTACATATACACACATCACACAGATCCAGTATGCTACTGCTAAGCTTGCAAGATTATTGCACATTTCGTGTATTAGGCCCATACAACATTAGAAAAAAGCAGTTGCTGCGAAGGGATCTCTTTTAGGTAATTCTCCTCAGGCATTTACAATTATGAGAAAACTTGATATAACACGAGAAGCTATCTAAAGCTGCAGTAGTGAATGGTTTGATCACAGTTCGACGGAAGGTCAACGAGGCAATCGATAGATCAATCAATGCAATCAGGTGGTAAACATCACGCGCTTTCACACCCCAAACACTAAAAGGCAAACATAACAAGAAAGAAATGGTTGGTTTGGCGTCAAAGCTCACAGTTAGTCCTGGACATGGGTAGGTACGGACGGCGTCAATCGTTCCGGCCAAGGCAGCATGAGCGCTTGTACAAGCCTCCTCTGCTTGCATAACTCCGGTTGCAGCAGCGTAATAGCCCTTGCTTCCGAGATAGCCAACAGGCATTTCCTGAGTCCCTCCCTTTGGGTTACGTTTAGCTACGGCGTAGAGAACTTTGAAAGCGTCATCGGTCCGAGCATAATGCCCCAGGTGTTTAAGGACAGAGCTATGTGCATTCTTAACTGTACGGTTCCGTAAAGAGGCGGGACAGTGTTCCGCTATCCCCTTAGCCAGACGCCTGGTCGTGTGTCATCACAGGCGTAGGTGAACTGATATACAACGAAAGATTCGGAACGAGCCGCGAGTCTGTCTTTGAGGCTTTTAGTGATTAACGGAACAGTCTCCGCAAGAAGGTGGACTCTTGCAGCCGGATATGCTTGGTTCACAGCGACGGACAATCTTTTGTTCAGTAACTCGTATGCGATATCTCCTTCGAAAGAAAACAGAATGCAGACGTCCAACTTTTATATTTTTGGTATCTCTTTAGATTGATCAGAAATGGCAGAATGCTTGTGGATAAATGTCGTGGGATAACCGTTGTTTCGTAGCGTTGTGAGAATAAAATTCTGCTCGGCATCCAACGTGTCTGGACTACAGATTTTTGCGGCGCGATAGTTTCTTGTATTTCATGGGCACAAAAGTATGGAAACGCGAGTACTGGCCAATCACGTAGACTTACGGAATACTTTCTGTCAAGCAATCCGTCAGCTCGTCGCCGCAGTAACATCCAACAATGAGCTTTCATCCTTGTTTTCTATTTCACAAGTAAATTTTAACGATGGATGCACACAGTTTAACTGCTCAAGTATTTAAAAGGTGATCAGCCTTTGGGTCACATACGATGAAAGTGCCCATGTATCGACGATAGGAATCGAGAGACGCGAGGAAAATTTCGGAAAGAAGTGGCCCTAAAGGGGACCCCATTGCAACGTCGTCTACTTGTCGGTAGCGTTTCCATGCTGTGTGGTCTGTGTGAACAAGTGGTGGTCGTCCCAGTATACACCATGTGTCTCGACAAATCAAAGTGATGTCTGACGCAGTATCCAACTGCAGCTTAACTTCCTTATCGTTGATCTTCAAAATTGTAAACTTACGCCTGCCGACACCGTCAACCTTGAAAGTCGCCGTCACAGTTTTGGCCTAGTTGTGACATCGGAGGCGCACCGGAATTGGACGCCGTATTCCGCTCATTGATGGTCGCTTCGCAAGACAACACGACTCTTTATGTCCTCGCTTACCACAAGGATTGCAACTGTGATTACGGAACGGGCAGTTTCGAACAAAGTGCCATTCCCTGCAAAACCAAAAAGCAGAAGAGGGTTTAGAACCTGGTGAACTCACATGAACCGATTCTTTCTGAGGACTTCTGCTGACCCTACAAATGATGTCCTGACTACTCTGGATGGAGGACCGTTGGATCATCGCAGCATCATGCTTCAAGTTCATCAATCCATAGAACAAGAATTGTTTGTTAAAGTGGGCCAAAAGTAAATCAGAACTGAGCGCTGTTTTAACTGTATCAAAGGATTGTTGGCACTCCTTTGTCCATCGCCATTCTTTCCCTTTCATCAGCAACTCGTTCAAAGGACCTCTAGTCTGATGTAAACTTGGCAGGAACGCACTATAATGACTTATAAGACCGATAAATGAACGAAGTTCGGCAACATTCGTTGGTGGTAGCATTTGCTTGACGGCTTCTATATTTTGACACTTTCCATCAGGAAATTGCATTTTTTCCGCTCGTAACCGGAAACCAGCTTCTTTTAGACGAGTGAGCACTTTCACTAACGTGGCCAGCAATGCTTGTGGGTCAGACCCCATAATCAATGCGTCATCTAGGTATACTGCGACCCCAGGGATATCGTTCAGCAGCGTATCCATGATTTGTTGAAAATGGCGGGAGCAGTTTTCACTCCGAATGGCAACCGATTGTACTGGAAAAGACCCACATGCGTATTGACCGTCAATAGAGTTCTGCAGTTCTCGGCTACTGGAACTTGTAAGTAAGCATCAGCTAGATCGAATTTCGCAAACCATTTTCCACCGTTAAGCTTGGTGAACAAATCTTCAGGTATAGGCAAAGGGTACTGGTGGTTCTCTAACATGGAATTTAAGCCGGTTGAAAAGTCAGCACAAATACGTACCTTGCCGTTTCCTTTCTTTATCACAACGATGGATGCCGCCCATTCGGAGTAAAGTATGCGCTCGATTATGCCTTCCGACTGCAACCTATTTAACTCAGACTTCACTATTGGTTGTGTTGCGTACGGAACTGGACGTTTTGGTCTAAAGACTGGTTTGGCGTCTGGTTTGAGGTTCAGCTCAGCTCTGGCTATCCGGCAACATCCAAACCGGGTTGGAACAAACTTTCGTGGCGTCGTTTCAATTCTGCAATTTGACTGTAAAGTTCGAGGTTCATATTCTGCGTCTCTGCGGGTTCCTCAAATTGTAATTTCTGGCACATACTGTTAACTGACTGGTCAAGTAATTCCAATTCCTCCATCCACTCGAGACCCGGCAAATTCAATTCTGGTTGATCTGTCACAAAACAGGTTGTATGAAGGTGCAGATCACGGAAACTTAATTGCCAAAGCAAGCCTCCGAGAAGTTTCACAATACCGCCTGATGCGTTTCATGCTGTGTGGTCTGTGTGGACAAGCGGTGGTCGTCCCAGCATACACCATGTGTCTCGACAAATCAAAGTGATGTCTGACGCAGTATCCAACTGCAGCTTAACTTTCTTATCGTTGATCTTCAAAATTGTAAATTTACGCCTGCTGACACCGTCAACCTAGAAAGTCGCCGTCACAGTTTTGGCTTCGTTGTGACATCGGAAGCGCACCGGGATTCGACGCCGTCTTCCGCTCATTGTTGGTCGCTTCGCAAGATAACACGACTCTTCGTGTCCTCGCTTACCACAGCAATTGCAAATGTGATTTCGGAACGGGCAGTTTCGACCAAAGCGCCATTCCCTGTGGTGAACTCACATGAACCGATTCTTTCTGAGGACTTCTGCTGACCCTGCAAATGATCTGCTGGCTAATCTGGATGGATGACTGTTGGATCATCGCAGCATCATGCTTCAAGTTCATCAACTGTTGGCATTCCTTCGTCACTTCCTGCAGTGTGATCTCGGGATTTTGTTCAATTCTGCTCAGTACTCTTGTTCAGGCATCCGCATCTTTGGTTGCTTGAAGACCACGTACATAAATAAGGCACTTGTACTGATCAGCTGTCATCTTGTGAAACAGCGACCGTTCACACTCACGATTTACGCGACACGAGTAAGTAACCCAGTCTTCGTCGTCTCGCTTGGTCATTGTCAGGTACTTGTATCGGATATTGAATAATGACGACTGCTCTCCAAATATCTGGGACTAAGTAGCAACCGCTTCATCGAATGTTAAATCAGTGCTCTTTTTCGGCAAGATGAAATTCATAAACTTTTCGTACTCTACCGCACCCGAATTCCGAAGCAGGAGGCGTACTCTCTTGTCCTCTGAAGCACCGGCTAAATCAACGCGAAACAGGTCTTCATATTTATGGAACCACGATTCAAAGGTAATACCGGCATCAGCATCGTAACGGAACTCACAAACTTGCTGGGTCAAGGTTTCTGCAGAGGGGCAACGCTCACTTGTTCCTGTTACCCAGCCTGCCTGTAGTGACAAATTCTTGGTCAGCGTTTCGATCCACTTGGCCTGTGCTTTCTCAAACTGCGCCTGCTGTTGCTGCAACAGAGACTGCAATTGCTCAAAGCTGACTGACATCTTTGGGTTCTTCTGACTCCTGTCGCCACTGTTGTAACGCTTCTGCTTTCTCTCTGCTTTCGGACACTGACGACTGTTTACTATTGCTAACTGCCCTATGAGACTGCGAGTGTCTGACTTCTCAGTCACGCGCCAACCCAACCGACAGAATACAGAAGACCAAGGCTCGGTAAACAGGGAGTCTATCTACACCATAAGTTAACTGTATTTATAGGTAGCCGAAACATGCTAATTTAGTTGGTCAAGATCGCTCATTTTTGTGCGTCCAGTTTTCAGCAAGTGTGAGTGAGTTCCACTCCACGGGTTTATCATATTGACGGTATAGTTCGATTCGTTCTACGCGGACTGGTAATTGCTGGCCGATCAATTCTCAGTCGATACCCAACTTTAGCTCCGCTTACGTCTCTATTACCTCCCCCTTCAATTTGATTGCTCCTACCTATTTTCCGCACTTGGGCTTGGTCATAGCTTTTTACCCTGGGGTCCACATGTACCCATCGCAGTTGCCTTCTTCTTCGACTTGCCCTGCATGTCACGTCGTGTGGCGTCTGTGCGACCGGCTGTGTTCCGCCTTGGGGATCAGTTCTGTTTTCTAAACCAAATGTATCCAGTAGTATGTCCCACTGTGGTGCCGCTGGTTCTTGATCTCTTTGAGTTTTGCAAAGCCGCTGTCGTAGATGATTGATATGTCTGGTCCACTTGTCCTTTCCGACCGTTATCTCATAAATAACTTTACCCCTCTTTCCACTAACCGTTCCGCTAACCCATCTTTCCGGGGTCTGGAAGTTTCGTGCATACACCAAGTCGTCAATGTTGAACGTGCGAAGCATGTTATCCTGCCCCCTTCTCGGTTGTCCGTTGCGTTTTTCAACATTTCTGGGAATCAGGCTATCAAATGTCGTTCTAACTTTTCGTCCAAATAGACTTTCAGAAGGAGACTTACCCTCCGGTGTGTTTGGATTCGGAGTGCTTCGATACATTCTCAAAAACGGCTGAATTGCATCTCGTGACACCCTCGTTCCTTCCGCTTTGAGAAGAGCACGTTTAAAGGTATCTACAAACCGTTCGGCCTGCCCATTTGATTGTGGATGGTACGGCGGCGAAAACTTGTGCTGGATTCCGTTTTGCCTGCAAAATTCTCTGAACAGCATTGAGGTGAACTGGGCTCCGTTGTCTGTAACCAGCACCTCCGAGGTGCCAAAATACTGGAACAGTTTGTTCAGCTCATTGATAGTGTGCTGGGCAGTAGGATTTTGCATCGGAATCAGGTCGGGCCATTTTGTGTAGGAAGCAACAAAAATCAAATAAGATTGATCGTTGATTGGCCCCGCATAATCTGCCAGGGCTTTTCCGAGTCGGGCCAAGGGTGCCACGAACATCTCGGTGCTTTGTCGCTTGTTGACAAGATTCACAACTTTGGCAGAACTGCTCGATTTCTGCATCCATTTGAGGCCAATACACAAAACTTCGTGCCAGTGCCTTCATTCGGCTGGTTCCCGGATGTCCTGAATGAAACTGCTGTAGTATTCGCCTTCGCAACTTCTTTGGTACCACGACTCGGCCACCAAACATTAGACAATTGTCAACGACCGAAAGGGATCCGCGTCGGTTAAAGAAAGGTTGTAACTCATTCGAATTTCTGACATTAGGCCAACTGGACTGCACAAACCCTATCATTTTCAGCAAGATTTCGTCTCGAGCCGTCTCTGCACGAATCGTGTCCGACGTTACTGGCAACTCCCTTACACTGTCAACCAGGATGCGCTGAACTTCCGACTCGAATTTGACAGATGCAATCACGCAGTCATCGTTCCTTCAAGTGGGAACCGAGGAGGCGAGATAGAGCGTCAGCTTGGCCGAGTTGTTGTGTAGCTCGATATTGAATACTGAAATCGTAAGTCACCAGTACGGTTGCCCATCTCTGTAAGCGACTTGCTGTGAAAACAGGAATACCTTTCTTTAATCCAAATATCGAGAGTAGAGGTCTGTGGTCCGCGATCAGTTTGAAAATGTCTACCATATAGCATCTTATGGAACCGTTTCACTGCGAAAACAATCGCCAGCGCTTCCTTCTCAATCTGGCTGTAATTTTTCTCCGCCACTGTCAGCGACCGTGCTGCGTGTGCAATGGCCTCTTCTCCTGCAGGGAACACATGAGAAATGACAGCACCTACCCCATACTTGGAGGCGTCCGAAGCAACAACAATCTTCAAGTTTGGGTTGAAGTGGGTCAAAAGTAAAGCAGAACTGAGCGCTGTTTTAACTGTATCAAAGGATTGTTGGCACTCCTTTGTCCATCGCCATTCTTTCCCTTTCATCAGCAACTCGTTCAAAGGACCTCTAGTCTGATGTACACTTGGCAGGAAGGTACTATAATGACTTATAAGACCGAGAAATGAACGAAGTTCGGCAACATTCGTTGGTGGTAGCATTTGCTTGACGGCTTCCATATTAGCGGCATCCGGACGTCTGTCATTTTTGTCAACGATGAACCCGAGAAATTTGACACTTTCCATCAGGAAATTGCATTTTTCCGCTCGTAACCGGAAACCAGCTTCTTTTAGACGAGTGAGCACTTTTACTAACGTGGCCAGCAATGCTTGTGGGTCAGACCCCATAATCAATGCGTCATCTAGGTATACTGCGACCCCAGGGATAGCGTTCAGCAGCGTATCCATGATTTTTTGAAAATGGCGGGAGCAGTTTTCACTCCGAATGGCAACCGATTGTACTGGAAAAGACCCACATGCGTATTGACCGTCAATAGAGTTCTGCAGTTCTCGGCTACTGGAACTTGTAAGTAAGCATCAGCTAGATCGAATTTCGCAAACCATTTTCCACCGTTAAGCTTGGTGAACAAATCTTCAGGTATAGGCAAAGGGTACTGGTGGTTCTCTAACATGGAATTTAAGCCGGTTGAAAAGTCAGCACAAATACGTACCTTGCCGTTTCCTTTCTTTATCACAACGATGGATGCCGCCCATTCGGAGTAAAGTATGCGCTCGATTATGCCTTCCGACTGCAACCTATTTAACTCAGACTTCACTATTGGTTGTGTTGCGTACGGAACTGGACGTTTTGGTCTAAAGACTGGTTTGGCGTCTGGTTTGAGGTTCAGCTCAGCTCTGGCTATCCGGCAACATCCAAAACCGGGTTGGAACAAACTTTCGTGGCGTCGTTTCAATTCTGCAATTTGACTGTAAAGTTCGAGGTTCATATTCTGCGTCTCTGCGGGTTCCTCAAATTGTAATTTCTGGCACATACTGTTAACTGACTGGTCAAGTAATTTCAATTCCTCCATCCAATCGAGACCCAGCAAATTCAATCCTGGTTGATCTGTCACAAAACAGGTTGTACGAATGTGATGATCACGGAAACTGACTTGACAATGCAACTCTCCGAGAAGTTTCAAAATATCGCCGGATGCGTTTCGTGCTGTGTGGTCTGTGTGGACAAGCGGTGGTCGTCCCAGCATACACCATGTGTCTCGACAAATCAAAGTGATGTCTGACGCAGTATCCAACTGCAGCTTAACTTTCTTATCGTTGATCTTCAAAATTGTAAATTTACGCCTGCTGACACCGTCAACCTAGAAAGTCGCCGTCACAGTTTTGGCTTCGTTGTGACATCGGAAGCGCACCGGGATTCGACGCCGTCTTCCGCTCATTGTTGGTCGCTTCGCAAGATAACACGACTCTTCGTGTCCTCGCTTACCACAGCAATTGCAAATGTGATTTCGGAACGGGCAGTTTCGACCAAAGCGCCATTCCCTGTGGTGAACTCACATGAACCGATTCTTTCTGAGGACTTCTGCTGACCCTGCAAATGATCTGCTGGCTAATCTGGATGGATGACTGTTGGATCATCGCAGCATCATGCTTCAAGTTCATCAACTGTTGGCATTCCTTCGTCACTTCCTGCAGTGTGATCTCGGGATTTTGTTCAATTCTGCTCAGTACTCTTGTTCAGGCATCCGCATCTTTGGTTGCTTGAAGACCACGTACATAAATAAGGCACTTGTACTGATCAGCTGTCATCTTGTGAAACAGCGACCGTTCACACTCACGATTTACGCGACTCGAGTAAGTAACCCAGTCTTCGTCGTCTCGCTTGGTCATTGTCAGGTACTTGTATCGGATATTGAATAATGACGACTGCTCTCCAAATATCTGGGACTAAGTAGCAACCGCTTCATCGAATGTTAAATCAGTGCTCTTTTTCGGCAAGATGAAATTCATAAACTTTTCGTACTCTACCGCACCCGAATTCCGCAGCAGGAGGCGTACTCTCTTGTCCTCTGAAGCACCGGCTAAATCAACGCGAAACAGGTCTTCATATTTATGGAACCACGATTCAAAGGTAATACCGGCATCAGCATCGTAACGGAACTCACAAACTTGCTGGGTCAAGGTTTCTGCAGAGGGGCAACGCTCACTTGTTCCTGTTACCCAGCCTGCCTGTAGTGACAAATTCTTGGTCAGCGTTTCGATCCACTTGGCCTGTGCTTTCTCAAACTGCGCCTGCTGTTGCTGCAACAGAGACTGCAATTGCTCAAAGCTGACTGACATCTTTAGGTTCTTCTGACTCCTGTCGCCACTGTTGTAACGCTTCTGCTTTCTCTCTGCTTTCGGACACTGACAACTGTTTACTGTTGCTAGCTGCCCTATGAGACTGCGAGTGTCTGACTTCTCAGTCACGCGCCAACCCAACCGACAGAATACAGAAGACCAAGGCTCGGTAAACAGGGAGTCTATCTACACCATAAGTTAACTGTATTTATAGGTAGCCGAAACATGCTAATTTAGTTGGTCAAGATCGCTCATTTTTGTGCGTCCAGTTTTCAGCAAGTGTGAGTGAGTTCCACTCCACGGGTTTATCATATTGACGGTATAGTTCGATTCGTTCTACGCGGACTGGTAATTGCTGGCCGATCAATTCTCAGTCGATACCCAACTTTAGCTCCGCTTACGTCTCCATTAATTCCCTTACTCCTTGATCCGGAATACCGATTTCAATGTTGTTTTCGGTTATCTATTCGCAAATGAAGTTAACATTTTCTCACAAGGGAACATTGGTAAAGAGTGTTTCTGCGTCGAAAGATAGGATCAACTTATCCCTCACATTCAAGTCTACTGGTTTAACAAAATCAGAGGTATCACTCACAGTGTGGACCGAGAGTTCTCTACGTAGTGATTCGAGTAAGTCAACAAGCCACTTGGCAACTGCGTGTACAGCAGAGCCGGACATATCGATGATCAGGCGCATTGGTACGTTAGGCTTGTGCACTTTTGGTAGCCCGGAGAGGCGGAATGAGTGTGGGCCACATGGAGTTAGACGCTCGAACAAGCGATTGAGTATTCTCAGCAACTTAGTGAGTTTAGTTTCGTCATTTGCGGTGCTATCTTTTTGTATCTGGCCAAGAATGAATTTAGTCGTATCCTACAAAATAGCATGCTTCTCCAACATATAGTCTGATTTGTTCCTCAGTACCCAACCGGATCCCTTGTCTGACCGAGAGAACAAAAGTTCGGGATTAGATGTCAGTTCTTTTACGGCTTTTCGGTGCTCATTAGTGATCAGTTTTGAGAGTTATGGCTTGTGATTCAAATACTGATGAGAAAGGTGCACCAGACTACTCTTGAAAGAAACGTTTGCGAGGGCAAGAGTAGGTATCTAACCAGTTAGTTGTTGCATTAAACTTTTGAATTGCGTTGGTACATAAATCTGTCCACTGTTATGCCACGACAAACAAGGTTTCGGTTCCAGTGCGAGAGCCAGTTGAAACATGCTCAACTGTACGTTAGCAAATTTGTGAACGTACCGTTCTGGATGTTGTGGAAATTTCATTTCAGGTTCGCTTGCTTCCATGCTTTTCAGCAGCATCGTGTACTTCCTCTCCTCAGCTTTGTTACACACATCGTGTATGTAGCTTTCAGAAGTGGAGAGTTCAGCTGTATCGAGTTCATTCAAAGACAGTTGGTAACGTGTACAAAGTCATTCCCACTCGGGAACTCGTGAATGAATAGCTTCCAGGATGTTGAACACGTGCCGTTTCAGGGATTTTGCCTCCGGACGAACATGACAGCGTCTAAGTGATTTTCAATACGTTTTAGGATACCGATTGTGTTGTATGCACTCCTTTATGGATCCAATCTCTGTTTTCGCATTTGCAAGGTTAGCGCCAAACTTCAACAATTTGTTACGGTTCGAGAACGCCTTCAGCTGCTTGCGCTTCTTTACCACGGTTCCCTTCAAAGGAGATATCGCATACGAGTTACTGAACAAAAGATTGTCCGTCGCTGTGAACCAAGCATATCCGGCTGCAAGAGTCCACCTTCTTGCGGAGACTGTTCCGTTAATCACTAAAAGCCTCA
Source organism: Dicrocoelium dendriticum (assembly GCA_944474145.2). NCBI lineage: Eukaryota > Metazoa > Platyhelminthes > Trematoda > Plagiorchiida > Dicrocoeliidae > Dicrocoelium > Dicrocoelium dendriticum. Next base: position 96,776,814 of record OX104063.1, read on the forward strand.
AAGACAGACTCCCGGCTCGTTCCGAATCTTTCGTTGTGTATCAGTTCACCTACGCCTGTGATGACACACGACCAGGCGTCTGGCTAAGGGGATAGCGGAACACTGTCCCGCCTCTTTACGGAACCGTACAGTTAAGAATGCACATAGCTCTGTCCTTAAACACCTGGGGCATTATGTTCGGACCGATGACGCTTTCAAAGTTCTCTACGCCGTAGCTAAACGTAACCCAAAGGGAGGGACTCAGGAAATGCCTGTTGGCTACCTCGGAAGCAAGGGCTATTACGCTGCTGCAACCGGAGTTATGCAAGCAGAGGAGGCTTGTACAAGCGCTCATGCTGCCTTGGCCGGAACGATTGACGCCGTCCGTACCTACCCATGTTCAGGACTAACTGTGAGCTTTGACGCCAAACCAACCATTTCTTTCTTATTATGTTTGCCTTTTAGTGTTTGGGGTGTGAAAGCGCGTGATGTTTACCACCTGATTGCATTGATTGATCTATCGATTGCCTCGTTGACCTTCCGTCGAACTGTGATCAAACCATTCACTACTGCAGCTTTAGATAGCTTCTCGTGTTATATCAAGTTTTCTCATAATTGTAAATGCCTGAGGAGAATTACCTAAAAGAGATCCCTTCGCAGCAACTGCTTTTTTCTAATATTGCACATTTGCCGATCATACTGATTTTATAATGATCATGCCTATTTAGATGTATTGTGCTTTGTCGAGAATATAACAGTTAGTTTTTACTACATTTGTATTTGAAGCCGACACTTCAGCGGACTCATCTTCCAAACTGCGGTCAAACTAGTGGGAGCTTCTCAAAGTCATCCACAATTCGGAAGCATTGAGTGTTAAAATTTGATGCGTTAACAAACACACAAAAGTGTTTTTGTGTAAATACGTCGCAGTTAGACACAGGCAGACAGCCGCCACACATCCAGGAAAGCGCTAGACGGCCGTTTCGTCCTATTGGGATTCGTCAGTAACGCGCACCCGCCGAATTCTGCCGGATTCGAACCCACGAGCTTACCCTTGCGAGTCAGCGACATGTCACTGAGCCATGGGCGACGGCAGCGGCCAGCCAGGACTGATATCTAACTGCGATATAGCGCGGCTCATCCTCCACTGTCTTGCATGTTATGAATGTGCAGAGGACAGGGCTGGCCCCCAGAGCAACGACTTCTTTGCAAGCCGCCACCAATCGAGGTGGCATGTAAGCTGCTATGGCGACAACTAATTATTTGTAAGTAGTAGGGAGATTAATTAGTTTTTTTGTGTAGATTCGTCGCAGTTAGACACAGGCAGATATCAGTCCCGGCGGTCCGCTGCCGTCGCTCATGGCTCAGTGACATGTCGCTGACTCGCAAGACTAAGGTCGTGGGTTCGAATCCGGCAGGATTCGGCGGGTGCGCGTTACTGACGAGTCACAATAGGACGAAACGGCCGTCTAGCGCTTTCCTGGATGTGTGGTAGCTGGCTGCCTGTGTCTAACTGTGACGAATCTACACAAAAACCTAATAAATCACCCTACTACTTACAAACACAGAAGTGTTTAAAAGTCACCGGCGAGAAACGATGATTCCCGAAGACAGCGGTGATACTGAGGAACTGAACTAATGGGAAAAAACTTGGATGCTCAACGCATGTTTCTTTGACCTAGATCGAGAAAGGAGTCCAGGAATTTATTCTAAAGAAGGAACCACAGTAAAAGGTTCGCAAACCGTGAAGTACACCTTGCGGCAGGACCCAGCGCGCCACAACTGATGTTACGGCTGAGGACACGTTCAATCAATACGCTTTCAACAGCATTACGAGTAGGCTCTAAGAGTGGACATATTTTCTATTCCAGCACAACTCGCGTCTCAATCGAACGTAAAAGAACATAGCTTCCAGTAGTTTGGATTATGCATTGTATTAACACATGATATACACAGGGAGAGGCGAACTGAGTCGGCGCTAAAGCAGGTCTCGCGACGGATCCTGCATTGACGGGATACTCGTAAGATGGTGAACAAAAACAAAGCATCAAAAGATATAAGTATACCTCGTTTAAAATGATCATCCCAGATATCCTTGTCCGATTCGAGAACATAATCTGACCAGCGAGTGAATCGGAGATGGTTCAGGTTTGTTGAAAACGATGCTTGATTCGTGTGCACGCTAAAAAGTAGAGCACATAGGATCTTTTGGTACCACAAGCATACTAGTCAGACAGAAGAGATAAGAAACACAACTAGAACACATAAGAAGCTGTTAGAACTAATTGAGATGGAGCAATAGCAGTTGAAGGTAAGAAATTAAATGCAAGACAGCCACTGACTGTGTGACCGCACAATGCCCGACGGTACCAAATAAACTGATATGGCACAATCGCAGACTCCTAAATTGGAAAGTGACGCCCCAGCCTACGCAAGTCTTTTAGTCACTTCCTTCACAGTCGTACACAAGATCACTGTCTTGTACCTAAGGCTGAGAGCCGAAATGGACATAGGGGTCTGGTTTATGTCGGGGGTCGTTTTATCCAGATCAAGGGCCCCATAACATAAGATGCAAAGGTCACAGTGAGGTTTGTTGTCAAAAGATGCCCTAATGAATAACAACGGAAAGTACAGTTACTTTGCACCACAAACCCTCTGAAGACTCAAGAAACATGTGCGCTGACGTAAGGTAGCGTAACAAAGTCTCCACTATGAGGTAGGTTGTGAAGAAATCCGTTGAAAGGCCACTCGCCTGTGGCCGTTTTGAAGTGGTAACGCATGAGCAATGAGACAGGATAAAAAGCAATGACATGCGACAACGGATCGCGTGGTGTCAGTTTGCAAAGTTGACAGGGATGGATCAAACGGTTTTTGCGAGTGACTGTTGACAACCATTTAACCGACTGGTATCCATCGAGCAGCGGCGTGCCCCAAGGCACCGTACTGGGGCCGATTTTGTTTCTGATCCATGTAAACGATATGCCTCAGCTACTCCAATCTCCTTGTGCGTCGTTCGCAGATGACTTGAAGGTGTGGAGAGTAACCCAAACACCCAGTGATTGTGATTGGCTTCAGTAGGACCTCGACCGCTTCTCCACGTGGTCTGCAGAGGTCAACCTCCCAATCAACCCGGTCAAGTCCGACTTCATGAGGCTGGGTAAGTGTGAGCACAGCCGAACCTACACGGTGCCTGGTCAACCGTTGCATCCGGCGCCTTTCGTGCGGGACCTCGGTGTACTCTCAAGATACGACCTAAAGTCCATGGACCACACGAATAGGCTGTACCAAAACAGCCTTCGGATGCTTTGGGCACTCAGGCGCAGCTTCAGCACTTGGCCCGAAGAGATTGCCACTCGCCTCTTGGTCTCAATAATACGACCAATGCTAGAGTATGGCTCTCCGCGTATTGTCCTATCACCCGGGGCGAGGTAGAAAAGCTTGATCGAGTGCAGCATGTATCCACCAGGCTGACTCCCAACTTACGAGGTGTGCTGTACGAAGGCCGGTGTAAGAAACTAGGGCTTTACACCCTAGCTTATCGTCGACTGAGGGTTGACCTTATCATGACGCACCGGATATTACATCTGGGTTATTACCCTATGTTGAGATCACTGCTTCATCTGCGCAAACCAAACAGCATACGAGGACACCGGTATAAGCTTGTTGTACTGGATTTGAAGCGGGTCGCTCACCAACTCTGTTTCGAACGCAGAGTGGTGAATGTGTGGAACGATCTACCGCAGCACGTAGTAGAGGCAAACTCAGTGTCAGAATCTAAAAAGTTCCTTGACAAACACTTTGCCGAAGCAAAATATATAGAGCGGAACACAACATAACGGGTACATGTCCATAAGCGACCATTGATGCCGCTACACAGAGAAAGCTCTACATGCTGCTTCGAAACAGTAATCAGTAAACTCACCAGTTGTGACAAAATATTACACCGTCTTCGTCCATCAGGGTGACAATAACGTCGGCCGATTGAATTTGCTCATCAGGGAGCACAGGGACACAGGCAGGTGTGAAGCGGATTCCACTGGAACCAACCAAATTGCAGCTATTATCGCAACGCGCAAAGGGTCTCGGAGAGCGGACGGCGACTGTGTAGCAGCTCTGAGTCAGCGTGGACAACGAAACTGAGTTGCTTGAACAGGGTGGATTGTGAAAGTTTGAGGAGAGTAATGATGTCGATGGGGTAGATTCCTGTAGATGTCTCTCTTGTGAGTAGCACGTAACAGGCTGGTAAAAATGAGAAAAACGAGGGGGGATCGCGGTCGAGAAAGCGTTTGGCAAAAAGGTGGATGTGAAAATGATAACCTTTCACTGGCGCTTTGTTGCATAAGGAAGGATAACAATTTCATGAAGAAGGCCACGAGACATGCTAGTGCACCTGGAAATTCAATCCATATGCGAGATCTGGGACGTCGAGTGGAGAAACGGAGGAAAGGAGGCCGGTGTAAGATTTTAACACACAACAGAGAAATGTTGAAGAGCAAGTTAGGATGCATGTTGGATCACCGTTTCAAAAAGATGGCAAATGAGAAGCAAGAAGTTAGCGGAATAACAGAACGTTTGCATGAGTTGCACCCACTGATAGAACAGTGTGTCGCGCAGAGAGGTTAAGACACCGTGATTGGATGACACGATTACTTTTATTTGTCCCAACCAATGCGACATAAAGCAATAGACGTCATGTGGTGGAAATCACTGCAGTATCAAGGGAACAGAACAGAACAGTGAGAACGGAGAAAGTACGACCGGGTAGAATGACAAGAGGGAGGAATGAAAAAGACCGAAGTCGCTGTGGACATGGCATAAGCCAAGACGGGACTGACAGTAAGGGTGAAATCAAGAAGACACACACGCTATCAGCTGCAACTTTGTGAAAGCTGCAGAGCCAGTTAGGGTTCTCACTTTGGAAGAAATGCGTAGAGCAAACTAGAAACGAAGTGATGGGGTAAAAAAGCAACACATAGCACAGAGACTACGAACAGAGAAGTCACAGTCGACGTGACGAAAACCAGCATGTGTTATCTCGCCAACAACGCTAATGTGCATTAAAAGATAGAGATGGAATGACTGGCCGTTATGTTCAGGGCAATTGTTTGATTCACTCTGTGGAAAATTAATACCGTTCGATTAAGGTTAATCGACTAAGAAAAGTTAGTTTGTAAATGCACCTGTCTGTGTTCATACAAGTCTGACAGCGTTTGTTGATCGATAGCCCAGTGTGGCTGCGATGGATGCGAATGCTGCCGAGATGAGCATCTGCCGTGAACCGCCACCTCCATTAGAGGCTCCAGAAGACTGTTGATCGTTGCTGGGAGGAGACGGGGCGCGCAGTCTTCGGGACAGTTTTAGGCTGTTTGGTTCCACCCAGTATGTCATGGGCTATGTCCCAGCCACCACCCTGTGCACGTCTAGTATGCATTCTTCCCACTGTTAAATGAATGATGTGCATGAGGAAGGAGTGTTGGCCGGCTCCCAGCAACATACCACTCAGTCTTAATCCTTCGGATTTACATCGAATATGTGAGTGTTGCAGCGCAAACCCACGCAGGCATCCTGTGGCTGTTCGCAGCCATAGGCAAAAGCAAATCCGGAAACTGGGACCGCCAAATATATATATATATATATATATATATATATATATATATATATACAAACAAACAAACAAACAAAGATGCATGGAATGAACATTCAGTCAGCGCCTCCCAATGGGCGCGAGTCCCTAAATTCGCCCCGCTGCCTTGCGGGTAGGTTATTTAGCCAAAGGCTCGGGGTGGAGTCCCCTAAGTCAACTCCCTACTTCGGCTTGGTCGACCGGGTAGTATCATGCCCTCTCACAAAATCCTGGACTGTATTACAACGTACTCATCAGTTACAGTTGCTTCTCACATTCAAGCGACTACATCACACGCCAATTGTTTGTTTGCTAACAATCCTCACTTTTCCTTACCCGATTCATGTGTTCAACAATCTGGCTGCGATTCCGGTTGCGCCGCAGACCAAGAGGTTCAACCTATGGCTCTCTTTCGTCCCCGATCCTCGTTCCGTCTGGCATGCTTTAACGTTCGGACACTTATGCAGAATAAACAATAAGCTGGTCTAGCGCGTACCCTAGATTGCCTAGACATTGATGTCTGCTGCCTTTCAGAAACCCGGTTGCAAGATCCCAGCACTGTGCTTACATTGACATCCCAAACTGACCACGAAGCCAAGTATCACCCGCGTCTTTTTGGAGATCTAGAAGCAGCCTCAGCTGGTTTGGCTGGTGTAGGTATAGCACTGACAAGACCGAGGCGGCACTACTAGACTGATTCCAGATTAACAGCCGACTGTGTAGTTCGGTTTCGAAGTTCATGTAGAATCGACAAGCATCGCGAAGAAAGACGCAACTTGTTTGTGATCTCCGTGTACGCTCCAACTGACTGCAGTGGTGACTCGGTCAAGGACGAATTCTACCGGGATCTACATCAGCTCTACACTAATGCTTAAAAAATCGGATGTTGTTGTCCTTGCTGGGGATTTTAATGCACAGGTTGGCCGTCTGTTACCATACGAACGCCACCTTGGTAGTCATCACGCGCTCGATGAGAACCGTTCTGACAACGGAGAGAGGCTTCTCACATTGTGCGAAGACAATCATTTATTTCTTTCGAGTATTAACTTCAGGCGTACGAAGAAGCGTTCCGGAACGTGGCATCCTCCTTTTTCAACACAACCGTGGTCTCAAATTGATCCCATTGCAATTAGCTTCAGACGGCGCGGCAGCGTACTTGATTGCAGGTCCTTTTGGTCCACCTTCGTTGACTCAGATCATGCACTGATCAGCGCGAAAATCTGTGTTTTTGGGGGTCCCGAAGCACGAAGCACCGTAAGATTGATGTAAACAGATTAACCGATTTCTCTGTCCAGATGAGCTATCAGTCTTCATTGGCACACGCATTCAGTTGCAATCCACCGCAGGACGTGCAACAACACTGGACTGGAAGGCGATGACCATTTCCGGACAGTCAAGATGCGGCCTAACTAGACGCCCCTTGAAGGCTTGGATCTCTGCTCGTTCTGTGGAGCTGTTCGAATGTCGCAAAGATATCCCGGCGGAATCAGATTGCAACGAGCGGCGTCGTTATGCCAACCGGCTGCTCAACCAAAACCTAAGCAAGAATCGTGAGACACGGTGGTCTGAGCGTGCTTCAGAGATGGAGACTGCTGCCCTCTCTGGCAACATTCGAAGGCTTTTCCAACTCATTCGGTCCACTGGCCTCAGGAAGCCTGGTGTCATTGAGGTCATTTGCGAGTTGGATGAGTCTACGATCACCAACCAAAAGGTGTATGGACCGCTGGGCCAAGCACTTTCACTAGCAATTCAACTGGCGTCCACCATCCATCAGTACATGCAGTACACCTTGTTGTCCACCCTGGCTTCTCCCACTGAATCCACCCAGCGAAGCGGAAATCTGCCTCGAGTTTCGACGCTTGAAGCGGTTCAAGACTGCCGGCTCAGATGGACTTCCTCCGGAGTTGTTCAAGTACGGCGGTGTGACAATCATTAACCAGCTGACCGCGATGTTCGAAAAATCTGGCATGAAGAGAAAGTGCTTTCCTTTTAGAGCGAATCACTTATTGTCCCGATTTTCAAGGGCGCTCGCATTTCATGTGTAAATCACAGTGGGATCAATCTTATTTCAGTTACCTCCAAGCTATTGGCATCCATTCTGCTTCGGACACTATCCCAAGAACGTGAATCATACTACCGTGAAGAACAAGCTGGTTTCCGTCCCGGCCGCATGGATCAAATTTATCACAGACCCACTATCGTTGCATTCCTAGATATATGTGCCGCTTTTGACTCCGTTGATCGACTTGCTTTATGGCGTGGCTTGCTAAAGAATGAGGTGCCAGAGAAGTATACCGCCATCTTACGAGCACTTTACTTTCATACATCCGGCAGAGTGAGGGTCTATGACAAGATTTCCTCGCAGTTCATTGTCAATAACGGTGTGCGACAGAGCTGCCCCATTCTTCTTCAACTTCGCAATCGAGAATGTTCTGTTGAATACTCAGAAAGGTTTCCAACATTTTGGCCTGGAGCTTCTACCGGGTGAGCGCGCGACCGACTTAGATTATGCTGACGATATCGCCTTACTTGGTGACGATTTTCAGGGTATGCAACTCATTCCGGATCGTTTGGTGGTTGAAGCATCTAAGTATGACATGAGCTTCGCCCCATCGAAGTGTAAAGTACTGCTCAAGGATTGAATTCACCTGCTTCCGTACTCACTCTCAAAGGTGCACAACTTGAACAGGTAGATAGTTTCGTCTACCTTGGGAGCTGTGTTTCTGCTGACGGCACTATCAACAAAGAACTTTCTCTTCGCATCGCTAAAGCTCGATCAGCATTTGTCAATCTGAGGCACTTGTGGCATTGTCGTGACGTCTCATTCTCACTAAAGGGCCGCGTTTACAGCGCATCAGTTCGCACAGTATTGTTGTATAGGAGCAGATCCTGGTCGATTCGCGTGGAAGACATGTGTTGTCCTTCTGCCTTCGATAAAGATTGCTTAAGGAGGATTGCTCGTGTTTGCTGGCAACATCAAGTTAATAGTAATGAGGTTCGACGTCGCATCTTGGGGTATGCGAGTGTTCCCTTCAACAAACTGGTTTTGTTGCGCCAGTTGAGATGGCTCAGTCACGTGCTACGCATGGTACCTGAGCGTCCACCGCATCGCGCACTATTCGCTAGTCAAGGACCTGGCTGGAGGAGACCACGTGGTAATCAGCCTTCTACATGGCGGCAGCACATGAAATCGCTTACGGCGTGCCTAGCTGATGTTGGATCAGTACGTCTTCCAGAATAGGGACCCAAAGATGAGAAGTGCTAATAGCCTAACACTCTTGAAGACATGGCCCTCAACCGGAATCAGTGAAAGAGTTGTGTACAGTATTGTATAGATTCACATGTTTAATACTGCAAACATTGAAAATGACAAAACAGAGAAAAATCGGCGTGTGAAAAACAGACTAAAGATGTTTGGTTCCACGTTTTGTCAAAACATTCCTTTCTTCCCGCGGCATATTAGTTGAAGTGTGTTGCTCACCTTCAACTACCATGCCACGATGATTATAAAGCAATGACTGCCCCTTATCCGCGGATCTTTATGATATGCTATTGGCTCTGTGTCTTGTTGCTCGACTGCAGAGATTATATATATATATATATATATATATATATATATATATATATATATATATATATATATATATATATATATATATATGGTTGGCGTCATCCGGTTTCGAATTTGCCTGTCACTGTGGCAAGCCACAGGACGCCTGCACCTACTGAGGGACTATGGATGGCTTGCGCTGCACCACCCACAGCTCCAACCACATACCCCATATCCAGTGTAAACCCGAAGGAATAAGACCGGGAGGCTTGCGGATGGGAACCACGTTTCATCAACGGAGCCGGCCCACACTCCTTCACAAGCAAACACAAACACACAGTATTTGGGAATCAAGCGCACACAAGGCGGTGGCTGGACCGTAGTCCGCTCCACACTGAGTGCACGGAACCGCTCTTTGAGCCTAGCACGGCCACAAGAACCGTGCACCCCGTCCCCTCCAGCAACGACCAACTGTCTCCTGGAGCCAGTATGGACGAGGTAGTGGGTGATAAACAGGTAGGCACCTTGTCAACATTCACATCAGGCGCATCCACACAGGGGAGCTCAAGCAACATCTACTTCTTAAATGCAAGATTATTCATCACGCAGGCAAACGTACCACATACGTCGTCTTATTGGCCTGGACTAGTAAATTGAATGGGAACATACTCATGGTGCTTCTATTCCGCGTACAATTGTGCCTTCTCCGGCACCTGAGAAACCGCCCTTTTGAGTAGTTCACGGAATTCGCATCGATCACATTTGCCTTGGATTCGCAACACATTCTTCATGTATATATATATATATATATATATATATATATATATATATATATATGCATATATATGCTATATATATATATATCCATGTTATAATAAAAGATGACGGAGTGAGACAGGGTGGATAAAAGACGATAGAACAGAAAAAAGAATAATCGAGAGTTTCGCAGTATGTCTGCCAAGGGGCAGGATTCCAGAGCATATCCGGCAGCGATTCCAACTATCCGTTGGGTACTGAAGCCGGGATCCAGGAACGCCTGATTACCGCCAAATTAAGTGTCAGCACCTCGACTCCTGGAGTTCAATGTGAATTTGGAACCTTTTATTGCTCCCAATCAGTACGGGCGCCCGCAAAGTGGCGCAGTAGGACAACCGATGGGCCGGCATACTAAGTAGATGCTTGGGCCACCGAAGTATGTGCCTTGAAAGTATGGTGCTCGGAAGCCGGTAGTGTCTGCCTTACTTGAAAACCTGACTGCGAACGTCACAATTACTAAGGCGGTGTTGACACCCTACAGCATTGGTGCTATGAAGGTAATGGTGATAAGTCCTGGAGATTATTTTCGCGAACGCGTCAAATCAATAAATCACGAAAAAGCACTGTGCGCACCGTAGCATCGTAGGCTCGAGCATCTAAGGAGAAACGGAACTCACGTCGATGAGAGATGTCGGATGTTGGTGTAGGCAACTCAGGTGGACATCGATCTCATTCGTCAAGATGTCCATACCAATACAGCTCTCAAGGTAAACGAACTTGCAGACTACTTCTGTCAGGGAGAAAGTAAGAATGGCCTGGAAAATTCCACTACTTTAGCGATTAATCGATTATTAACGAGTATCGCATCTATTTCAAACGTTCGGGAATGTCCTAAGTTCTGCGCGTGACTGCCAACGACCTGACATCTCGGCCAAATCTACGAAGAACCACTAAAGTTAGAAGTTGAGCTTCTAATTCCAGAAGTCGAAGATCAGTAAGAGACCTGTGTATACAGCCAAGGTCCGCGGCAGTTGTACAGTGTTTTGTTGACGGTGGTTAACACGTTATTTTATCAAGGCCATTGGTGTTCTGCTTTTTCCTTCGGTTGGGCGAAGTTTTGTGGATCAGTAAAGTGCCAATGTCGGAAACGCGTCTATGAGAAGATCATAATAACTTCCAAAGAGGAGTCCGGGACAGCGAGGAAAGGAGCAGCTTCTAGCCAGCGCCGCCCTAAAACGTTGCACTTTTACGGAGCAGAGGTTATTCCTAACTGTGCAGTATGTCTTGGAGAACTTGTGAAGATTCGGAGATCCCGGTTGGGTCGTCAGTGTAAAGACGTCGATTATTTGGGGATAATTTGATGACACTGGATCCATAGTAATATAAAGAGCCTTTAAGACGTCATCCATGGAGAGGTTGAACAAGGGTAGTGAAGAGCAACCCTGTCTAAAGCTAATGGTGATATCGAAGGATAGCGCATGATCTCCGTATACTCGCAGCCGTCTGAGGCTGAAGAATAGATTGCTTAAAAGATTGCTAAAAGAATGCTCCCCAGCTCAGGGAGCAACTTCAGAAGGCAGCAGTTTCAACAAAGTCAAACGCAGTTGGTAGGTCCGAGAAGAAAACTATGGTAGAGCAGCTGGAATCTCGACAATGCTCGCGGTTAGCGGACTGTAAAGATATGCGAAATACAGCTTCTCGTTGACCGAAACCCAGCATGTTCTTTTGTATAGTCTCGCTTGTCTAAATTAGTATCCGTAAGAGCAAGTACTATGGACGCAACACATTAGAGACTGATTCCTCGATAGTTGGCTCATTTTGTCTGGCCTACTTACTGAAGAAAAGCATGAGGCCACCAGAGGAAGAGGACAGTCATTTATGGTCATTTCGAATATGAAGATGAGTAGGAAAGACATAGGACAACCCTGACAGATCGCGTATGCAATGTGGAATTCGAGGGACAGATTTTGTATACCATTACTGGGATCAATGAGTTACTGCAAAGGGGCTCCAGAATAAAAAGCACTTTTTCTGATACGCAGTTCGTGGATAAGTGGTGACAAGCTGGTACTACTACCTGAATCGAAGGTGATATCAAGCCACGGAAAACCACTTGAGTCAGTCGTCTGTAAGTGTGCGCCTATCTCAAAGCGATCAAGGTAATGAAAGATCGGGATGAAGACTAGCTTGGCTTTCACGAAGGTCATGGGTTGCTATAGAATGATATGTGAGAAGTTTGGATGCAATGAAAATAAGGCAAAGGTGTCTGTGATTTTGGCTCAAAGTCGGTGACACTTTTTAAATAGGGGATGACGGTTGGCAACCGCCGGTCTGGTGTTACCGCTTCGGTGTCCCAGTTAGTATTGAACAGAGCGCATAGACTAGCAACAGACGGGTCATCTCTATCTTTCAGCAAATATTGGTGAAGGACGTAGGGTCAAGGAAAACTGTTTCTTCTCAATAAAGGGAGTCCATGTAGTTTCCTACAAACAGGACGTAACATCAACTTCCCACGTGGATTCAGGTGATACAGCAAGTGATAGTGTTGTAGTAGGCCTGTTGGATTGTCCTTCAAAATGTTCCGCCCAATGGGCTGAGAATGGATAGTCCAACTAACTGAGGAAATTTTCGACGTCGAGCACCGAATGAGTTGGAACATCATCATAATTGTACACCTTAGCTAGATGTGGGAAACACCTCAGCTACTGTGCCGCAATACATAGAAGGAAAAAGGAGAAAAATATGCAACAGCTGAGCTACCGGTAACGGATGAGCATCGTCCCGATAAGCTATAGCCGGCTACTGTGTAGCAAAAAAAATTACCATGCAAAAGTATATCAGGCTAAATAGTGAGATCGTGGTTGGAAGGGGGGGGGGTTAAGAGGTATGGGGTGGGACAAAGAAACTCACAGCACGAACGCTAATGAGGTCGGCTCCTACCCATATCAGCAAGTATATCCAGCCAAACGTGTTAATCGTCTTTCGGACCCCAACCAGGCAGCCGTGAAGCTCCAACCGAGGCCAGCTCCGAAGTAAGGGCCTTCATTCCTCTCGACCAAATCATCGCTTGGCCAACCCTCCTCTTCTTCCATCCACACCTCCGACGCGGAAAGAATGCACGACGCGGGAGTAGGTGGGCTGACATGCGTAACACGTAGCCGAGCCATCGGAGCCTAATGTGTGAAATAACTGCGCTAAGCGGTTCACTTCCTTTTCCTGTGCCGTAAACAAGGCGTCGAACACGCTTGTTGCTCATGCGGTGTTCCCACCAGATGTGAGCTAAATTACGAAGGCACCGGTGGTCGAACGTAACGAGCCTCTTTATGTCTGTTGATCCAAGGGGCCAGGTTTCACAACCGTACAGTAGGGTCGAACGTACCGCTGCACTGTACACTCCACCCTTCAGGGCAAGAGTAATGTCGCGCCGGCGTCATAAGTGGCGAAGGTTAGCACCACCTTATTCTTAATAGCACTGGATCTCTTCACCTCACGGGTCCTTGACACCAACCAGCGCTCCAGGTTAGGCCTAGGGCTCCTAGTCAATGGTCGTTTCATGTTGCCGCAAACATGATGAAACAGAATGACCAACAGAACTAGTTTACGTGCCTTGGTCAAAATTATCAAACCTCTAGAAGCCTCTAAAATATGCGGATGCCTCCATATCACCGAACAAACAACATCCAGTATTTTCTGCATGGTTCATTAATAGTATGTTCATTCTGTGGTCGGATCAATAAGCTAGTTCGATAATGTGGGACGTTACGACCCGGGTCGATATTATCGCTTAAGAGACTGCGAGTGCAGTTGACCAGAAAGAACCTTCGACGATGAACAATTATCCGTAGCATAAAAAGTCCAGGACTGCTGACTATTCAGTGACCGCGGATTGCTATCCAATGTTGACCCCATTCTTTCGACATTTCATGTGAGCCTTTCCAGATATATTCACAAAAGAAGTTCCAGTACAGAAAGATAGCATACAATATGTAATGATGTCTGAGAATACATACGTCGGTACCTGTCGTTATACACGAAGCATCTAGTTCATACTGCACAGTACCACTAGTTACAGGAGTATCAACAGAATAGCTGTGTACTGAGCCGTTTACGAATGCTCTTAGCTAAGAGGTAGACCTCGACGCGAGAACGATTTGCCTCACTGATCTCGTGTTTAAAACGCTTTTGCATCCGGGGCCCAGACAGGTTGCTCTTGCTGTTGATTAAATTGCAAGGTACAGATATGCCATTTTGGCTGCTCGAAATGTTTGCGTTCTCCCTCAAATTGTGAATATTGTCCTATGTAGTGCAATAAAGAGATAATCATGCCGCGACACATGTGGAACTTCACACAATATTGAAAACTATCGCCCTATAAATCACGCGCCTAATGTAACTAAAAACAGAGGGGACAGAGAAGAGAATTGTTGAATACCTGATTGGTAGGTCGCATCATGGGTTTATAAAGACTTATCAAACACATTTTCTCAACAATCTGACAACGGCCACTGAGGGCAAAAACAAATCTCTTGGTTTTGTTGAATTTGAGTACTGCCTCTGATTGGACATCGCGAACAACATTTGGCCAAAATCCGATCTGTTAACATTAGAGACAGGGTTGAAATCATACTTAACGAAAAGTGGTAAAAATCGATGACAATCTCTCAAAACACACGGCAGTCACCAGCGGTGTAATCTAAGGTCACCATATTTCCCTTAGTTACATTAGTGATACAATTGAACAAATCGAACATGGAACTGCATTTTATCTCCCGATTATATAAAAATCGCCTACTGGCTCAGCAAGAATGATTCGTGCCAGGCAGTGAGACGTATACATAATCCTCTTTTATCCATAAATTCCTAGCCTCGTCTGCGGCGAATAGCGCTGGTTTCAGACAGGCTTAATGATGAACGGCTAATGCAATGCGCATGTATTCGGAATCTGAAGATGTGGTATTAGGTAATACTTAACTCTTCTGAACAATACAATTATCCAATAGGACAGGCTAAACGAACACTCGGCTTACATTTGTCAATCGTTCGGGCTACATAAAGCTAGTTCTATACGGCGCACTTTCTACCTACATTAGAATATCGTCTACATTAAGGTATTGATATGCAGAAGCGCGATAAAATGGCTCTTATGAGGGTGCGGAGAGGTTTCAACAATCACCTAATAGAATACACCATCGCTGTGATTTACCATGAAAGAATGTCAAGAATTTGGACTTAGGCATTAATGGCTGCTAAGGAAACTCTGATATCTAACCGGATCATAACCACTTTGTGCATATTGATGTCAGTAGTGTGCAGACATCAAAGAACGATACAAACTCGGAAACAACGCATCAGGACAAGGTAGAAATTCGTATTGGTACTGTATTCCAAAATCGTAAAACAAACTGCCAGAATAAATTAGGCTGACTGAAATGCTAAAGATTAGGAAGAGAAACACAAGAGTACATTACAGTGAGTACTATGAAAGGTGTGCGGATCTCAACGGAGACGGGAGCGAAATGCTTGGTCGTCCCAGCGATTGTCGTCTCCTTAGAAAGGCGAGCGGCGTTGGACCTGCCACTGAGTTGATGAGTAATGTAGAATTAGCTTGGCATTCGGATTCATTTGATCTCAAACTTCGAGCCAAGTAAGGTGTACATCGAAATTTTGATCCATTTCAGTATTCCCAGTGACATGAGGCAGTGTTGCCCAAGATCACCCTTTTCATTTAACTTTGTCATGGATGACGTGCTGGAGAGCACCTGGAAAACTGTGGACATAGTGGCGACGAGCTGAAGTTTACAGACAAAAGTGGTAGTAGCTGGTCAGTTGAGCGCACATGACCTGCCTGAGTCAGACAGGCCTGGTAAGCTATTAGCGAGGCCACTCGGGACTACTACCGAAACGACGACGGGTCATGCAGAGAACGTAGGCAGAACCGGCGCAGCGTTTGTAGGTACGCTGTATTCGATTTACTAACCGCGTGCTTGCATGCTAAGCCTATTTCAGGTGGTGGGTTTTCAGTGTTGTCCTAATGCCTTTCTTTCTCATATAAATGTCTAGTAAGCCATGAGTGAGGCCACTAGGGACCAGTATAGAAGCGACGACGGGTCCTGCAGAGAAGGTAGGCAGAACCGGCGCAGCGTTTGTAGGTACGCTGCATTGGATTCACTAACCGCGTGCTTGCATGCTAAGTCTCTTTATTTCAGGTGGTGGTTTTCAATTTTGTCTTAATGCTTTTCTTTCGAATATAAATGTCTACCCGTATTCTATTCCATTAACTTGCGCACCTCGCTTAAGCCAAGTGTACACGATTTCCATAACATTTTTGTGTCCGTGGCATTTCCGTAAAGTATACTTTCTGACCTCGTGAACTTATCTAGGATTCGTTGGTACACAACTTATTTCATATGCTCATTAACTTAAGGTTTACCTCACCGTTTCCTTATGCATTTATCGAG
Source organism: Dicrocoelium dendriticum (assembly GCA_944474145.2). Classification (NCBI taxonomy): domain Eukaryota; kingdom Metazoa; phylum Platyhelminthes; class Trematoda; order Plagiorchiida; family Dicrocoeliidae; genus Dicrocoelium; species Dicrocoelium dendriticum. Next base: position 96,793,180 of record OX104063.1, read on the forward strand.
TTATTTTCTTGTCTCTCTCTCTCTCTCAAGTGATTGGCTGTTGTTTGATATCCCCGGTGTGGCTGCGCCTGATGTGCATGTTGACAAGGTGCCTACCTGTCTATTACCCACTACCTCGTCCATACTGGCTCCAGGAGACAGTTGGTCGTTGCTGGAGGGGACGGGGTGCACGGTTCTTGTGGCCGTGCTAGGCTCAAAGAGCGGTTCCGTGCACTCAGTGTGGAGCGGACTACGGTCCAGCCACCGCCTTGTGTGCGCTTGATTCCCAAATACTGTGTGTTTGTGTTTGCTTGTGAAGGAGTGTGGGCCGGCTCCGTTGATGAAACGTGGTTCCCATCCGCAAGCCTCCCGGTCTTATTCCTTCGGGTTTACACTGGATATGGGGTATGTGGTTGGAGCTGTGGGTGGTGCAGCGCAAGCCATCCATGGTCCCTCTGTAGGCGCAGGCATCCTGTGGCTTGCCACAGTGACAGGCAAATCCGAAACCGGATGCCGCCAACCATATATATATATATATATATATATATATATATATATATATATATATATATATATATATATGTAGGCGACGTCGTCCGCATAATCCATACTAACTAGTCTCGAGCCGGGCGATATGTCAAGGTCTACACCGAGAGATTCCGCAAGGCAGCAACCCGAAAAGGAGTCAAGACAAAACTGAGCAATAATGGGGAAACGGGATAACTTGGATGAACGACACATCTGACGAGGTAGTGAACAATGAGAAAGTTTCGAATTTAGCTTGGGAGGAAAGCCGACGGAGTCTATTATATCAGATTCCAGCAAGCGGAAGATACGAAGTTTAAGAACATGTAATCTATAGTACCTCTGGATAGACAGACAGCTGACATACCCCAGGTGTACTTCGGTTGACGCCAGAATTGTCGGTTTGAATGCTGTTGTCATGAGGTGGTGGTAGCATCGGCAGAAAAGACAGTGGATCACCGGATTCATAAAATTGGAAAACAGGAGCGTCATCCTCGTAAACCGGCTGCGACTGGTGCGAACTGTTTGGGGGCGAGGTAAAATCTGAGTTGAGGAGGAAGACAGGAAGACAAAAGTGTATATGTTGTTAATGGGCTCACAAAAGAAAGAATTTCGTTTATAAGGGGAGAAAGTCTCAAAGGGATAGATGTCAATACAGGAAAGTCGAGGCCTAAGTTATGGAGTAATAAGCATTAAGAGTTAGAAGTGAAGAACTTGTGCCAGACAGCAAACCAGTACGCTGAACAACTATGCAATTATATCTCATATCTGACCGGTTAACGGACGTTGGGCTTATGCTCCATAGCTTCACGATTATGGGCCTACGTAGGTAAGGGTAACGACCCCAGACCACACGCGACTGGTGATAAACGCGCGGCAGTGAAGTGTCGGTACGACGTACCGGTGTACGGTTGAAGCTTCTATGTAGAGATGTTGTAACCCAAAGTAACGGATAAACGAGGATGGTAAAGGTCGGCCGGAAAGATAAGGCGTCTACGTGCAACCCAAGAGTAGGTGCGTAGGTTGCGGCGACCTTGCATTATACCCAGTCCACGTGCGACTAGTGGTCATCGCGTGGCAGTGGAGCATCACTACGGTGTGTCGGTGTCTTACTGATGCCCCTTTTACGTTCACCAGGCTTCGCGGATCGAAATTTATGTCTGCATGATAGATATGTTGCTACGAAATATCAACTGGAGAGGCGGATTCAGGGCTGATAATACAACGGAGAGCTACGCTTAATAAAACGAAAGGCAGAAACTGCCTAGAGATCGGGTTTGGAGTACCTGTCATGTGGTTGAATTTCGACGGGCAATTTCTATTGAGAGCTCGGTTTGCTTCGAAGAAGATATCGGTCATTCCGAACACCAAGACCGTATCCAAAGCGGAAGGGGTTTCGGTGTTGCTATTCCTAATAATGACACTTTGAGCACTAGGTAAACGGACCATTTTCATGCAGGGCAAAGAAAGCACCTAGTTAACCCAAAGACGACGAGATTTACGGATATAAATAAGGAAAGTACAGAGCTTCGGAGCACTGGTGAACAGAGCTGCTCGCTGGACAGCGTATACGTGTGGTTCAGCGGCTGATCAAAACCGGCTATACATCGTGAATGCATGACGTCAGCCGCGTGATCGTCAATACATGTGGGAATGACGTAGCCAACTACACTAACAACGAGTCGGAATACCGGTAGCTGAGTTGGCGGTTAAAGTCATGAATGATTCTCAGAGCTTGGCAATTGATTTACAGACGTTCCACCAAAAATCGAGGTGGCATTTTCAGTGCGTATTGACAAGTAACATGATAGCAGATACTGAGCTTCGAACAAATCTAGAGGTGGATGCCGTCGGCTGCGGGACTGCGCTTAATATAAACTCCAATCATTAGAAGTCACGCTTTATTCCGATTGGTAGCTTCTCCGAGCACTCTGGGATACACGAACAACCACTATTGCCTAGGGGGAAACTTGATGCGACGTAGGATGGCATCTTTCAAGTTCATTGGTGTAATGACCAACACGGCTGTTCTGTGCATTATTCAGCCGCTGGCCTATGTGGATTCAAGCCACGGTTTCTAATCCGTATAGTTTCTTTCTCAACTGTTGTTATACTGGATCAAGGCCGATGCGTACATTTAGTAAAATTCTCTGTCGAAAACCAAGCTGTCAGAAATTCTCTTTCTTTTCTTGTACCACTGTATGTCAGAATCTCTGTTCTAGTCCAATCAAAGCTGGGTTTTTCATCATCGATGTGCATCAAAATCGAAGATGACGCATGATGATTTTTGCAGGCAGGCTTGTGCTTGTGTATTCTCGTTGTCAATTTCCGTCCGGTTTGGCCCACATAGTCTTTCTCAGTTTTGGCACGGAATCCTGTATACAACAGTGTGTTGCTTAAGGGCTTCTACTTTCTATCTCGGTTTCGATAACGTCTTTTCCAGTGTGGCTGTCGGTTTGTGAGCAATCAATAGGTGGTGTGGTTTCAGGAGTCTATCAGTCAGTTCTGACACGTTGTTTTACATACGGCGGGATGATCCGTTTCCCTGTTGTCGGTGTTGTGGTGGCATTGATGGTTCTGGGACTGATGTACATTCGGATAAAACTGCGTGGGTAACCGTTGCGCATGAAGGACGCAAACAGATGCTTCGCTTCCGTGGTGCTGCAATCTGATAAGATGCTACGGAATATAGTTCGTACGCAGCTTAGCTAGTGACATTTTGGATGATTGCTGTTGTAGTTCAGGATTAGGTCAGTGTGTGTGTGTGTGTGCCCTTTCTGTAAACCGAGGTGTGTAATTCTCCGTCCACTGTTTTGGAGACCAAAACGTCCATGTAAGGAAGTCGGTTTTCTTTTTCTGATTCCATGGTGAAGTGAATGCTGTCCATTGCACTGTTCAATAACTTGTGCCGCCTGCAAATGGCTGCGTTTGAGTATCACAAAGGTATCATCAACGTACTTAACCCATAATTTCGGGTTAATGAATGGGAGCAGATTCTCTCCCAAGTTTTGCATGACGATCTCCGCGAAGAATCCAGATACAGGGAATCCCCTTGGCGCTCTTTTCATTTGCTCGTAGAATATTCCATTGAATTTGAAGCATGTGGTAAAGCACAAGTCGAGAAGTTTGCATATGCTTCCGGTTGTCCAATTTCCAAGGTTATGTTCACCACTGTTCAGGCGTTATCTGATGCTTTCTTTTGCTACTTATAAGCAGACGAGGTGAACAGGGCAGTGACATCGAAAGACACCATTATTTCCTCATGACCTGCTCGTAGATCTTTGAGCTTCTCCAAACTTGCTGAGCATTGTTGATAGAGTAGTGAGCCGTTAGTTAGATGTTTGAGGCACTTCCACAGTTCTTTAGCCAAGTTGTAGGCTGGGGTACACGGGAGTGACACGATTGGTCGTGGCGGTACACCTTCTTTGTGTACCTTCGGAAGTTCGTAAAACGGTGTGATGTTTAATTCCTGAGCCCTCAGTCTAGCATGCGCCTCGTTTGTTAGTTGGTTCAATTCCTGAAGCATTTTCGGTGTATTGTTCATCTTATTCGCTGATTGCATTGTTGGATCGTCATTCATGCGGCGGTACGTCGCTGTGTCGTCTAGGAGACGACGTGTTTTTCAATATAATCCGTTTTGTCCATTATAACAGTCACACGTCCCTTGTCCGCGGGCAGGATAACGATGGTTTCGTCGGCATTCAAGGCATCCGTGGCGTTCTTCTCTTGTTTTGACAGGCAGTTGTGTTGTTTGCTGCGTGTCAGGACTGGAACTATTGCATGCCTTATTTGCGTCTTAGTCTCTCCATCAATGTCTTGGGATTGTAAGGCATGTTTAAAAACAACAAGGAATTCCGTAGGTTCAACATATTTGAAATCGTTGTTAAGTTCCTTGATGAGGATTCGTCTTTCAGTATCACTGAGTGGTCGTTTGGACAGGTTTCTGACCCAGTCATCATTGGCATCTGGGCATCTGTAGCTTGACAATTTGCATAGCTTGTTTTGTAGAGCAACCTGCTTTTTCGCTTTTGTCTTTGCTGCTCTGCAACCTATCGCCAGATTTAGCAGTTCTGTCATTTATTGATCTACGATTTGTAGGCAGGTTGCTCGGTGTTCAACAAGGCATCTGTCATATTTCTTAATGCGATTGTGAGCGTCAGTAATCATCATTCGTACCATACGTTTTCCAAACTGTTTTGCAACGGCCCATGCTTGTAGATGATTAATCGGCGGCTTGGAATTGACACTTCGAGGAAGAATGTCATTTCGTAAGCACTCGTGAAGGAAAGATAGCTGCTGCCGTGTGGAGGCAAGCCTACAAGAAAACTCCTCTCAACAACGAGTAACACGGAGCGTCGTGCGCTCATGGGTGTTTGCAACGAGTCTGAATACCGGTAGCTCGGGTTGGCGGTTGGTCTTGATTGTTTCTACGAGCTCAGCAATTGGATGGCAGACATTTCACCACCAATCGAGATGGTGATTAGTTCGAAGCTCAGTATCTGCTATCGAGCTACTTGTCATTACGCACTGAAGATGCCACCTCGATTGGTGGTGAAACGTCTGCAATCCAGTTGCTCAGCTCGGAGAACCAATCCATTGTGCATACATCTGAAGCGAAATATTAAAATACAAACAATATAAACGAAGAGTGCTGCGACCGAGTCGTAGCCAGCTCCATGAGTGGATCGCTCCTTTATCCCGGAATCGTAACGAAGACTGCACCCAATCTATATACTGGAGCGGGTAATGCAGTCCAGTAATGGTATTAGACGAGTGGACTTCTTGTTAACATTTGCGACACTATGGTCAATCTACCGTAGCCCCAATGTGCTTCGGAGAGACCAGCTCTAGTAAACAACTATGACCCAGGCACCGAAGTATGATGGGTCTAATTGTCACGACTAGCGTTGGAAGGATAACAAAAATAGCAATAGCAAGGAAAGTGAGGTAGAACGCAAAAGAGCCATGTGATGAATGTTAGCCGGCAATTCAACACTAAACAGAAACGACGATTGCGAAGGACCTTCTGAGCCGTAGATGCGGAAAATATCGAAGCCAAGGCTTCTTCGTGATACTCATGGGGCTCCTTTCAGTAGAATCAGATCCGCGAACGATGTACAGTGCAGTTGATCGGTCAGATCAGCCCTCATGCTATAATTTGACGCATCAGCTGCAAAAACGATTGCTAATTTGTGAGCTGACAGCTGCACTTAAAGTGGATTATCACAGAGCGAGGTCAACAAATTACAGGCACGAGGTGATCGCTGTCGGATCGGTGGAACATCATTCACGCTTTTGAGAGTAAATTGATTGACATAAGAATTGAAAAAAACATCAATATTGTGTCAACGGGAAGAACAGGTGACGAACTAACCGCGGGCACATGTAATCGTCATAACTAACCAAGAGGCTTAATTGACCGAGCTGGAACGTCAGAGATTGGGCGATATCGGACACCGTGTCAAGTTGAGGGACATCCAATAATTTGTACAGGCTTATCGTTTGCTCACGGTAGTTTCACTGCGAATGAATGAATTGCTTGGTGTCGCTTGATGATGGAATGAGGAATTGACTGAACTGAATTCTACGTGGCAAAATCCACCTTAATTGTCAGTACCGTAACCCCTTCGGTAGGCAGGTCAATGCCTGTAACTGATTCAGCTAAAAAAAACTTGAAATCCATCGTCCCTGACCTGAACATAGTAGCGCTGACGAGAAGCTATTGTCAGTCGACAAAATCGACACTGCAAAAAAGTAACGCCCAAAAACATTAACGTCAGAGAGGAGTCAAGACAAACTGGCTCTCACTATGGTTTTGCATACACCACTACTAAGGCAAAAGAAATCCCGTTGCTAAGCGTGGATATGATCGATCCACGGAGGGAATTCCGGCCTCCGCAATAGGTGAGTCAATTTAAGCACTCACGCACAGGTCGCTGATGATGCAGCTATCGAAACAATTGAATTGACTAACTCCTCATAGTTAAAATTCCGGGAGCCAGAAAGTGGATAGTGGTCTCGTGAAAGTACTTCGTACTTTGATGGTGCAAAGCGTGAGACTAGTCCGGTTAATTTGCGGTGAGTTGATTGCTGCTTCGTGATTGTTTGCGTAAGCAAGATCAGTATTCCACTTATTCCCAAACAAAACAACAGCTTGGACAGATTGGACAAACATTTACTTATGCGGTCTGAGATAAGACAGGACGTTGGATGATGCAACAGGTTGCTTGCCACTGTTATCTATTGAGTGATAATGTTCATATACCTCAGAACCATACATAAATGATGAACCAATGGCTGGGGAGTGGAGGAACCTGATCTCAACATTCTCCTCGTGAGTAGTAGAGTGGTTATCCCTAAAGCCAGTAGCTTAGAACTAACCTCATTTCAAATGCCGTAGACTATGAAGACGACGTACTGTCTCAGGTAATGCACAAGTATCCTCTGGAATTCCACCATCTGCCTTAAGTAAGGTGGCCACTGAAGAGTGGTGTTTAAACACAACTCAACCGTGGTTGAGACGATCGCGATACCAATTACGATGCAAAGTCACAAGTGGCTCGTTCTGAACCTACTAGGGATGAGTGCGACAGACTTCAGGTGGATCCGAGACGTGTCCTGCCGTAGCATCCCAAAGCTGAAATTGGCTATAGCAGTCACGTGAAGTAAGCTGTTGTGCTTGAGACCACAAATGGGGCAACCTATGAAAAACCCAGTCTATTCAAATGTTTCATGAGTAACAATATTAAATTAAAGGCTAAAAATGGGATCTCTCAAACCGAATCACTGAGTCGCAATGTGCAGTCAGAGAACATCATGTGACAGCAATGCCTGTGACCGGGACAACGAGAGTAAAAAAGCACAGATTATAGGTAAGAATGAAACAAAACCAACCTTGGAAGCGGTTGTTGGAAGCGACTGCTGGTGGTGTCGATAAGAGCGGAACGGAAGTAGAAAAGTCATCACCATCACGACCGTGCAGTGTGGAAGTAGACAATTCTAAATTTGTGGGAGAGATGCTTCGTGTGGACAAAAATTTAAGACCACCATTTTGTTTGCATAGAGAAGCATCGCCAACTGGTACTGAGGAAGGACGTGTTGACAGCGGCGTGATGGTACATCGGGTGGAAATCGTGCTTATGTAAGGTGATAAAGAAGGGCGCGTAGCTGCCGAAGAAGATAAACGGGAAGACGAGAGGTAGAAAGGTTGCTTTGGTGGATCAATCATATTGTCCAGTATTGAAATGAATAAGAATTCCTTGCAGCAATATCAAATGTGGCGAAACGTGTGCCACAGGTGCAGAAAACGCACGGGAGCGTAGGAGCATTCTCAGGAACAAATCTGCAAAAGCAAGGAGAAGAACAATGTTACAAGCACTACTGATATATATATATATATATATATATATATATATATATATATATATATAAAACCAGAGGTATACATAATAGGTGTAGGTCCATACAAGCCATAAAAGTGAGGGGTAGTGAAGAAGTGGCAAGCAATATAGTTAAGTACGTCTTCTCGTCTACACACGTCATGTGCTCTATCATTATCTATAACGACTTTAGCAATGAACATGCATGCAAGCATACAAGTACTCAGCTTTTCCACAGAACCCAGGTTCTGCTGTAGCTTCGAATGGTTCTAATAAATGGCACTCAAGAAGTCAACAATGACTAGACAAGACCACTGCAATGACACTGGACTTTAACGTAGTGCGATAGTTTGCGTACCACCTGACCCATTGAGCAACGCTGGTTGGCACTTTCCAAATACCTTCAGAAGCAATCGTACCAGGCAGGTCAATCGTTAGGGGGCAGACTTACTCAGTCTCACAATCCAATCTTCTTCGGAGGTTAGGAAGAGTTCGATAGCCCCCTACCTTAAAAACGTAACTGTGGGAGACAATTTTTTTTTACTCTGCTGCATATTCCTTGTCAATTTTGCGTGTTTGCATTCCTATAAATTATGCTTATTGTTTGATATCCCCCGCGTGTATGCGCTTGATGTGAATAATGACAAGGTGCCTACCTGTATAACACCCTCCACATCGATTACTGAGTCCGGAGGACTGTGAATGGTTTCAGGGTAGATGGGCGGGTTGCACTCTCCTCGTGGCCGCGCTACGCTCAAAGAGTGGTTCCATGCAACCGGTGTGGAGCGGACTACGGTCCAGTCATCGCCCTGTGTACCTCTGGTACGCATGATTCCTTAAATTGATAGACATGAATGCTGCTGATGGGCGTGCTGAAGGAGTGCAGACCGGCTCTGTTGATGAAACGTGGCTCCCATCTACATGCCCCCCGGTCTTATTCTGTCGGGTTTACAATGGATATGGGGGATGCGAATGAAGCAGTGAGTGGTGCAGCGGAAGCCATCCATGGTCATTCTGTAGGTGCAGACGTCCCGTGGCTGTCCCATGGAGGTCACAGTGACTGGCAAATCCGGAACCGGATGCTACTAACCATGGGAGACAACAGGTCTACGGGTTATAAGCTCATAGCTCAATTCACAGAGAGCAAGAGCGACACGCATTGTCTTTGACGGCGGAACGACACCTCCCGGTGCTCACTGGTTTGCTACCACTCGTCTCAAGTCAGGCAGCCACTGGTCAAATTGATGCAAACCAAACAACTGCCACCTGCGCTAGCCGTGGTCGCAGGTGCGTAACATAATACGACCGTAAAACATTTGTGCATTATTCTAAACCTTCAAAGGCTGTGCGTGACAGACCACAAGAAAAATTCATTGGGCCTTTGCAATCACACTCCCGAGGTGGACTTGCTCCCCACTGTCTTGTGGGTCAGGCTATTTAGCCAAAGGCTCTGGGTAGTCTCCGAAGCTAACCTCCATGTACGTCACTGCCATGTGGGTCAGAATGTTGAGACAAAAACTAAAGACAGGGCACTTCGAACCAAACCCCTCTCTCGGAATGGGCAGCCGGAGAATATCAGCTACCATCTGGAACACGTTGACAATATTCTTATTTCTTGCTTTTTCCTTACCTCCCCCTCCCCTCTCCTCTGTCTATAGAGCAAGAGACTGCCAGTGACCTCGCAGTTGCTGACATCGATACATGCAGCTCTCCTAGCAAACCAAGATTTTCATTTCACATTGGATCATGTAATGTCCGCACTCTAGGTCAAATCGGTCAGCAGACAACACTGACTCCTACGCTTCACTCTCTTGCTATCGATGTGTGCTGTGTCTCCGAAATACGCATACAAAATAACAGCGTCGTGACGAATTTTCGACTTTCTGGTTCTGAATCTGACGACCATGACAACACACTTCGCGTGCCTGGAGATAACGAGTCAATCGCTCAAGGTATTTACAGTGTTGGTATCACCCTCAGCAAAAATGCTGAAAACAAACAGCTCGATTGGATACCGGTGAACAGCCGCATGTGTGCGATTCGACTTCGAACTAGCGATGGAGATAATAATCAGAGTCTGAAGCTAAGGTGCCTTTTTATCGCTTCCGTTCATGCCACTACTGAATGCACTTCAGGTGTCTATCAACAGCTCTCATCTCTAGTTCGCATAGCGAAGAATACCGACATCGTGATTGTTATTGGTGACACGAATACCCAAGTGGGTCGTCTTTCGGACTCTGAACAGCAGCTGGGAGTGCGCTTCGGAGTCGATGCACACCGCACTGACAGTGGTGATCGATTCCTGCAACTGTGAGCCGACCACAACCTTTACCTTGGCAGCATTGCCCTATAGCACAAACGTTCACGTTCATGTGTGTTTGCTGAATATTAATCGCTTACGTTAGCTAGGCCATGGTTGCCGTACTCAAGTTGACCGGCTTCTTCGGCGTGCATTATATGCCATAGTTTCACCAAGTTGGGTGAGACTTCGAGGTGGCCAGTCCATGACATAGTATAGAAACTTGAAGGAATTGACTGAGAGACTTGGTCAGGCGGGTGCGTGCCGTGTTCGTGGATGGGGGCCTCGAGATGGCCCACACTAATGGTTGGAGATCATATCTGACATAGCGCAGTCACACAGTCAGTGGCGTTCTTGCATTTGATTTCTTGCATCCGGTTGTTGATCTTCATTCTATTCTGATTGGTTTAATGCACTTTCTCCTTGCTTCCATTTATTTTACATTCTATTTGTCTGTAACATCATTATTGTGTCGGCGTTAGTTATTGTTATTCTTGCGATGTGAGTCGTGTCAACTGGATCCGCCGCAGTTCGGATCATAGTTGATCAAATGTACTGAACTGAACAGACAAAAAGAAGTCAGCGACTTTATCCTCTGTTGCAAAATGGTAATCTGACCAAAGTGTAGTCATTTCTGGTGTGTCTATGCACGAGCAAAGTGTGTGGCGACATGGACGTTATTAGGAACACAGTCGTATTTAGCAGATTACCACTTTACGGGACAAGCGGCTTAACCTCGTCACTATGAGCACAGTGTTGCGGCTACAAGTGAGTGATTCTTTTCAAAGACCAATTATCGGAGGCCAAAAGCTGAACCATGTTGCCAACAGGAGCATATCAGGATTCGGGTTTAAAAAGCAAATCCGTGAGAACAGTGACGTCGTAAAGCTCGCCTTTGAAATAAACAAAGCCACCACAACAATGTCTCGAATGGATTATGTTGGAAAATGGTGATGCGTGTAGTAGTTCAGGCTTATTTTGTTACCGTGTCTTGGGTTAGATGCCCCGTTTCTGCATGGGTCTGCATGCTCCGTAATAGCTCATCCCAAGTGCAGCAGCCTGTAGAGCCATGGAAACGACGTACCAAAGTAGAGTGCTGGTATCAACTGAGACTACGTAAGTAAATACCGGAGTAGTCCTAGAGGTGTGAATAGTTGCGCCAGAACATATACGAAACTCTCCAAATCAAGAGCAAGCGCAGGAAAAAGAAACGTAACCCCTGAACATGCCTTTGTTAAGTGAATCAAGTGGGGAACCATTTAGAGTGAGTTAATAATTCTAGGTCAATCATTATACACGTTAGATGAAGGTGAGAAATACCTCAGTTATCTTGCCAAAATAGGAAGGATCTAGTGACAGGACAGCAGAGACCTTACGTGATTGTGAGCTAAAACTATAAGAGTAACGCCCACCAAAGCAGACAATCGCAACAAGACTGGACCCTATCGTGGTGCGTTGGTTTGCGTGTAACAATTATCCATTGCATGGTGCGCCTTCGGAGTTGCTCATATCAAACTGGTCAGTGATTAGAGATCAGACGAACTCAGCCACTGGTCCTCCAGGTTGGGAACTTGGGCAATGTTGGTTCTTTTCTGCTTAAATTAGACTATCTGTAGCCTACTGCGGTCAGGTTTTCGAACCAAATGTGTTGGTTGAGAACGTAAATCGTTCTCTTGTCTAAGGCTAGACAAACTAACATTAGTCTGCACACGGAATACTATGAAACCTCCATGCTCATCCACCCTATCATTGGCTTGACATCCTCGGGTTCCACCAAACTAAGAGAGGTGTTAACAGAAAGACACCGGGGAAGTCGGCATAGCAGCATATGACCAACCAACTGGGGATGACCAGAGTTCAACAAGCTCTCCAATAAGCACCAAAGATCGAGCTACGAAATTCACTATTACTCACTTAATTATCCACGTTAACAATAAATCGGAACCATCAATGATCAAGCAGAATCTGTCCCTTAAAATTCTCATCATCACCAGTACATGTTAACTGAAGGTATGTTATATCTACCTCTTGGTATGCGATGCCGACTGAAATGAACTCGTTCTCCGCAAGCTCGAAATCAAAGTCAACGCGTGGGAGCAAAAAGCGGTGTAGAGGAACCTACTGAAACGGAAACAAGTAGTGTGAAACAAATGGATATCTACAATGCAACCTAGAAGGTTCACATGTCAGAACAGCTAGGTCAGCTGTCCCGACTAGGTCGGTCTCGCCTGCGCATCGTGTGAACGCCAACGTTCCATAGGCGGAAGTACTTGAAACGACTCGGTGTTTCGGTTAGATACCACTGGCTCAACTCATTTTCCTATTGAAAGAATGAGTTCTGGGAGATCTTACTCCCCCGAACAGTAAGAAACCCACATTAACCAATGTGTCGCAATGTATAAATATCAGTATAATCATTATACGTTGGCTGAAGTTGAGTGAGAAACATACCGTAACTACTGTGCTGCAAAACAAAAGGATAAGAGGTATGAAAAAACGGAGACAAAACATTATAGTGTATCAGAACATATTGTGCCTCAAGACTGAGATCGTGAATTGAAAGAGAAGATAAGCGAGATGGGGAGAGATAACGAAGCACACAAAACAAACGTGACTGAGGTCCGCTCCTCGCTGTCATCCAATGTATCAAAGTGTTATAACTGCCTCGTGGTTACGCCACGCTCTGACGATCTGTTATTAACTCTCCTAGTCGGCTGAACGAATGTGGCATGGAACTATTTCACGCACGACAAAGGAACCAGGAAAATTCGAAATTGTACGACCCGCCCAACACGGTTACTACGCGCGAGTTGAAGGGCCTCCTAGATCGAATGCAATTCTACACGCAGCTACCCAAACCCGAGAGAACAATCCAAAAAGACAAGCCTTTTCCGTAGGCACTTTTACCGGTCAGGCTCAGGGCGATTACGGCGCAGTCCAGCGCTTCTTTTATACCAACAGTTTGCGCAAGCAAACCTTGGAAGCAACTGAATTAGCACTATGCAAATATGCCACCGGAACATACTGAAAAGTAAATGTTGGTAGATGCGAAGGCTGGACTGGAAAACTGAATGTTTCTTAGGTAAAAAAAACGGAATGTTTTATAATTGCGGAGGTTGGCCGGAAACAGGAAGAAAGGCCAATCGAAACGTGAATGTACCACGAGTCGGAAGGCTGTTCGAAACATGTGCACTTGTCTGAATCGAGTTGCATTGCCCTCCGTGGTTTAAGCTTGTAATCAGTGTGGGGACGTTGGGTCCCCCTAACACAAACCAAAGGTGTTCATCGTCCGTGGGACCACAACCAGACAGTCGGCAAACAACCAACCGGAGCCAAGTTCGAAGTAAGGGATTTCACTGAGCTTGACCAAATCATCGCTCAACCTCCCTCTTCTTCCACCTACACAAGTGGTACGAAAACAATGCACATCGCGGTAGCCGGTGGGCTGGCATGCGCAACACGGAGCCTGGTGCGTGATGTACCGGTGCTGAGCGGTTCACACGCTCTTCCCACACCAAATAGACGACCCCGAACACGCTCATTACTCCCGCGGTGTTCCCAAAAGACAAGAGCTAAGCTGCGAAAGCAGCGATTGTTGAACGTAATTAGGCTGATGGGCTGAGTTTCGCAACCGTACAGGGGAGTTGAACGTAAGGTTGCATTGTAAACTCTGTCCATCAGGACGAGTGATTTCGCGACGGCGCCACAGGTGCCGGAGATTTGACTATACGGCTCATGATCTCATTCTATTTTCCACTGGCGTTGATGTAGCTGCCTAGATACTTGAAATTCCCGACGACTTTTAGCTGATCATCACTAAGGGTCAGCGCAAGGATAGGTCCCTGCCAATCTTGGAGAATGACTGCATTTCGATGGTGCAAAGCATAGCTCGAAATGACTGACAGTCAATGTTAATTTGTCTACTGCTGGTTGCCTCGTTTGTAAGCTGTTATAGATAAGGGCAATGTCGTCGACGTACTATAGGTCAAGAAGTCGATCATCTGGAAGCAGCCCCACACGTTCTAACTCGTGTTTGGTAAAAGCAGTTTCCATGACTTCGTCGATGGTGAAGGTAAAAGTGCCACTGGATATCCTTGTCTCATACCGCTGGAAATATTGAAGGATGGCGATAGTGCATAGCTGCCATATCACACTTGGCGCACCGCAACTCGGTAAATTTTTGCCTCAACCGTTACGCATACATCTTGTCTCCTCCCCGAGTGACTGGGTCTTTGAAAAGGAAACGAGAATTAGCAATGCGTGTAACAAACTTTTTGGTTATGTAAGAACGCAAGCGGTGGGAAAGGAGCTCTTTACTTAAGCAACCAGCACCCCCATGTGCCTTAGATCTGACCACCCACAGTTCCACTCATCTGCTGGCCGAAAGGTTGAATGGCGCGCTCTTGTTCGGACTGATGTCGAGCGCTGCTACTGCCCTTTTTCCTAGCGCACATCTACAACTTCCAACAGTCAAAGGGGTTTATGCGAAAACTACAGAAGCATTAGACTTATGTACATTACCTCCAAACATTACTATTATCATGGATCAAAAACCTTTTCACCTCTGGCTTTCGGAGAAGAAATGTGGGTGCATCCAATGCATGGGACTGATAGGCATTGGAGGATAGGAGTGATTGAAAGTTGAGAGAGAGAAGTTATGAAGTCGAGATGGGGTATAACATCATCCGAAGCGAGTGCAGCTTAGAAAATAGCGCGAAGTAATCTGCAACACGAGGATCGACAGCCTCAGCGGGACCAGAAGTTTGCCACTGCAGCATAGAATTTCAAGGTCACAAGCAGGGGGTACAGATGCCAACACCGGTCCGACAAAAAGGAAGAAAGAAAAGATATCGTAGCAGTTGGTCCTTAAAGCGAAGCTGACCCAAGGGTTGCAGGCAAGCCAGACGCCAAACAGTCGCCGTCGATACAAACTGAGCACGAGTGGAAGAAAAAGAGGGGAATTAGGATCAACTCAACCCAGAAGGAACAAAGTTCAGCTTTGTCACAAACAACGGCGAAGCGGATTGGCTGGAATGGCTGCGAGCTGAGGAAGTGTGTACGTTGGCCAGGTAGACGCGTTACGTATGACTCGAGGCGGACAGTGCAGACGAAGCAGAAGTCGATTGAAGTGAGCAGAACGTAAGGACCAACGACCACAGATAGACAGAGGAGGATGCAAAAAATGCAAAGTAACCAATGCGAAGGCATCGCGACCAAATAGCACCCCATTTGTGTACAGTATATATGATGTTTCCCTTCACAAATAAGTTAAATTTTTGCCCAGACTGTTTTCACTCTTAGAGGACTACACGACAGCCACTAAATTCTCACTAACTGAAGAGGCTCCAGGCTACAAATTTTGGAAGTTGACAGCTGTTCGAGAAGATGAGCATTCCTGTGCTAAGCAATAAAGATGTGTTCTTTCATACTGCTTGCACTGTTTCAGCAGCTCTTTTCGAAAAAGGTTTGCGCTACTTGTTGACTTATGATTTGGCCGAGAATAGAGTTCTCGAGGAACATGGTCAATTCAAGTGGAATCGCATGAGAGGAATTTCTAACAGAAACAAGGTACCAGAAAGCGGCTCTACTGGATGAAAATATGCAATGCGGTAGCACACAAGGGACAAAGCCCAATGCAAGGACGCTAAGTGAATAATGGGAGTCAACACCGAAAGTCAGGCACATGGTTGGGGTATGAACCGCTAAATATTTGATTAACTTAGACCCCCACCGTTACATCACCGAGCTGAGTGGGTCATCAGAGTTCTAGTGACCAGAAACTAAATGTTAAATATCTAAAGTGGGAAATGCGTGAACAAATTGTGCAACTCCGGCTCCGGTATTCCGAGATTGAAGGTGATACACTGGCTGATTTCCATCAACCAGATCCATCATGACGAGAGTGGATGGTTTGCGTACCTCCGTGATACACTGAGTAACGCAGGGTAACATATCCCAGGTGCCTTCAGAACCGCTCAAATCACATAGGTCAGTGGTTAGGGTCAAATAATTCAGTTTCATAATCCTCTTCGGATGTTAGGGAAAGGTTGATTGCCCACTTCGCTAAAAACCTAACCATGGGGGACAACAAGTTCAAGGGCAATAAGCACACAGCTCGATTGGCGTAGAGAACGAGAGCCACGCATCGACTTTGATGATGGGAGGGCACCCACCCAGTGCCCAATGGTTTACTACGGCCGGCCTAAAACCAGACAGCCGCTAGTCGAGTTGGTGTGAACACGCCGGGTCCCACCTGCGGCTGGCCCTGGAAGCAGGTGCGTAACATACTATGGTTGTAAAACATATGTGTATTGGTATAGAATTTCAAATGCTGTGTGTGACAGGCTTCAAGAGGATCGCAAAGCGTCACTGCAATCACACTCCCGAGGTGGACTTGCTCCCGAATTCCTTGTGGGCCAGACTATTGATCCAAAGACACCGTGTGGATTCCCTCAAGGGTACCTCCAGGTATCCCACTGTCTTGTGGGTCAGAATGCCGAGTCAAGAGGTAGGGCCTCTGCAACTAAACCCCACTCCCGGAACGGGCAGTCGGAGAGTATCATCTGCCATTACGACCTCGATGACAATACTCCACTTCATCTCTTTTTTGTCTACCCTCGCAACTTTTCCGCCTGTACTGAGCAAGAGACTGCCACTGACTTCGCCGCTGCTGTCACTGACACATGTAGCGCTTCCATCAAACCTAAAGTCTCATTTCAGTGGTTCGTTTAACGACTACGCTCTGGGTCAGGTCGACCAACAGGCAGCACGAACTCGCACTCTCTTGGTATTGATGTGTGCTGTCTCCGAAACAGGCAACAAAATAACAGCGTCGGGACGAATTTTAGACTCCCTGGTCTCAAATCTGATGGCTGACTACACTCTTCGAATCACTATGGATAATGAGTCAATGGTGTTGGTATAGCCCACAGCAAACATGCTGAAAGCAATCTACTCAACTAGATACCAGTAAACAGCCGCATGTGTGTGGCTCGACTTCGAACCTCAATTAGAGTTAAAAAGCACCATCTGTAGACAAGGTGCCTTTTCATCGCCTTAATTTCGGCCCCTAATGAATGCAGCTGGGAGGATATCAAAGGTGATTTCTATTGTGAACTGTCATTTCTTCTTCTCAATGCAAACAATGCTGACCTGTTGCTGGTGATTTGAAAGCCTAAGCAGGTCGTTGTCCAGCATCTGAACCCCAAGCAGAAGACTGGTTCGGGATCGATGCAGGCCGAAAGGACAATAGTGATGGATACCTGCAAATGCGCGCCGACGACAACCGTTACATTAGCAACACTGGTTTCCAACACACTGCGTTATATGGCGCTTACCGAATTCCTTAATAACCTGGATGCAAATTGACTATATTGCCATCAGTTACAGATGGCGCACATCAATCCGAGATTGTCGGTCAATTTAGAGCACGTGCCTGGACTTTGACTACACTCTATAAAGCACACGCCTAGCGCCAGATCTTCCGGTTTCAAAGCAGCGATTATCTTCCATCCTTCTTACCTTTAACTTGAAAGCGCAACCAGCGGTTCAACAATATAACGAACTGGCCCGCTACTTGTTAGTGATAAGCGAGGTTGGTGAACCGAACACCTAATGTGATCGTCTCAGATGTGCCATGAAGAATGCCTTTGACGACAGCTGCGCACCCAACGTAAGACGCCGGAACTGTGGATAGGTCTCTGAAGAACCAATCAGTCTGAGCGAGATGGGTAAACAGCATCCAATGACTAATGAGTTTGTGTCCGTAATTTCCCGAAACGATATCTGGCAAGGAGTCTCCGATTCGATCAGCGACGTCAGTGAGTGGCAAGGGCTCGTAAGATGGAGAAAGCCAGTGCTATGGGAACCACCGAGTGCTAGTCCAGCTCATCCAGAAGATTGGTCATCAGTAAGTGAGACAATAGTTGAGAAAGATGGATAGTTGATCTATTCTCAACGCCGCCGACTAGCCCGTTGGGGGCATATTTTGAAGAGCGGTTCGGCAGGCCTGTTGCAACACTGCTACTTGGTGAATCGTCTGAGCCGACCTGGGATGATGATGTCACACCACACACTTTGGAAGAGATTCGATATGAGCTCGCGGTGTTGAAACAAAACAAGACTTATGGACCCGACGACCATACTCCATAGTACCTGAAAAATTGAGGTGACCCTACATTGTCTGGACTTGCTTCTCTATTCAACACGATTTGGCATACTAAGTGCCTTTAGACTGGCGACTATCAGCTCTCGTGCCCATCTTCAAGAATAGTCAGCGAACTTCGTGCGAAAATCATTTAGACATTAGCCTTGTTTCCTCTGCATTCATAGTTCTCACTGGTATCATTCTCCGACGACTTACTGGTCCCCGTGAGAACCGAATCACTGAAAGCCAGGCTGGCTTCCGCTCTGGTCGTGGTTGTATCGAAAAGAAGAAAAAGTAAGCCATCAACAGTACGGCGGTAGGCAATAACGACACTTCGCTGCTGCGCGACCACCGCGTCGCACGTGGGCTGAGGATACCGCGAGGGTCGCTCGGTCCATACGCAGGCTCGAAATTGCGCCCTCGGATTACAAGTCAGGCTTGTGATCCTTAAGGCTGTGGGCCATACATTTATTTTTCGCCAAGTTTTAATGCAGTCACACATACAGACGACCGACTATGATGGTTTTCCTTGTATTGAAAGTCGCGTTCGTTTGTGTTGATTGTGCCAGTCTGTGGTACTGTCTAGCCTTAAAGAGCGTACCTGGAAAACCCCTTCCCAACCGCGACTCACGAAGAAGTGTAAGGCTCTATGAGAAACTGTTTCCTGAGCTCCCCATGACAAGTTGGGTTCGCCAAGGTTGTCCTATGCATACCTTCCTCTTCAACGTTGTGATCGAAATGATGAGGAATGACCGTTCTTTCAGATTCTACCGGAGTGGAAATCCTGCCAGACGACCGACTGAAAAATCTGGGATATGCGGAAGACATAGCTATCCTTGGGTCTAACGCGATGGCTATGCAAACACTACTGGATAGACTGTTGCGTAGCGCCGCAAGCTTCTGTATGTGCTTTGCGCCTTCCTCTTCAACGTTGTGATCGAAATGATGAGGAATGACCGTTCTTTCAGATTTTACCGGAGTGGAAATCCTGCCAGACGACCGACTGAAAAACCTGGGATATGCGGACGACATAGCTATCCTTGGGTCTAACGCGATGGCTATGCAAACATTACTGGATAGACTGTTGCGTAGCGCCGCAAGCTTCTGTATGTGCTTTGCGCCTTCAAAGTGCAAAGTACTGCTGCAGGAATGGATCGACACACCTCCGACATTAACTATTCCCAAACAGCCCCTGGAAGTGGTGGATTGGTTCATTTGCCTTGGTAACTGTCACCTCTGGTGGTTACATCTCTGACGAAATTAGTTCGCGTATCAGCAGGGCCCGTATGGCTTTCCAGAGGGTTAACCATCAATGGAGACGGTCGGTGGTAGGCATAACACTGCAGTAAGGCTGGTGTTAAGGTATGGACCAGAGACTTAGCCAGTTTGGAGTGAAGAGTTTAAACGCTTGGCTGTGGTTGGCCATCCGTGCTTGAGCAGTATTGACCACATCTGGTGGGAACACCAGGTGATGCTGAGATCTGCCAGTTGCTTTTTGGCAGGGAAAAAGGCATCAGCAGTACACCGGTACGTAGTAGTTATGCTTTGCTGCTGCGGAACCGCCAGCAGTCGCATGTGGGCTAAGGATGCTGCGATGGTCGTCGGTCCCCTAAGCAGACTTGAACGTGTGCCTCCGGATTACGAGGTAGACTTGTGATTCTTAAGGTTACGGACCAGTTTTTGACATGAAGCTTTCTGGTGTTGAATCTTAATCATTTATTTTAGCTAGGTCATCTGCTCCGTATGGCTACTGACCGACTTTCTCGGTGTGCATTATACACAGGCGCTGCACTAATGTGGATAGAACCGTGAGATAGACAGCCGATGACGTGGCATAGAGGCATGAAGAAATTGACTGAGAGATTTTAACAAGCTGGCGCGTGGCGTCTTCGTGGATGGTCCACACCAATGTTTGGATAATGTAGTACACATGGCGCAGTCAATAGCATGCCTGCATTCGAGTTGCTGCATCTCTGTCAATCATCATTAAATCGCGACTAGTTTTGCGCTTTTTGTCCTGATTCCATTTTCGCCGTATCTTATTTGCATACTAACTTTTTTGCCGTGGTTATTTATTATTATTCTAAGGACGTGAGTCGTGGACACTGGGTTCTTCGCACTTTAGTGCCCGGATCATAGCTGTCTAGCTGAACCGAACTGAATCATCCGAATGTAGGCTAAAATACAAAATCCGGGTACGTTTCCGATGTCCAGCACTGCACTCTGAGACCGACTTTACGCTTGTTTCGACCATACGGACAGAAAAGACAGGATCTGGGCCTCTAACCCGTGACCTGCAGATTCTAAATATATGTATTCAAGACTAGAAAACGGTTCTCCGTGAGCAACACCTGGCGCAACGCTATAACTCATCTTATAAGGCACCAGTCAAATGAACAGATTAGGGCGCACAAGTGCTGGCTGGACTGCAGTCCCTATTGAAGTGAGCATAATCATCATTATCAACAGTGGAAAAGCAGTCGTTTGAACCGATACTTTGCTGCTATGTAAGCAATGAGTCCAAGGAGACGGCCAATAAGTTGAGGAGAAGAGGACCTGGGGTGAAACCAAGTACTCTCAGTAGACATCCAGCAGCAACCTGACAACAAATTGTTAACATCCCACGGCTAACTTGTGAAGTGAATGCGGTATTGTTTAGATGGCTTCCTACAGGTTCTCACCGTCCCATCCCATAAGCATCCTGACTCCCCAGATAACACGACAGAATAACTGGAAACAAAATAGGGGGAAGCCAGCAAACGCGCCACTAGTACTGCATACGAGCGATGTCTCGTAGTCTCAAATCAATCAAAAGGTGGGTCATATGTGTGCGTCTGGAAGTCAATAGGGGTCAAAAGTGCGACTTTGCCGTTAGTGACTTCATTTCACGCTACCAAATCAACCTCTGCCTACCTAGAGCCTTCATCACTGTATATTAGGCAAACGAAACGAAATCCTCCTCGGTAAGCGGCGACCGGGCATACGTAGCGCGTGCCCAAACCAATGCAACTTATTGTATATTATTTCGTTCTAAGAAACTACTTTGATTATCACTGCCTAGTACTCGCGTGCGCACACTATCGTTTTGGACACGCTAGTGCCATACGACACCATTCAATACTCTGTAGGCAGAGATGATCAAAGACTTGAATCCGCCTCAGATACTCAGACCGAAGGTGCCAACTCTCGATAGCATGCAGGAGAGCCCTCACTGTGGCCTTGTACCCATGGTCTTTCAGACTAAGGAAAACCATCTTCTGACACCAGAGATGTCACAAGCCCAAGAAGATCGTACTAGTTTTTGAAGTAAGCAAACTAATAAAATTTATTTTTAACAATTTGTGATCATAGCCTGCGGTCGGGGAAGCAAATTGCAAATGTAGAACAATGCCCCAGAAAAGTACGGAGAGTAGTCCGGAATAAAGTAATGTATAACGTGGGTGGAATCGCACACCAAGTTAGTCAGTGTGCCTGCGTGTAGACTGTAGGGAGGGGGCTCCGCGCATACATATATCCTACACCCTGTGTCTCGCGAATTGTGGAAACATACAACCGAAATGTCAAACCGTGAAAGACCCATGGACTTGAGTTGTCTTGCCTTGGCAAGAGAGATCCGCAGTTGTTCAAAAGCACGAGACTGTGGAGAATGTTCAACACTTGCGAAATTGTAATTGCCTCTGCATA
This sequence comes from Dicrocoelium dendriticum, assembly GCA_944474145.2. Taxonomy (NCBI): domain Eukaryota; kingdom Metazoa; phylum Platyhelminthes; class Trematoda; order Plagiorchiida; family Dicrocoeliidae; genus Dicrocoelium; species Dicrocoelium dendriticum. The sequence goes on from OX104063.1 coordinate 96,815,192, forward strand.
AAGATCGAGACCATATTTAATCATTTTCAGTTTGCAAGTTCATCCTAAGTGGTCTGAGTCACAGATAACAACGATAGTCACTTTGACTGCGAGTAGGGGTCGGGTTTGAGAAATGAGCTCATAATGGGTACTCTCTGTTCATGCGTAATATGATGACCGAGAAATCGGACTGCAGTCATAAGCTGTTTCGCAATGTCATTACGCCCCTTACAGCGAGCATCGTGGGTGGCTGTACATAAGTAAGATTTGTGAGAAACCCTTCTTATGAACACAGGCACCACGGCAATGAAGAAATGTCGAGGGAGATGGTCTGCCTCTTGTTCGGCGTGTCTTCGTTGAGAGGACGTCCGCCCGTAGCTGAATCACTCGTAAGCATAGCCGAGAGAAGATCCTGACAGATTGTCTGAGCCGGTGGTGAACTGAGGATGCGGTTGAAACTTCTCGGAGCGGGGATACATCAGCAAAAGATTAAAACGTCATTCTCCAAGCCTCCTATGCAGAAGCCATGAAGAAGACGGACTGTCCGGACACAGACGGAAGGTCCTCCAGGTTGGGGGTTGGAATGAGGGTGGCACCTTATTCCTTAAAACGGACTCCTTGTAGCCCAACGCCAAACCGATTGGCTTGCGGTAAGCTTTCGAACCAAAGGCTTTGGTTGAGAACCCTAATCGTTCTTCTGTCTAGGCCTAGGCAACCTGACAGTATCCTGCCCACGCAATACAATGAATTTCTCTTCAAATAGTTTCTTGATGCTCTGGCCACCACAGAGGATAATCAACAGTGACCTATCTGCTGCATCGAGCAGGGTGGATAGGGGTTTGGATAATACTGCTCAAGCCTTCCCGTCTTCTTATTCCCCCTCTTACGCTTTTTAACTCTCACCGTCCCGTTCCAATTTCACTTTTATCCCCCCAGTCTTCAACCCCCAGATTCTTGACCCGCCCCAACATGCTTTCCTAGGCAATTATCATTTAATTTCAACTCACATGCTAACGCGGAGCGTCACTCCTCTCCTGTTGACAAGCCCATGTCCAAGCAAACTGTCCAATCCTGTTCATCGGCTTCAGTTTGGAGCCCTCGATCCCCCTTCAGATTGGCATGCCTCAATGTACGCACATTGTTACAGATCGGTCAACAGGCAGCGCTTGCCCGAACATTAGAGACCCTCTCGATCGATATCTGCTGCTTATCAGAGACCCGCTTGCAAGACTCGAGCTCTGTGCTCACTCTGCGATCCCATTCAGGTGACACCAGCAGTATTTTCTCATTGCGCCTATCCGGTAACGATTCGGCTTCGTGCACCGGCTAAACTGGTGTTGTCATTGACCTGAGTCCCCGGGCTGAAGCTACTCTGGTTGATTGGATTCCAATCAGTAGCCGGATGTGTGCAGTCCGATTGGCTGACTCGTTCAAAGCTTCGAAGTCGCGTGTGACTAACAGGTGTCTATTCGTTATCGCTGCCTATGCACCCACAAACTCTAGCGATGACACGGTAAAAGACGACTTCTATCGTCAACTGAACGAGCGCCTTCGCCACAGAAAGAGCTCGGACACTGTTGTGCTGGCTGGGCACCTGAAAGCTCAAGTTGGAAAGTTATTCACTGATGAACTGCATCTGAGCGGCCAACATAGTGTAGGCTCCCATAATGAAAACGGTGAGAGGTTACTTCATTTGTGTGAAGATGCTCACTTATTTCTTGCGGGCACTAACTTCCGACACAGCACCCACCGGAGGGTGAAATGGGCGCCCACCAGCCTCGAAGCAGCCTTGGACGCAGATCGATCACATTTCTAACAGTTACCGCTAGACAGGCCGCAACCAGAACTGTCGATCAATTTGGAGCACATGTGTGGACACCGATCATGCACTTGTATGTGCTGACATGCGGATGCGTTTTGGTGGACGCCCACGACGACGCTGTGAAGGCATTGACACTAGCCAACTGACAAAGCCAGCTGTTCTGAATGCGTATCGAAATACGCTGACATGAGAGTTGAGTAGGCGCTCACAGGAGACAAATGATGATCACTGGTCACATGTTCACCATCCCATACTAGCAGCAGGAAAAACCTCCTGTGGTATGTCTAATAGCCAACATGTATATTGGGTCTCTTCGCGGTCTCTGTAACTTATCGACGCTCGCCGGCACATTCCTGCTGGAAGAGAACACAATGAAACTCGCAAAGAGTTCAGGGAAAAACTCCGTGCTAGCCTGAAGAGAGACCGCGAATCTTCGTGCTCTCATCGTGCGTCAAAGATGGAAGTGGCCGCTGCCCTTGGTAACCATCGTAAATTATTCCGTCTGATACGGGAAACGGGCATCACGAGTGTTAGTGTTAGTGAAACTATACGTGACGAGAGTGGACAGCCTATCCACAATTTGTCAAAACGTTTGGAGCGTTGGGCTGAGCATTTTGAAAGACAATTTAATCGGTCAGAATTGTTATATTTCTCGCCGGCCACTGATCGTCCCGCTCCGTGGGCTGTCCCTTTGGATCCACCTTATCGCTCAAAAGTCGAACGTTAGATCAGACAGTTGATGTTGAATAAAGCCACAGGACCAGAAGATCTACCTCCAGCCCTCTTCAAATTCGGGGGACCTGCTCTTGTGAATGATTTATACGAGTTACTAGTGAAACTGTGTGAGCAGGAAACTGTCCCAACCGACTGGAGCCGCTCCGTTATTGTTCCCATCTTCAAAGGAGGCTTGCGTTCGGAATGCGGTAGCCATAGAGGAATCAGTCTGATCTCCATCGCCTCCAAATTGCTTGCCTGTCATCGTTCACAGACTGACTGGCACTCGTGAAAGTCAGATTCGTGAAGACGAAGCCGGGTTTCGTAGGGATCGTAGCTGCATTGATCATCACATCTTCGCTTTGCGTCAGTTGTTGGAGCACCGTCACATATATTGGCGGCCCACCGTTGTCGTGTTCCTCGATATCAAAGGTGCCTTCGATTTAGTTGATCGATGTGCACTTTGGAATTGTCTACTCAGGAAAGGCGTATCTGAGACATATGTAAATATTATCCGAGCATTATATGCGCGTAGCACGGGAAGAGTGAGAGCTTACGGCAAGCTGTCGCCACCCTTCAATATCTCCAGCGGTGTGAGACAAGGATGCCCGCTGTCACCTTTCCTCTTCAACTTCGCTATTGACGAAGTCATGGAGATTGCATTTACAGGACATGACTTGGAAGGTGTGGAGCTACTCTCAGGAGAACTAGTTCTTGACTTGGAGTATGCAGACAACATTGCCCTGATCTGTGACAGCTCTGAGACGTGCCAAGCCGCGATGGACGGATTAGCACTAGCTGTCAGTCGCTTCGGGCTTTGCTTTGCACCATCGAAGTGCAAAGCGTTCCTCCAAGCTTGGCAGGGATCGCCTCATGCGCTGACCCTTGGTGGGGATCAGCTAGAAGTCGTTCAAAAATTCAACTATCTGGAAAGTTGTATCAGCGCCCTTAGGATCGAAGACGAGAGCACGAACCGTATAGCAAAAGCTCGAAGTGCTTTTGCTGACCTTCGCCACTTATGGCACCGGCGCGACATTACTCTTGCCCTGAAGGGTAGAATGAACAATGCAGCGGTATGTTCGACCCTAGTGTACGGTTGCGAAAACTGGCCCCTAAGATCGGTGGACATGAATAGGCTAGTTAGGTTCGATCATCGGTGCCTTCGCAGTTTGGCTCACATCTGGTGGGAACACCGCGAGAGTAACCAGCGTGTTCGACGCTTTGTTTATGGCAAAGAAAAAGGAACTGAACCGCTCAGCACCGTCATTTCACGCATCAGGCTCCGATGGCTGGGCCACGTGTTGCGCATACCAGCCCACCGGTTCTCGCAACGTGCGTTGTTTGCTCGCCGGGGGTGTGGATGGAAGAAGAGGAGGGATGGCCAAGCGATGACTTGGTCGAGAGGAATGAAGACCCTCACTTGGAAGGTGGCCTCTGTTGGAGCGTTGCGGCTCCCTGGTTGGAGTCCAAAAAACGATGAACACGTTTGGATGGATACACTTGCTGACATGGCAAGGAGCCGACCTGTGGCGTTCCTGCTGTGAGTTTCTTTGTCCCACCCCATCCCTTTTAGCCTCCCCCTCCATCTACGATTTCATTTCGTAGCATAAAACATAATAATTTTTCTTTTTGCGTAGTAGCCGGCTTGTAGTTTACCGGAACGATGTCCATCCCTTGCTGTTAGCTCATCTGGCATGCAACTGTTGTATTTATTTTCGTTTTCCTTTATGTATTGCGGCACAGTAGCTGAGGTGTTTCCCACCTCTAGTTGACGTGTATAATGATGATGATGAGACGGAAGGTGCGGCTATAGGATGGATAAAGGTTGCAGAGGGATCGCGGACCGCAGAGTGAAAGCATCCCACCAGCGTATCCAATGGCTGTCGTAACCAGCCGCGTACATGAGAGTGAATTAATTTATCCATATTTTTAAGCTTTGGGGAAATACTATCGCCAAAGGCTGTGAACGTGACGAGGTAGTAAGAAGCTGCAGAGTATTTCTAATCGATTGTATGCTTACAGGGGAACTCAGGTAATCTCTTGAAGCTGAAGGAGTATTTGTTCTAAAGATGCAATGGTAATTTGCCTTATCAGTTAAAGCAAAGATAACTGAACAATTCCTTCGGTTGAATTGGTGATGCGGTGATCGAACACGACAGTAGAGACAATAGCCTTTCTTGTACGGTTGACGACAATGTTGAGTGTAATTGACTTCAGCTTGCTGATGATAGGCCAACAATGCGTTCCGAGACGATCCACTAAGGGCACCTATTCCCGGGTAAGGATGATCGCATCATCAGCATTAGCCATATAGCCTATATGGCTAGTGGAGTAAGACCAATGGGATGATGTAAGCTTATGAAGAGTCTCGTCTTGATGAAGAGAAATGGAGAAAGCGAGTCCCCTTGATAGACAAGCCCTGTGAAAGGAATGTCGATTTGCTTACACGTGGAAACGCGGAGGAACGGTATGAGGAAAGGTAACTCAATAGAGACGACAAAGCGCCAAAAAGGATGCGGCTCGGAGTAAAGAACTATGAGAAGCTGAGTCAAAGTTATTGGAGATATCAACCGAAGAGAAGGAGGAAGGAGTAAGATTCACGTGGGAATAATGAAGCACGGCGAGAACAAAAGTTTGGGCTTCGAAACAGCCATCCTTGCGAAGAGATCCAAACTGAAGGCGGCCTACAGGAAAAGATGGAGTCTGCCTGTCAAAGAGAATGCGCCGAAGTACGCGGGTGAAGACAGAGGGCACAGAAATGGATCGAAAGTGTTCGTGGCGTGAATGTTTGGAAATCTTGTGTACGAAGGTAATCCGGGCAACGTTCATGTGGGTGAACAGGGAGAGAATGCAAGAAGACAGTTTAAAAAAGAAGTGACGAAAAGAGGGTTAAGCCGGGATACCTGTCCTGGAGTAATGTGATCGAGGTCAGGTACAGTCCCTTCCAGAGGCCGAAGATCGAAAAGGAGTGCTTTAGTCGAAATTGATGGTACAAAATCGAGATTAGGATCCAGCAGCGGACGAGGATAACGGGTGTCTGATACAGAAGGTCGAGAAAGAACATCCAACCAGAAATCAATAAATCCAGGAATCTGCTCGTCCTACAGCATGTTTGTCATCTCCCATACAAAAAGTGGCGGCAGCATCACGCTGACGAGTGGTATAAACGCCGAAGATGTCCACACTGCAATCGGCGAAGTTGGCGGTTATTCAAGGCGCCTATAAAGGCAGAACGAAGTTTGTAGGCATCCAAGTATCCATAAAAAGGGAAGTACAAGCTGCGTCTGGTAGCTCAATGGACCTTGATCTCGATCATTATCAGTATCAGTACACGTTAACTGAGGGTGAGAAACATACCTCAGTTAATGTGCCGCGATAGCAAAAGATAAGAGACTACAAAATTACACTATAAATCACACAAAAAACACTACAAAAATATGATGTTCCATATTATATTATGCGTTTTGCATGAGATCGGGACTGGGGAGTGAACCTAAAGGGAGGGGATGAACAAAGAAACTCACAACACAAAAACCATTGTGGCTGGCTCTTTGCCATATCAGCAAGTTGTCCAACCAAACGTGTTCATCGTCCTTAGGACCCCAGTCAGACAGTTGGAATGCACCAACCGACGCCAACTTCGAAGTGAGGGTTTTCATTCCTCTCGACCAAGTCATCGCTTAGCATCCTCTCCTCTTCCAACCGCATTCTCGGCGCGCAAAACAATGCATATCGCGGGTGTCGGTGTGCTGGCATGCGCAACACGTGGCCCAGCCATCGGAGCGTGGTGCGTGATATAATGGTGCTGAGCGGTTCACTCGCTCTTCCTGCACCAGATATACGACGCCGAACACGCTCATTGCTCACGTGGTGCTCCCACCAGACATCAGCTAAGCTGCGAAGGCAGCGATGATCGAATGTGACGAGCCTCTTTATGTTTATCGACCTAATGGGCCAGGTTTCACAACCATATAGGAGAGGTAAACGGCCGGCTGCGTTATAAACTCTGCCCTTCAGGACGAGAGTAATGTCGCGTCTGCGCCACAAGTAGCGGAGATTTGCAAAAGCACATCGTGGTTTTGCTACACGGTTTGTAACCTCATATTCGATCCCACGGGCACTAGTATAGCTGCTCAGGTACTTGTAGGTTAGATCTACTGCTAAGTGATCACCACAGAGGGTCAGCACAGTGGTGGGTCCCTGCCAATCTTGGAAAAATACTTTGCATTTCGATGGAGCAAAACATAGCTCAAAACGATAGACAGCCAGTTCTAATCGTTCAAGTGTTGCTTGGCATGTTTGGGAGCTGACACAGATTAGAACAATATCGTCCACGTACTCAAAGTCACGAAGTCGCTCACCAGGAAGTAGCTCCACACCTTCTACGTCATGTCCAACGAATGCTGTTTCCATGACTTCGTCAACTGCGAAGTTAAACAGGAAAGGGAACGGCGGGCAACCTTGTCTCACACCACTGATGATACTGAAGGGCGGCGACAGTTTGCCATAAACCCTCACCCTGCCCGAACTATGGGCGCACAGCGCTTTATGTTTACTTATTTATCAGGCACACCTTTCCTCAGCAGACAGTCCCAAGACGCAGATCGGTCGACTGAGTCGAAGGCACATTTTATGTCAAGAAACACGACAAGGGTGGGTCTCCAATAAACATGGCAGTGCTCCAACAATTGACGCAAGGTAAAGCTGTGGTCAATGCAGCCCCGACCTCGATGCCTTCTTCGGAAAGCGATTCAACCGATATGGTAAAGAAGCAAGAAAGTCTAGCGGAGTTGCAGACGAACGTAATAGCCTATGCGGATCCGTAAACAAAAGCCGAAAATTAGGGAATCCTCTGTTGTAGCTGCAACAGGAAGAGCCTCAACGGTTGGCAGCATACTCTTGCGGGAAATACCGTCGGGGTTCCTACTTGAAGGCAGAGTGAAAAGCCGATAGGCAGACGCTGTATGAGTCCCGGGATGTTGGTAAGACAGGAGGCATCAGCATTACGCGGGCACACAATACCGACGCCTCGTTGCCGCGCAACCACCAACAGTAGCGCCTGGGCTAGGGATACTGAGAGGGTCGTCCGGTCCCCCTGCACAGGCCCGATCCTGCTATAAGATTACAAGGCAGGCTTGTGGTCCTGAAGGCCGTGGCCCGGTAAGAGCTCAGACTGCACTTGGGACTTAGCAATGGAAGGTGCAAGGTTGCCCACCTCACCCATGTGAACAAGGCTAGTGAGCATGGAAAGTGACAGTGTTAATGTGGAACTTCACCGTAGGCTCTACACGCAGTCGATGAAATAAAATTGGACGCTGGGAGATGACAATTGCTGTAAGATATCGCTCACCATCATCAACAATATACACGTTAGCTAGAGGTGGAAAACACCTCAGCTACTGTGCTGCAATACACAAAAGAAAAAAGGCAACAGTTACATGCCAGCTGAGCTACCAGCAACGGATGGGTATCGTTCCGGAAAGCCACCAGCCAGCTACTACGAAACAAAAAAATTTTATTATGCAAAATTAAATGATGATAAAAAAATGAGATCATGGTTAAAGACGGAGGCTAAAAGGGATGAGGAGGGACAAAGAAACTCACAGCAGGAACGCCACTGAGGTCGGCTCCTTGCCATGTCAGCAAGTGTATCTAGCCAAACGTGTTCATCGTCTTTTGGACAAGTCTTTTGAGACAAGGTTGTATGCTGTCACTTTGTAACTACGCCATCGAGTCATAGAAACTACGTTCACTGGATACGACTTATACGGTGTGGAGCTGCTCACAGGCGGTCGATACCTTGAGTTAGAATGCACCGACGACATTTCTCATATCTATGACAGCTCCCAAAGGAGCCAATCAGCAATGGATGAAGCAGCACTTGCTTTCAATCGTTCTGCATTATGCTTTGCATATTCAAGGTTCTCTAAGATTAGCAGGGACCTACCCCTGCTATGTCCCTTAGTGGTGATCGGCTAAAAGTCATACATAAATTTAGGTATTTGGGTAGCTATGGTAACGTCTGTATCATAGATATCATGAACCGGATGGCAAAAGCTCGAGGCGCTTTTGCTCATCTCCCCTACCTGTGGTGCCAGCACGACATCATCGTTTTGAAGAGCAGTTTGCGACAAGCAGTGCATCCAACCATCCTGTATGTTTGTGAATCTTGTCCCATCAAATCGACAGTGGAAAAGAGGCAAGTTATGTTCGATCATCGTTACTTTCGCAGCTTAGCTTATGTCTTATGGGAACACCGCTAGAACAATGACCGTGTTCGGCGTCCTGTATTTGGTGCAAAAGGAGCGACTGGACCAATCAGCACCATTTAATAACGCACCAGGCTCCGATGACTGGGCCACGTAGTGGGCATGCCAGCACAACGACTCCGGTGTCGTGGGTTGTTTGTGCGATCGGGGTGTTCATGGGAGAGGAGGGGAGGCCAGGCGATGACTTGATCAAGAAGAATGAAAACCCACAGCTTGAAGTTGGAGGTAGTTGATGCCTCCCGACTTGCTGACAACGACGTGTTTTGAACCACAGATTCAGATGGAGCTTACAACGTGACGAATCCATCTACCCTAACGGAGCACGAAGTGATGAAGCTGATCAACTGAAATACGCTGCCCAACGAACCAGATGAAGTTTTACATTGTGAATTGTTCCAGATTTCATAACTGAGGCTTAAGTTATCACGACTAGTGGAGTAAATAAGTTGAAAGAGTCTTCGTGTTATCCACTGCTCCTGCCTTCTTTGTTTCGCAAGCCTTCTGAAGGTACCTAGCACTATCAACAACTAGCAGTCATCGTTTTATCTCTTGTTTGGTATACCGTCCGGTTACTCTGCGCCAGTAAGAATGTACCCTCTGGATTCTGATGAGCTAGCATACCTTTCGGATATCCAGCGTCAGATGCGCTGAAGTCTGACAATGCGATAAGTATAAGCACCGGGGTGGCGCATGGCATGAGAAATGAAATCCTGCCAAACGACAGGCGAGCTTTGGACGTTGCGTAACGTTTTGATAAATGGCTGCCTGCTATGAGTCTGGTATTATTAAACGATTGAGCATAAATAATAATGTGTCAGATGTACGCCGTAACGGCGCTTCGCTGCCGCGCAACCACCACTAGTCGCGCGCGGGCTGAGTATACCGCAAGGACACCCATCCCTACGCGGATTCGAACCGGTGACCTTATGGTTGCAAAGCAAACGTGCAGACCACTCGGCCACTGGCCGAATAAAAAACACACTTTAAACAGGCAATCCTACTAGGATACGGCAGCAGACGCGTCACCGGTGTTGAGTGCGAGCCATGTCCTGTAAAGTCTTGAGTCAAGCACAAGGCGGGTCAAGTGGACTCCAGCCTGGAAGGGGAAACGGCCACGGCACCAAGGTTATTATTATTATCGCTATTACTATTATTATTATTCAACATCTGACCAACATACAATTAGCAGTGCCGCAACAAATAGTTAACAACAACAACAACAACAACAACAACAACAACAAGGGGAAAACAGGTAGACAGTGGAAGGGTTTGGAAGGTTTACAGGGTTAATGTGTTGTGCAGGCAGAGATCTTCCCGGCCGCCTAGGCCGAGGAAGAGGGTTGACCTAAGAGACCCCACCCAGAGCCTTTGGTCATAAAGACCTGACCCGCAAGGCAGCGGGACGATTAACGGAAACGGGTAGCTCATTCGCCTTCTTTGTGTTCAGTAGCAGTCCACAGAGAATCCGGTGGCCAACAAGGTTGTTCATCCGCCCTCCGTTAGGTACTCACTTCTGGTTACAGAAGTGAGTGGTCAGTGACCATATAGCCGGACACATCCGCTTTGACACAGCGCCGTACAAGGTCTTGTGGTATTTGATGAAGAACCAGCTGACCAGTTTGGTCATCAGTGGCTTCATTTCCCACTGCCAAATCAACTTTTGTCCTCCTTGAGTCTTGCGGCACCCTACCTCTGACAGACCAAACAACGCCCTAATCAGTAAACGGTGACCAAACCAACGCAACCTATTCAGTGCTATCTGCTGTTCTAAGGAATTAGCTTGAGTGTCACTGCCCAGTTCTGGACTACGCACATCATCGTTGCGGACACCAGCAATGCTTCGCAGACAGCGGTGATCAAAGACTTGAAGGCGCCTCAGACTCGCAGACCGATTGTGCCAAGTGGCACTCTCCTAGAATAGAACGACCCTCACGGTGGCCTTGTAGACACGGCCTTTCAGACCGAGGGAAACCACTTTCTGTTGCCAAAGATGTTGCAGATTCAAAAAGGCAGTTCTGGCTTTTGCAATGCGTGAACTTATTTCAGTCGTTATGCGCTCATCGTTGCTGATGCAGCCGCCATGTTAAGTGAATCGATCAATTTCCTCGAGTTTCTCGTTATCAATGGTCAACGGGGCATCAATGGGCAAGTGGTCCTGCAGCAACACTGCACTTTAAATGAGCGAAGCGCGTAACAAATAATGCGACTACTCTGGAGAGGCTATTCAGCAAAACGATATCGTCCGCGTAATCAAGATCAAGTACCCTATCACCAGACAGCACCCCAACGTCAGAATCGTGAGATTCCGCAAGGGAGCACTCCATGATACAGTCCACGACGAAATTGAAAAAAATGGGGAAATTGGACAACCTTGACGAATTTTGAAACAATTAGATCCCTTTAGTAATTTGAATAACGCCGTAAGAAGACGAACACTGGCAGATGTCAACATTTCGTATTGTCTCTTCAGTGCCAACACAATAACGTGAAAATATATAAGACGACAGGTAGGGTGAGATCGGAACAAGTTAGAACAGGGTAGAGGGGCAGGCGTGACACCCCTACGCCCAGAGCAGCCGTAGGCTTACGAACAGCTGTTTCTGCACACAGAGTGCGGGTTTGATACGGCTGACCGTGACTGCCTCTGCAAAACGTTGGCTCTATGTCTAGTTACTAGACTGTTGAGATTACTACTACTACTACTACTACATCAAAAGTGCTCTTGATTCAGTGGACCGACGTGTCCTTTGGGACTGTCTGCTCAGGGAAGGAGTGCCCGAGAAGTATGTAAATATTATGCGAGCGCTTTACGAGCGTAGCGGCGTACGGCAGGCCGTCGCCGCCTTTCAATACCTTCAGCGGTGTAAGATAAGGATGCTCGTTGTCACCTTACCTCTTCAATTTCGCGATTGACGAAGTCATGGAAATCGCGTTAACAGGACACGACTTAGGTGTGGAGCTGCTCCCAGGGGAGCGACTCCTTGAGTTGGAGTATGCAGACGATATTGCCATCATCTGTGACAGCTCCAAAACGTGTCAAGCAGCACTGGACAGATTAGCACTAGCTGTCAGCCGTTTCAGCTCTGATTTAACCCTCGAAGTGCAAAGCTTTCCTAAAAGATTGGCAGGGGCCGTCTCCTGCGCGAACCAATGGTGGGGATCAGCTAGGTCGTTTTAAAGATCAACTACCTAGGTAGTTGTATCAGTGCCGTTAATATTGAAAACAAAGTCACAAACCGTATAACAAAAGCACAACGCGCATTTGCCAACCTTCACCATCTATGGCGACGGCGCGACATCACTTTCGCACTGAAGAGTAGAGTGCACAATGCAGCCGTACGTTCGACCCAAACTGCACGGTTGTGAAACCTTGCCCATTAGATCAGCCGGCATAGAGGCTAGTTGTTAGACAACCGGTGTTTACGCAGTTTGGCTCATCCGGTGAGAACAATGCGTGAGCAACGAGCGTGTTCAACGCCTTGTTTATGGCGCAGTAAGGAGAAGCGCACCGCTCAGCACCGTTATTACACGCACCAAGCTAGGATGGTCGAGCCGCGTGTTCCGCATGCCAATCCACCGACTCCCGCGACGAGAGTAGTTTGCGCGCCGGATGTGACCACGCGAAGACTAAGTAATAGGACCTCACCTCCATTCGTAAATAGAGCAGGTGGAAGGGAATCCGCGTCAGTGGCATGAAAACAGATGAGGCCTGTGTTTGCGTATCGGACCTCAGCCTCCGACTTAGCCTCTAAATTAACCGTCCACGGCTTCTCCTGCATCACCTGCGTAGGAAGAGGTCCGGGAGCAGGGGGCCAGCTGAACTGATCTTGAAAGTGTTCCGCCCAACGAGCCATACGGCGCTTTTTATTGTGTATCAGTCCACCCGTGCTGTCTCTGGTCGTCTCACTGACGCCTGGTTTCATGGGACCAGTGGTGCGAATCAGCTGGAAGAATTCGCGATAATTGCCTTCTGGTCTTGCCTTCCTTTCTTAATCTCTATCAGTTCACCAGACTTCCTTATCAGCACGTGGCTTCCGCTTTAGTTCGTGCCTAATAGTCCGTCTGGTCATATTGTGCTCAGAGCCAGCCGGGAGCTTTCTTCTGCATTCCAACAGGCTCACCGACCTCTCGGATATCCAGTGACTGGTGCGGTGACGATTGATAGTGACACAACTAGATGCTGCTGCGTCGTGCATGGCGGCCGAGATCCTATTCCACTGAAACTCAGTGTCATTTGGACAAACCAGCGAAAGTTCGGTACGCAGTGCGCCTTGATAGGCTTGTCTGACCGAGCGCTGAGACAATTTCTCAGTTGTCAATCAGAGACGCTTGGTGCGTTTCCCGGTAAGGTTCATAGAAAAGCAAAAGCGTACTAGCACATAATCAGAGTCAACGCAGGTACTCCACAACGACCGACAATCCAGGATGGAACAACGCCACCGGTAACTTATGGCAATGTGGTCAATTTGGATAAATCGCTGGCCAGCTACAGGAGGACGCCAAGTGGCAGTTCGGCGCCCACTGTGTCTAAAAGCGGTGCTAATAAAAAGGAATTGGTGCTAAGCACACAGCTGCAAATGCCGCTCGTCATCAGTCCGTTCGGAGTTAAACCCATAACTACCGCATGACCCCGTTTCTGGAGAGCACGGACGATCTCCTTGTGCATTCATATCCCCTGCAAGTACTATGATATCTAAACTGGTAGCACTGCGTAGTAGCGTGTTCAGTCTGTGATAGAATGTGTCCTTGGCAGCATTAGAACTGCAGTCGGTGGGAGCATAAGCAGAAATCACAAACAAACAGCGTTTTGTACTACTTCGTTAATAAACCTTAGCTGATGTCGTCAAACGGGATGCACAAAAGCGGCTGCTCACCGGAAATCAATCAACCAACGATGGCTCGGCCTTGGAGCTTAGAATGATACCTACACCAGCTTGACCCGTGAGTGCTGCAACGGTGTTTCCGGATGCGTGCAACCAATAACTAGAGGATAAGCCGGGTGCAGTTAATTCAGCAACCCCGTTAGGGTCATTGATCCTAGTTTCGGACACACGACGCACATCAATACCCGGTGTGTCCAAGCTGCGTGCGAGTGCAGCCTGTTGACCTATTTGCCTTAGAGTGCGAACGATGAATGCCGCCATGGAAACTGGACAGTGTGGTCTTATTAGGGGCCGTTGCCGACAGGCGTCCGATAAGTGTTGTTGGAAGGTGGCTGCAGATGGTTCTACTCCACTTCGGTTGCTGTCAATTAAGCTGCCAATTAGAGAAGCGAGGTTAGTACTGGGGGTCGAGATAGGCGTAAAGGAAGCAGGTGGAAAAGAAAGAAGGAATTCGCCAGCAGTAACATGTTTTTGCTTATCCGTCCTGCTGTATGCAGCAGATAAAGCGACCCTTGATACTTTGCACGACGGCCGATTTATGATGTAGTCGAAAGTTGAGAAAATAGTCATGATTGTACTGCTAGGGCGTCCAAACCTAGACAGGAGGACGATTAGGTTCCTCAACCAAAGCCTTTGGCTCAAAAGCCTGTCCACAAGGCAGCGGGTAGATGACAATGATTTAGTTGGACCAAAATGGACGTAATCCGATTTCGAACCCCCAACCTGGAGGACCAGGAGACAGAGTTTGTCTGACCTGTAACCAGTGACCAACGTGGTGGGAGTAGCTCTCAAGGGGCCCGGAGACGCCACCCAAGATGGTTCAATGGATCAAGGAGGTGCGCAAACCGTCGCGCCACTTTAAGGTTTTGTATCATTGCGACGGATGGCGACTACATACTACGCGGCTAGTGAAAAATGTTGCACGGTTATTCAGTCTGGACCAATGCGTCATGAGCTTCAGATGATGTCCCCTCAGGTGATCCGACGTAGCTACTTCAAAGAGATCGGTAGGCTTAATACCACTGAGACCCTTCATAATCTTGAACGTTTCTATCAGGTCAATGAGAACAAGCCTAAACAATCCAGGCAGTCGACCTACCATTCTCACGCTGACGTTTAATCATCCTGGTGGTTAGTCTTTGTACCTTTTCTAAGCAAGCGCCACCCTTTCAAAAGTAAGGTACCCAAGCCTGAACACAATACTCTGTGCGGCCTAACCACCGCCTTGTACAATGGGAGAAAGACTTCAGGTTTAGTGTTACACAATGCTCTCCTGAGGCGAAAAGTTCCTGTCGCGCTCTGCTAGCAACATATTGGCACTGCCCTTAAGGTCTGAAACTATCTGTCATAACGCTGCTCAAGTCCCTCGCCTTATCTACACACTGCAATGGCAGCGACCCTGTGGACGCCTACACCGTAACCCAGTGTTACTGGATGCTAACAGCTGACCTTTGTTCACATTCAGTGGCAAGTCCCATGATTCAGACCACTTTGTCACAGTTCCCAGGTCTATCTCCCCTACTGACAAGCTTTACGTCATTCGCAGAAACATAACAGGGGTTCTCGTGGACTGGAGCTAGATCATTTATAAACATAAGAAACAACGACGGTCACTAGCACTGAACCCTAAGGGACTCCGCTATGGGTAGTGCCCATGCTAGATCTGGCCTCACCAATTCTGGCACTGAACTTTCTGTCACAGAGGAAATCCGACAACCAAGTCATCAGCTGAGGATGCAACCCAAACTAAGTCAGCTTCTCCAATAAAGTGCGATGGTTAACCGAATCAAATGCTTTACCAAAGTCTAGGTAGCATATCACCACTGGAATCCCGATACCGAGGCATCGAGTTATCTCGTCCAAGAAACACAACAGATTCGTAAGATATGACTTCTTTCTAACAAAGCCATGCTGTTCCGCTCTAGTCAAGTTGTTAACAACTAAAAATTCGGTGCCTATTGAGCTTCTCCAGTCAGATTACGTGTCAGACTGACGAGTTAGTAATGGCAGTTAGGATGGGAGTAATAAAAAAATAATGCGTTGGCTGTACGCCGTAACTGCGCTTCGCTGCCGCGCGACCACCACCAGTCGTGCGCGGGCTGAGTATACAGCGAAAAGGTCCACTCTTACGCGGATTCGAACCGGTGACCCTACGAGTGCAAGCCAGGCATGCAGACTATTCAGCCACCGGCCGAGTAAACAGATAGAAATAAAGAAGGGAGGCGCGAGCAGTAGCATGTTTTCGCTTATCCGCCCTGCTGTATGCAGCAGATAAAGCGACCCTTGATACTTTGCACGACGGCCGATTCATGACGTGGTTGAAAGTTGAGGAAAGCCATGGTTGTACGTGAACTGAGATACGGCTAGGGTGTCCAAAAGTAGACAGGTGGGTGATTAGGGTCCTCAACCAAAGCCCTTAGCTCAAAAGCCTGTCCGCAAGGCAGCGAGTAGGTGGCAATAATTTAGATGTGCGGGAAATGGACGCCTCCCATTTCAAACAATCAAACATGGAGGACCAGGAGACAGAGTTCGTCTGACCTCTAACCACTGACCAACGTGGTAGGATTAGCTCTCAAGGGGCCTAGAGGCACCAAGCAGTAAGCCTTAATAGGTCAGCATCATCATCATTATCCTCCTCCTCCTCCTCCTCCTCATCATCATCATCATCATCATCATCATCAATATACACGTTAGAGGTGGGAAACACCTCAGCTACCGTGCCGCAATACATAGAAGAAAAAAGGAGAAAAATAATGCAACTGGTGCAAGCCGGCTGAGCTATCGATAACGGATGGGCATCGTTCCGATAAGCTACCGGCCCGCTACTGGGCATCAAAAAAATACTATGCAAAATTATGTAAGGCTAAATAATGAGATCGTGGTGGGAGGGGGAGACTAAGAGGGATGGGGTGGGACAAAGAAACTCACAGCACGAACGCCACTGAGGTTGGCTTCTAGCCATGTCAGCAAATGTATCCAGCCAAACGTGTTCATCGTCTTTCGGACCTCAACCAGGAAGCCGGGAAGCTCCAACAGAGGCCAGCTTCGAAGTAAGGGCCTTCATTCCTCTCGACCAAGTCATCGCTTGGCCAACCCTCCTCTTCTTCCATCCACACCCCCGGCGCGCAAACAATGCACGTCGCGGGAGTCGGTGGGCTGACATGCGTAACACGTAGCTGAGCCATCGGAGCCTAATGTGTGAAATAACTGCGTTGAGCGGTTCTTTTCCTTTTCCTATGCCATGAACAAGGCGTCGAACACGCTGGTTACTCTCGCGGTGTTCCCACCAGATGTGAGCTAAATTGCGAAGGCACTGGTGGTCGAACCTAATTAGCCTCTTTATTTCTGTTGATCTAAGGGGCCAGGTTTCACAGTAGTACAGTAGGGTCGAACGTACCGCTGCATTGTACACTCTACCCTTCAGGGCAAGAGTAATGTCGCGCCGGCGCCATAAGTGGCGAAGGTTAGCAAAAGCGCCCCGAGCTTTTGCTATACGGTTCGTGATCTCATCTTCGATCTCACGTGCACTGATACAACTTCCCAGGTAGCTGAATTTTTGAACGACTTCTAGCTGATCCCCACCAAGGGTCAGCGCATGAGGCGATCCCTGCCAAGCTTGGAGGAACGCTTTGCACTTCGATGGTGCAAAGCAAAGCCCGAAGTGACGGACAGCCAGTGCTAATCTATCCAGTGCCGCTTGGAATGTTTGTAAGTTGCCACAGATCAGGGCAATGTCATCAGCATACCCTGAGAAAAGTAGTCGTTCATTTCGGAGCAGATCCACACCTTCTAAGTCGTGTCCTGTAAATGCGATTTCCATGACTTCATCAATAGCGAACATGAAGAGGGAAGGTGATAGCGGGCATCCTTGTCTCACACCGCTGGAGATATTGAAGGGTGACGACAGCTTGCCGTAAGCCCTCACTTTGCCCCAGCTACGCGGGTATAATGCTCATATACTATTTACATAATTTTCAGGTACACCTTTCCTGAGTAGACAATCCCAAAGTGCACACCTATCCACCAAATCGAATGCACCTTTGATATCGAGGAACACGACAACGGTGGGCCGCCAATATATGTGACGGTGCTCCAACAACTGACGCAAAGCGAAGATGTGATGATCAATGCAGCCACGATCCCTACGAAACCCGGCTTCGTCTTCACGAATCTGACTTTCACGAGTGCCAGTCAGTCTGTGAACGATGACAGGCAAGCAATTTGGAGGCGATGGAGATCAGACTGATTCCTCTATGGCTACCGCATTCCGAACGCAAGCCTCCTTTGAAGATGGGAACAATAACGGAGCGGCTCCAGTCGGTTGGGACAGTCTCTTGCTCACACAGTTTCACTAATAACTCGTATAAATCATTCACAAGAGCAGGTCCCCCGAATTTGAAGAGGGCTGGAGGTAGATCTTCTGGTCCTGTGGCTTTATTCAACATCAACTGTCTGATCTAACGTTCGACTTTTGAGCGATAAGGTGGATCCAAAGGGACAGCCCACGGAGCGGGACGATCAGTGGCCGGCGAGAAATATAACAATTCTGACCGATTAAATTGTCTTTCAAAATGCTCAGCCCAACGCTCCAAACGTTTTGACAAATTGTGGATAGGCTGTCCACTCTCATCACGTATAGTTTCACTAACACTAACACTCGTGATGCCCGTTTCCCGTATCAGACGGAATAATTTACGATGGTTACCAAGGGCAGCGGCCACTTCCATCTTTGACGCACGATGAGAGCACGAAGATTCGCGGTCTCTCTTCAGGCTAGCACGGAGTTTTTCCCTGAACTCTTTGCGAGTTTCATTGTGTTCTCTTCCAGCAGGAATGTGCCGGCGAGCGTCGATAAGTTACAGAGACCGCGAAGAGACCCAATATACATGTTGGCTATTAGACATACCATAGGAGGTTTTTCCTGCTGCTAGTATGGGATGGTGAACATGTGATCAGTGATCATCATTTGCCTCCTGTGAGCGCCTACTCAACTCTCATGTCAGCGTATTTCGATACGCATTCAGAACAGCTGGTTTTGTCAGTTGGCTAGTGTCAATGCCTTCACAGCGTCGTCGTGGGCGTCCACCAAAACGCATCCGCATGTCAGCACATACAAGTGCATGATCGGTGTCCACACATGTGCTCCAAATTGATCGACAGTTCTGGTTGCGGCCTGTCTAGCGGTAACTGTTAGAAATGTGATCGATCTGCGTCCAAGGCTGCTTCGAGGCTGGTGGGCGCCCATTTCACCCTCCGGTGGGTGCTGTGTCGGAAGTTAGTGCTCGCAAGAAATAAGTGGGCATCTTCACACAAATGAAGTTACCTCTCACCGTTTTCATTATGGGAGCCTACACTATGTTGGCCGCTCAGATGCAGTTCATCAGTGAATAACTTTCCAACTTGAGCTTTCAGGTGCCCAGCCAGCACAACAGTGTCCGAGCTCTTTCTGTGGTGAAGGCGCTCGTTCAGTTGACGATAGAAATCGTCTTTTACCGTGTCATCGCTAGAGTTTGTGGGTGCATAGGGAGCGATAACGAATAGACACCTGTTAGTCACACGCGACTTCGAAGCTTTGAACGAGTCAGCCAATCGGACTGCACACATCCGGCTACTGATTGGAATCCAATCAACCAGAGTAGCTTCAGCCCGGGGACTCAGGTCAATGACAACACCAGTTTAGCCGGTGCACGAAGCCGAATCGTTACCGGATAGGCGCAATGAGAAAATACTGCTGGTGTCACCTGAATGGGATCGCAGAGTGAGCACAGAGCTCGAGTCTTGCAAGCGGGTCTCTGATAAGCAGCAGATATCGATCGAGAGGGTCTCTAATGTTCGGGCAAGCGCTGCCTGTTGACCGATCTGTAACAATGTGCGTACATTGAGGCATGCCAATCTGAAGGGGGATCGAGGGCTCCAAACTGAAGCCGATGAACAGGATTGGACCGTTTGCTTGGACATGGGCCTATTGACAGGGCAGGAACGACGTTGCGCGTTCACATGAGTTGAAACGAGGAGCCAAGCGACTATTGGAGCAAGGTGGGGGAGGACCAAGCATTGGGGGTGGGGGTTGAAGACTGGGGGGATAAAAGTGAAATTGGAACGGGACGGTGAGAGTTAAAAAGCGTAAGAGGGGGAGTAAGAAGACGGGAAGGCTTGAGCAGTAGCATCCAAACCCCTATCCACCCTGCTCGATGCAGCAGATAGGTCACTGTTGATTATCCTCTGTGGTGGCCAGAGCATCAAGAAACTATTTGAAGAGAAATTCATTGTATTGCGTGGGCAGGATAATGTCAGATTGCCTATGCCTAGACAGAACGATTAGGGTTCTCAACCAAAGCCTTTGGTTCATAAACCTGACCGCAAGGCAGCGGGTTTGGCGTTGGACTACAAGGAGTCAGTTTTAAGGAGTAAGGAGCTACCTTAATTCTAACCCCCAAACCTGGAGAAGCAGGAGGATGAGTTAGTCTGGCCTCTAACCATTGACCAATCTGGTATGAGTGGCTCTGAAGGTGCAGAAAAGCACCATCCAGCATAGCTCAATGGATCACTGAGACATACAAGCCATCGCACCACGGAAAGGTCCAGTCTCATTGCGATGGGCTCAATAGGTCGAGGTACGCAAACCATCGCACCACGTTTAGGTAAGGTTTCAGCCTAATGAACGATTCATCCTCGATGATTGATGCAGATACGCTCACAATTGAACTAGAATGTAGCAGGCGTCGTCTTTTATTATATATCGACGTATCGCTATCCGTGCTGATGGAGAACGCGCCAACATGGGCACCTACGGTAGGGGGCAGATAATAACACCCGACATTTATGCAGTAATGTCTCGATAAACCGAACCAAGTTGGTGTCGTGTGCAAAAGCTACTGTCGGTTATTCTTAGACTGCCAGCGATGTACAAGCGAAAATTGCATTGTGACTGTGCGCCTAACCTGGGACGATAAAAGCGCTTCCACTTGCCAAACTACATCGTTCCAGCATCATAATCATTCACTGTTTATACGAAGTAATGGGTAGGACGTGGCTTTTTGTTCAGCTAACGACATTAGTCGCGTGTAAACGAGTTCATGGCTTCGGGTGGATATAAAGTATAGGGTGAGTGAACAGAATATCAACCAAACGACTCTTTACTTAGACCAAATATCAAATGAATAATTTAAGATAGAAACATGACAGTATTGGGGAGATGGAGATGTTTGTAAAATATAAAACCAGGGTGTAACAACGAAGACAACCATGAGTAGCGGTTGTTTGTACCCTTGGCTGTCCCAGACACTTTGGGAGGAATTTCGGTTACCCAGAAAATGGTTCCAGTACAGCATTTACACATGCCATCAATGTATATTCCCAAGCTGCAAATACCGTCCACGCTTAGCTAACGAGCTCCTTTTGGCTTCCCTATTTCGAGACCATACACCGACAGAAAAAAGCGGAAAATTGGACTGTTGACCTGCCTCGATCATGGCATCTAAGTGCTTGGATTGCGTTACTAGATCAAAGGCTGTACAATGCTCTCTTTGTGACGGGTGAAGACTACCTGCTGCGATATCGCTTTAGATCGTTACGAATGCCTCCAGCGGTTCACCTCCTCGGTTATCACTTTCCATAGTGACTCGTGTCGAAGGGTGCAGAATGATAGGTGCATTTTGAATGGCCTGCCTGTGCTCAGCCCGCGGCCGACTAGTAATGATAGTAATAGTAATAAGGAAGAATGCGCCGCAGTCAAGTTGCCGAGGTCTTAATTGCTAATATCCGCTTCTGACTCTGCCACAACCTTTTGGTAATCGAAGTCTTCATTATCAGAGCCTCTGACTCCTGCGGATAGCATCAAGGCGCTTAGAACTAAGGCATATGCAGCAGTGGCAAGTGAAAGCGTAGCGGCACTACCAGATGGCAGGTCTGTGAGAGGAAAAAACTAAAAGCGTCTCGAAACCAAAAAGTAAGTCGTGCTCTTCCGATCTAAAACCGGTCCTTGATAGAGTAAGTCAGTTGGAAAAACCTCTCAAGAACGATTTGCCTCAGCCGAATCTCCAGCCTCCTGAGGGCATCAAACCCCATCCCCGTGATCGCTGCTTGATTATTATGAACACTCCTGAGTCCAACAAAGACTCTCCGGCTGAAAGCATGCAGCATAGTCTCTCTCCTTTTTGATGAAAAAGAACCGGGAATAAATATCACCTCTGCTTTTCGTCTCGGCAGGAAGTCTGACGACGCTCCTAAGGTTCGTCCCCTCAAGGTCGTTTGCCAAGACGATGATGAATGTCGCCGAGTTCGGAGACGGACTCCGCGTCTTAAGCGTGAAACGTCCTACGTACTAGGAGACCTCTCTCCTGAGGATCGGATCCGAACGAAAGCAGCCGTTAATGAGCTATGGACACGCAGAGGAAATTGTGAAAGCAACCACATTGTGAATCTTCGAGTGGCTTCAAAGGTACCGATAGTTCAATCGATAGTCAATCTTTGTCGTCCCCGGGGGACTAGATCGAAGAATGAATTGCAGGTGATATCTTCTAATGTATGTACCCTATGTAACAAACGTGATGAGATTCAGCGCCTTGCCTCTGATAGTCGTCCGGACCTAATAGCTTCTACAGAGACTTGGTTAACACCAGACATACTTGACTGAGGTGTATATTCCCGGGTATCATCTAGGGCCAATCGTACTGGAGCGAGGTCTAACGGTGGTGTGATTTTCTACTGGAAGGACCTGAGGTCATCTAGTGGAAGCAATCTGTGATAATGATAGCGGATCTGAAATTCTTTGGTGCCGGATCCATGAGAGATGCAAGCCTTTTATGGTTGGTGTTATCTACAGAGCCCCTTTGGGTTCCGGAGCCAGCTTGCTGAACTCCCTCAAGAAGCATTGTGGTAGTAGGGATTGTGTCTCTGGGAAACATTAACGCCGCTGGTATCGATTGGGACTTACTTCATTGCGATCTTTCTCTGGTATCTTTTGACGCTGTTTTCCTTGAAACCATCCTTGCACGTCATCTATTTCAGCATGTTGCAGAGCCAACCAGGATATGTGCGGGGATGTCGCCACACATCCTCGATGTTGGGCTCGCACCGACATAGTCTGATGTTGCTGACTTTACTATTCTCCAGCCGTTGGGTAGGAGCGATTACTGTGTAGTTTCCTTCTGCTGGATGCAAGATATTGTCATACATGACCCAAGGATGTACCGTTGGAATTTACGGTGAGTCGATGCAAATGGTTTGAGTACTACGGCTGGTACTATGGATTGGAGTATCCCTCAGCACTTAAAGCCTGATAATGCTTGGAGTTTTTGTACTCCAAACTCATATCACTCATTAAGCAGGTTGTACCACACACTAGAAGTAAACGTTTCTCCAAAGGCCCACCTTGGATTAATCGTGAATTAAGGTTCCTCATGAAGCGACGAGGCAAATTGTGGGATAAACTCAAAACTACGCAATCAACGTTGGATTACATCAGTTATAAAGCGGTCAGGAACCACTAAACTTTAAGGAAGCGTGTGAAACGACAACAGTATGAGCGTCGCCTGGCCGAGGGATCGATAACCGTGCCCAAACTACTTTTATCCTACCTGAAGAGTAATACCAAAGCTGGCAATGGAATACCTGCCCTCTTCTCTCCCTAAAATAGCAGTATGCTTCACACAGACGACGCAAAGGCTCAGCCCTTGGCCTCGCAGAATTCCTGTTTTCTCGATTAAAGAACCGTTGCCTAATAAGCCTGTCTCTATGCTTCCCCTCTGGTGAACCTTGGAATCAGCACCGATTCGGTCGCGAAACTGCTCCTCGAGTTAAATCCAAACTCACCACCGGGTCCTGATGGGTTTCACTCTGTCTCAAAACGGTGGCTGGGTACATCGCTGCACCTCTTCGCCAAGTTTTTCAGCGATCACGCGATGGAGGACGTCTCCTGCTTGCTTGGAAATTTGATACCGTTAAGCCCATATACAAAGGTGGAAATATTCATGAACCTGGAAACTATCAACCGATCGTTTAACATCCATAGTGTGTAAAGCCATGGAGAGAATTCTCAAGAGCCTTGAATTGTCAACTTGATAACGTGAACGTCATTTCTCCCGCGCAGCATGGCTTCCGGAGTGCATGCTCGTGTATCTCCAACCTGCTTGTGGCCAGAGAAAATTGTGTTAAATGGTTGGATGCCGGTAATTGACTGGACACGGTCTTTGTCGATTCCAGAAAAGCATTTGATAAAGTCCCATACGAACGGCTTCCTTAAACTTCGAGGAATTGGCCTTTCTGCGGAGATTCTCTATTGGATCGCCGATTTTTTGAATAGCCGTAGTATGCGAGTGAAAGTAAATGAAACTTACTCCGAACCCGTTCTCATGACCAGTGGAGTTCCGCAAGGCTCCGTCCTCGGTTCTGAGTTGTTTAAAGTAGTCAGCAACGACCTTGCATCAGAGCTCCGAACTGATTGCCTGCCATATGCAGACGACTTAAAGCTATGGATAGAGATGTTTGACGTTGTATATACTGAACGATTGCAAGCGACTCTAGACCGGCTGTACAGCTGGGCAATGGAGTGGCAGTTGCCCATCAATTATGGTAACTGCTGTCCTCCCTATCAGTGCTCCGTATCCCTTCCGTGTTTATCACATTGGTGGATTCTTGCTCATGAACGCTGCTTGTACGAAGGATCTTGATGTACTTGTGCCTCCTGATTTTCGCACAACTCAGGACACCTTGAGGAGGGTAGCGGCTGCTAATAGGATGTTCTGTACCATAAGATTTTTTCCTGTATGAATCCTGAGGTCTTCAGACTCCTGTCCATTTCCCATGTGAGCCCCATCCTCGAATACGGTTAACTCGCGTTTTGTCCTCTAACACTGGTGTGTGTTCTCATAAAGGGGGTCCAACGACGTGAGTCAAAATCGATCCCTGTGATCCGGAATTTGTCCTACACCCAACGACTTCGAAGGATGAACATGTTTTCTATGGATTATCGTCGTCCTGGCAATCTGATTTACACCAGACACATTTTGCATGGGATGATGGGAACTGAGCTGAAGTTCTGGCAACTCAGAGTTGATAGTAGGACACGGGGTCACTCGTGGAAACTGTTTAAGCCGAGGAGGCGCCGAGTCCATGCTGATGTTACTTTGTCTACCCGTGTGGTGATGGACTGGAACAATTTACCTGAGCCTATCGTCAGCGCATAGAGTGGGGAAGGTTTTAAAAGACTGTTAGACTCCTATCTGTTGAGTAAGTAAGGATCGTGTTGTTTCCGCTGTGGTCATGATAGTCCCCTGTGGGACGGGGTATCGCAAGGATCCGCGATATCCCTGCCTTGAACAGGAAGTTATGGAGCTGACATAGGATATCACTTCTGCTCTCTACCATACCAATGAAGCAAAATCGTCATGACACGGTACGAAAATTTGAGTATCTAAAATTTATCCGTAAAGTGGCATTAGAACGGCTAGCGGCATAAAAACGGCCACCCAGCTATTTTGTGTCATTTTTGCCTTCAAACTATACTTGGAAGAATATTCCAAAGGGGTCGAGTCTGAAAACTTTACTTTGTTCCAACAGTTATTGTATCTCTGTCGTCAAAACAGTTAAATTAAGCGGGACCTCGGGAACCTTTGGCATACGGATTTCTCGTCCAGTGCCCTGGTCCAGGTGTATCTTGGATATTTTCACTGGCATCCGTCTGTCGGTGGATTGGTCAGCTACTGTCCTGCTCATACCCCGTGAGTTCATACCAATGTATTTTTTATGATTGTTTACTGTACTTATGAGTGTATCGTCGCACTGACCATCGTTGTTTTACTGTTTGGCGTAGTACCCACGGAGTTCGTATTTTTTGTATACTCACGCTGGTTTTGTATCTTACACGTGGCTCCTCACGTGGATTGTAAGTGCGGGGAGTATAACTGCGGCACAGAAGTAATGTAAGGAATTCAGTGTGGTATCATAATAGTTGTTAAAGACTAGATCGATCCGCAATTGATATTTATGCTAGCCACTTTAACCTGAAGTGAATGTGCCTCCATTGCGTTTGCCCAGCTGACACTAACTCTCGTGAAGCTCACAAACGATAGTTGAATCCGCATCGAGACTCTTTGGCGGACTGCATGCAGAGGCTCGATGCTGCGGAAAAATTAATCCGTAAACAGTTTACTCATTAATAAATTACCAGTGAGAATTGATGAGATTTATTAGTCCTGTGATCGTTGAATTCGTAATACGGAAATTGCGATGGGCAGGCAACGGAATATTCCTATCTACAATAAAGTGGAACCATTTATACGGGAAGCGAAAGCTCGGCGGGAGTTGGATAGAAGGCGGGTGCAGGATATTCTCCATAACGTCCAGATAACGTCGTATGTTAGTATCAAGCGCATCCATCGAGTAGGCAGTTGGCGAAACGCGAGGACATTGCACAAAAGGGTCTCGCAAGACCTGTCCTAGTTGAGTTAAGAATCCGATCTACCGTGACTTGCTGCTCAGCCGTACCGCCTTGTTAGCAAGCCGGACCAGAAGCCGATATCAAGTGGTCCCCGGCACGCTACCTTTTGTACCCACCGCACCAGTAAATGAGCCTATTGTTTCGGTTCCGTGGGTGGATGACAATCAAATGACACGTTGCAGTTGATAACGGCCCCGACATCTCTTTGTGAGTAGTCCAGGTCGCCTCAAAGGATTGTTCCACACAGTTACTAAAAGACAACTTGCGTGACCCGAGTGTGACTGCGGAAAACTTGGTGATATCAGACAGCTAGATTTCATAATTGAAAATAGTATTGGGGAAGGGACCACAAACTCTTCCCTGAGAGAATGTGGGCGATCAGTAGTATCTGCAACTGCGGGCCCAACCGCGGTTCCAGTTACACCCTCAGCAGTTGGGAACACTTCGGAGGTTGAGGGTAAGGGTATTAGTTGCTCCTGAGATTGGTCTAGCGGTATCTGAGGCTGGTTTTACTGATAGTTGGTCGGTTAGGAAAAGTGGGGCTGTAAAGGTGTCAATGAAAAAACGACTGTGTCCTGTTAACAAAGCAAGTGTAACCAAACGACCACAAAATGATGTGTTGTTGGACTTTTCGAAACCCCGTTGTCCATCCTGGAGTCCAACTTGGTTTTGGGGATGATTCGGAAACTATTCCATAAAACGGGCTGTCCTCTCGGACGCAGAGTCCGAGGGGAACTATAAAGAATCGTAATCGAAGGAAGTTGCAGAAAAGGGGTCTGAGAGTATGGTACACTAACTCTCGTAGCGTCAGGAACAAGCGGGAAGAGTTGACGTTGCGCTACAGACTCGCCGATGTTGTCGCTTTGACTGAAACCAGGATTTCGTCCACTGATCAAGTTAGCGACTAACTGGTGGATTTCTCGAACCAGAGAGCTGATCGACCCGGGCAATACGTTAGAGGAAGGGTGCGTTTGTTCGTTACAAACAACCACAATCACTGGGGAGCTACATTTTCTATGGCAACGTCGAATCTTCAGGGTTTTTTGCTTCTTGTGGGTAGATGGCAGGTTGAAAAATTTCGTCTGTGTGTACCGTAGCCCTTCCTCAACGAGAGTGGAGGACAAGGAGCTCAGCAACATGTTAAAGCAGGCAGCAGTTGCTGCACTGAATTTGGTTATAATTGGTGACCTAAATCTTCTTCATGCAGACTGTGAGCATTTTATCAACGTGACAGGTAGTTTAGAGTGGGAATTGGTTGAATGAATACAAAAGAAGGCGTTCGTCCAACACGTTCTTTCCGACGAGAAGTTGAATTGGGACTACCCCCTCCACTTTAGACGCCGTGATCGCTATGCATGACCATGTGAAAGAGATGCATGCGGAAGTCCCCACAGGTAGGAACGATCATTGTCCTTACTTTTTCCGTGAATTTAAAGAAGCTACCATTGAAATCTCGACTTGTGAGAAAGTTTGGCCGAATTGACATTAGCGGTTTGCTGAACAGAGCTCTCCAGCTCACTTGGGTTCCTGCTCAAGAACAGGCAATGTTAGAACAAAGATGTGGTATGCTTAAGTCTGGCCTAATGCAATTGCTAGATGAGTACGCCCCCTTGCGCCCCCGATACAAGCAGGAATAAGACCCGTGGTGGTGACGTGAAATTGCCCAAATGCTTCGGAGACTTGTTGGAAAATCTTTTAGGAATCTGGAGGCTGCAGGCAATGGCTACACTATAAACGATATCGGAATAGAGCAATCAAATTGCAGAAGCGAGCTAAAAATCGCTATGACCTCAGATTGTCTCAGGATGAAAAAAGAAAGCCAAAGTTGTATTATAGTTATGTCCAGTAAAAAGTTTCTCTGAGGGAAGGGATTGGTAACTTGACTAAGGAGAATGATAGTGAGGTTGTGAAAGATGCAGATAAGGCGGAGATGCTATTTCGTGTCTCATCACTTGCACCGTGTGGACAGTGGCTGTGCAATACCCTTGCAGTCACCCTTCTCATGTGACGTTGAAATGCAAGAGGGAATAACCGCATCAGAGGTCCTTGAGGTGCTGGCTGGCTTAAACCCCTATAAATCGACAGGCCCTGATAATGTTCATCCAGCGATTGTTAAACCGCTCGCTGATAATATCCCGTTTCGGACCTATTCAACTGTTCTCTTCTGGGAAAATAGGCTACCATATGATTGGAAAGAGGCCTGTTGTGACGATTCATAAGGGGAGCTCCAAGTCTGCGCCACTTAACTATAGGCTCGTCAGTCTGACAAGTAATCTGACTGGAGAAGCTCAATAGGCACCGAAATTTTAGTTGTTAACAACTTGACTAGAGCGGAACAGCATGGCTTTGTTAGAAAGAAGTCATATCTTACGAATCTGTTGTGTTTCTTGGACGAGATAACTCGATGCCTCGGTATCGGGATTCCAGTGGTGATATGCTACCTAGACTTTGGTAAAGCATTTGATTCGGTTAACCATCGCACTTTATTGGAGAAGCTGACTTAGTTTGGCTTGCATCCTCAGCTGATGACTTGGTTGTCGGATTTCCTCTGTGACAGAAAGTTCAGTGCCAGAATTGGTGAGGCTAGATCTAGCATGGGCACTACCCATAGCGGAGTCCCTTAGGGTTCAGTGCTAGTGACCGTCGTTGTTTCTTATGTTTATAAATGATCTAGCTCCAGTCCACGAGAACCCCTGTTATGTTTCTGCGAATGACGTAAAGCTTGTCAGTAGGGGAGATAGACCTGGGAACTGTGACAAAGTGGTCTGAATCATGGGACTTGCCACTGAATGTGAACAAAGGTCAGCTGTTAGCATCCAGTAACACTGGGTTACGGTGTAGGCGTCCACAGGGTCGCTGCCATTGCAGTGTGTAGATAAGGCGAGGGACTTGAGCAGCGTTATGACAGATAGTTTCAGACCTTAAGGGCAGTGCCAATATGTTGCTAGCAGAGCGCGACAGGAACTTTTCGCCTCAGGAGAGCATTGTGTAACACTAAACCTGAAGTCTTTCTCCCATTGTACAAGGCGGTGGTTAGGCCGCACAGAGTATTGTGTTCAGGCTTGGGTACCTTACTTTTGAAAGGGTGGCGCTTGCTTAGAAAAGGTACAAAGACTAACCACCAGGATGATTAAACGTCAGCGTGAGAATGGTAGGTCGACTGCCTGGATTGTTTAGGCTTGTTCTCATTGACCTGATAGAAACGTTCAAGATTATGAAGGGTCTCAGTGGTATTAAGCCTACCGATCTCTTTGAAGTAGCTACGTCGGATCACCTGAGGGGACACCATCTGAAGCTCATGACGCATTGGTCCAGACTGAATAACCGTGCAACATTTTTCACTAGCCGCGTAGTATGTAGTCGCCATCCGTCGCAATGATACAAAACCTTAAAGTGGCGCGACGGTTTGCGCACCTCCTTGATCCATTGAACCATATTGGGTGGCGTCTCCGGGCCCCTTGAGAGCTACTCCCACCACGTTGGTCACTGGTTACAGGTCAGACAAACTCTGTCTCCTGGTCCTCCAGGTTGGGGGTTCGAAATCGGATTACGTCCATTTTGGTCCAACTAAATCATTGTCATCTACCCGCTGCCTTGTGGACAGGCTTTTGAGCCAAAGGCTTTGGTTGAGGAACCTAATCGTCCTCCTGTCTAGGTTTGGACGCCCTAGCAGTACAATCATGACTATTTTCTCAACTTTCGACTACATCATAAATCGGCCGTCGTGCAAAGTATCAAGGGTCGCTTTATCTGCTGCATACAGCAGGACGGATAAGCAAAAACATGTTACTGCTGGCGACTCCCTTCTTTCTTTTCCACCTGCTTCCTTTACGCCTATCTCGACCCCCAGTACTAACCTCGCTTCTCTAATTGGCAGCTTAATTGACAGCAACCGAAGTGGAGTAGAACCATCTGCAGCCACCTTCCAACAACACTTATCGGACGCCTGTCGGCAACGGCCCCTAATAAGACCACACTGTCCAGTTTCCATGGCGGCATTCATCGTTCGCACTCTAAGGCAAATAGGTCAACAGGCTGCACTCGCACGCAGCTTGGACACACCGGGTATTGATGTGCGTCGTGTGTCCGAAACTAGGATCAATGACCCTAACGGGGTTGCTGAATTAACTGCACCCGGTTTATCCTCTAGTTATTGGTTGCACGCATCCGGAAACACCGTTGCAGCACTCACGGGTCAAGCTGGTGTAGGTATCATTCTAAGCTCCAAGGCTGAGCCATCGTTGGTTGATTGGTTTCCGGTGAGCAGCCGCTTTTGTGCATCCCGTTTGACGACATCAGCTAAGGTTTATTAACGAAGTAGTACAAAACGCTGTTTGTTTGTGATTTCTGCTTATGCTCCCACCGACTGCAGTTCTAATGCTGCCAAGGACACATTCTATCACAGACTGAACACGCTACTACGCAGTGCTACCAGTTTAGATATCATAGTACTTGCAGGGGATATGAATGCACAAGGAGATCGTCCGTGCTCTCCAGAAACGGGGTCATGCGGTAGTTATGGGTTTAACTCCGAACGGACTGATGACGAGCGGCATTTGCAGCTGTGTGCTTAGCACCAATTCCTTTTTATTAGCATCGCTTTTAGACACAGTGGGCGCCGAACTGCCACTTGGCGTCCTCCTGTAGCTGGCCAGCGATTTATCCAAATTGACCACATTGCCATAAGTTACCGGTGGCGTTGTTCCAGCCTGGATTGTCGGTCGTTGTGGAGTACCTGCGTTGACTCTGATTATGTGCTAGTACGCTTTTGCTTTTCTATGAACCTTACCGGGAAACGCACCAAGCGTCTCTGATTGACAACTGAGAAATTGTCTCAGCGCTCGGTCAGACAAGCCTATCAAGGCGCACTGCGTACCGAACTTTCGCTGGTTTGTCCAAATGACACTGAGTTTCAGTGGAATAGGATCTCGGCCGCCATGCACGACGCAGCAGCATCTAGTTGTGTCACTATCAATCGTCACCGCACCAGTCACTGGATATCCGAGAGGTCGGTGAGCCTGTTGGAATGCAGAAGAAAGCTCCCGGCTGGCTCTGAGCACAATATGACCAGACGGACTATTAGGCACGAACTAAAGCGGAAGCCACGTGCTGATAAGGAAGTCTGGTGAACTGATAGAGATTAAGAAAGGAAGGCAAGACCAGAAGGCAATTATCGCGAATTCTTCCAGCTGATTCGCACCACTGGTCCCATGAAACCAGGCGTCAGTGAGACGACCAGAGACAGCACGAGTGGACTGATACACAATAAAAAGCGCCGTATGGCTCGTTGGGCGGAACACTTTCAAGATCAGTTCAGCTGGCCCCCTGCTCCCGGACCTCTTCCTACGCAGGTGATGCAGGAGAAGCCGTGGACGGTTAATTTAGAGGCTAAGTCGGAGGCTGAGGTCCGAAAATCGATCACATCAATCAATCGTTTCCGTGCCGCTGGCCTGGGATCCATCTCAAGGATGGAGGTGAGGTGCTCTGCAAAGCACTGACCTCCCTATTCGAAAGTATCTAGAAGGAAGTGTCCCGGCTAACTGGGGCGAATGGATTGTAGTGGCGGTATACATAAAGGGCAGACTGTTCTAACCGCAGAGGTATTGGCCTAAGGCTAGTTGTGACAAAAGTACTGACGTCGATTCTAGTTCGTTGCCTCTGTGGAACGGGAATCTCGGATTAGGGAAGAGCAGGCAGGTTTCCGCCCAGGATGTGATTGTATAGAACATATAATCACTCGCGCTCTATATTTGAACACTACAGGCCGCGTCAGGGTCTACGGTGTCCTATCGGATAGTTTTCCGACCACAAGTGGTGTTCGTCAGGGTTGTCCGATTTCCTCATTTTTGTTTAATTTCGTCGTAGATTCCATATTGGTGTGTTCCCTTACGGAATCTCACGATGTAGGCGTTGAAGTGCTGCCTGGTGAAAGGTTAGTTGATCTAGATTATGCGGACCATATCGTCTTGCTTTTCGACGATGTTGCGGCGGAACAATCAACCCTGAAGAGCCTGTCTAGAGTGGTCCCATTATTTGGTATGCACTTCGCCCCTTCAAAGTGCAAAGTGCTGCTGCAGGAACACCAGCCACTTTATGACCCCTTGACCCTTACTAACGAGGAACTCGAGGTGGTTGATCAATTCACTTACCATGACAGCTGCACCAGCAACGATGGGCGCATAGAAACTGACGTCAGTTCACGCAATGTAAAGGCCAGAGCTGCCTTCTTGAACCTGCGGCATCTTTGGCGATAGAAGGGAGTTTTCCTCCGTCTGAAAGGCCGTGTATACAAGACCACAGCGAAAGTCGTCCTGCTCTATGGTAGTGAAAGTTGGCCCCTTCGGCCTGAAGATCTGAGGCGCCTTCAAGTCTTTGATCATTGTTGTCTGCGAAGCACTGCTGGTGTCGGATGGCACCAGTGTGTCCGCAACGATGATGCGCGCAGGCGAGTACTAGGTAGTGGTTAGCATGCTAGCTCCCTAGAACAACAGACAGCATCAAAGTTACGTTGGCTTGGGCACGTGTTACGCATGCCCGGTCACCGCTTACCTAGGACGGCATTGTTTAGTCTGTCAGATGTAGGATGGCGCAAAGCTCGAGGTAGACACAAGTTGATTTGGCAGCGGGAAATGAAGTCACTAACGAACAAACTGGGTACCGTTGGTCGGCCTCACCTTCCGGGCTGCAGTTCACGTGACTCGCCTTGTGCTTGGCTCGAGACTACAGGACGGATCGAAACCGACCCCATTGGCGCGTCTGCTGCCGTCTCCTAATCGGATTGCCCGTTTAAAGTGTAGTGCTGAGTTATCTGCGGGTAAATGGCTGATTATGAAGCGGGGCAGTGAAAGCCGCAAAGAAGCTGTCTCGCCGATGCCGCCTTATATTTGTGTTATAATCATCGCACTAGACGCAATTCCAAAAATAACAATTTACTGATCCACAAAACTTCTAGCCCAACCGAAGGAAAAAGCAAAACGCCAATGACCTTGACAAAATAACGTATTAATTGCCGCCAACGAACACTGTAAAACTGCTGCGGACCTTGGCTATATTTATAGGTCTTTTACTGACCTTCGACTTCTAGAATTGGAAGGTCAGCTAACAAAGTTAGTGTTTCCCCATAGCTTTTGCCGAGGTGTCAGGTGGTTTTTAATCACGTGCAGAAGTAGAACATACCAGAACGTTCGAAATCGATGCGATAAACGTTAATAAACGATTAATCGCTAAAATAGTGGACTTCCAAGGCAATTCTTACTTTCTCCCGGACACCCTTCCTAAGATATCGTCCGAGGTATAAGACGAAAGCCAAGGATTAACTTGCAGTCTTCGGAACGGTGTTCGCTGCCTGTCGGTCCACCTCCTTGGCAGAAGCGCCCGAGAGCCTTGTTCCGATGTTCTTGTTCTGGATTCTTTGCTCGATTGTGTGCAGTCGTCCACTGATACCTTCGACAAGTTGAGGATTTCCACCAGTAAATCGAACGGGAGGTCAGTAAACCTTGCTTGTTCTGGTTGGCACAATGTGGGCCGTAACTGGTTTGCATGCCGTAGACAGATCTGTGCGCCCACCATCACGTCATACATGACGTTTCCGCGCTTGCTCTTGACCGTCCCTAGCGTCCATTTCGCATGGCCTTCCCGGTAGTCACGTACTAACACCTTCCGTCCAAGCGTAAAAGATCGCTTCTTTGCTCCATGCCGCCGGTTAAAATCCTGTTCTATTCTGCGGTTTCTTTCACAAACAGAAGACTCCGAGCGCGGTCGGAGGGCGTCGAAAGGCACGCGGAGCTTCCGGTTCATCATGGCCTGTGCTGGAGAGAATCCGTCTGGCGCTTGTGGATTCGGTGTTGATCGGTAGAGGAAAAGGAACCGGTCAGCCACCTCCCTCCCCTGTTGATTTGTAGAGAGCTCGCTTGAATGTATCGACAAATCTTTCTGCCTGGCCATTCGACTGTGGGTGAAACGGCGGCGAGCGAACGTGCTGTACAGTGCATTGCTTGCAAAACTCCGTAAACGTTGCTGAAGTAAATTGTGAGCCATTGTCAGTGACAATTGTCTCAGGACAGCCGAATCTGCTAAACGTTTGGCGTAGTTTCGATATGGTGGCATTGGTGTTTGTGTTCTCCATAAGAAATACTTCAGACCACTTGCTGTATGAATCGACTACAATGAGGAAGTTTCGGCCGTTGATCGGTCCCGCAAAGTCGACATGGATGCGGCACCATGGCTGAGTAACTTTTGGCCATGAATAGAGTACTGATTTTTGTGGCGTTTTCAAGATATTGGCACACTTTTGGCGGCGTTTGGCTATTTCTTCTAGCTGTTTGTCCATGAAGGGCCAGTATACATAACTGCGGACAAGCGCCTTCATCCGGTTGATTCTAGGATGCCCGGCGTGAAACTGCCGAATACGACGCTTCTGAAGTGCCTTGGGGATGACCACACTTTCCGAAAATAATATGCAGTCGTTTATAATAGATAGCGCGTGTCTACTCTGGAAGTACTGTTGCAACTCGGCAGAAGGACATGAACGTGGCCAACTTGTTTTGTCGAACTGTGTAACTTACTTGGGTGCTGGGTCCTGAAGCGTTTCGGTTCGTACAGCTTCTGCGGTAACTGGTAGACCGTGCAATGCATCAGTAACCAGAAAGTTGGCTGGCTTGCCGAACAACCTCCTCGTGGTGCCAGCTGGGTGGTTCGGGATCATCCTGTTCCAGCGAATGGTTCGGCGGCAGTGTTCCAGAACGTGGTGGGTTTTCGCCTGGCAAGCGTTCTCCCTATAAAAAGCCACATACGTCAGTTTAACAACACAGTGACGTGGCCGATGTGACTCGCCACTAAATAAAGTCACTGCCCCGTGCCTCTCTCTGAGTGGCAATGTAATTCAAGGATGTGTTGGGCCCCTGGTCCTATGCGGTCCTGAAGGCGTATGAACCACTTGTTTGGTCACGGGGTCCCAACGGGTTGCGATACCCTCATATCGCCCTGCTGCTTGTAGGTTAGATCCTGGATCAAAGGCTCAGGGTGGGCCCCCTAAAGACAAACCTCTACTTCAGCCTAGGCAACCAGGTAGTATCTCGCCCACTGACGAACCATTGACT
Organism: Dicrocoelium dendriticum; assembly: GCA_944474145.2. Taxonomy (NCBI): domain Eukaryota; kingdom Metazoa; phylum Platyhelminthes; class Trematoda; order Plagiorchiida; family Dicrocoeliidae; genus Dicrocoelium; species Dicrocoelium dendriticum. The sequence continues at coordinate 96,850,396 of OX104063.1, forward strand.
TACAAAACAACCTTTCACCCGCTGTCTTGCTGTCCCAATGCTATCCACTCATGTTACTATGGCCACTGCACAAGCACACGCCACGATTTTACCTACTCTTCCCGTGTCCCATTCACACCCATTTTTACCTAAATCCTCTACAACGAATCATCCCACCTACACTGATGAACCTGTTCCCGTGACATCTGCCAACTCAACCACACCGTACTCAACAGAGAGTTGCCGGCCCAAATTCCGCCTATCTTCGCTCCTGCAACCCGGAACGCAGTTCAAACTTGCAGCTTTTAACGTACGCACATTACTGCAGATCGGTCAGCAAGCTGGAGTTGCACGCACGCTAGAGACCCTTGGAATTGATATCTGCTGCCTGACTGAAACACGACTCCAGGACTCTAACTCGGTCTACCAGCTGGTGTCACCGCTACATCCACGCACCCGGTTCCATCTCCGCCTCTCTGGTGACGTCGAGTCTGCCGCATCTGGGCAAGCTGGTGTTGGAATCTCCCTCAGCGCTAGAGCCGAGACTGCTTTGATTGATTGGATTCCGATCAATAGCCGCCTTTGTGCGATGAGGCTCCATGGCTCTTGTAAGGTCAGCAGATGTCGAGTCGAAAAGCGTGCTCTCTTCGTGATCTCTGCCTACGCGCCCACTGACTGTAGCTCAGACATCGTCAAAGACCAGTTCTACCAGAACCTTCATGAGCTGCTCCTAAGTGCTCCTAAAACAGACATCATTGTTTTGGCAGGTGACTTCAACGCGCATGTCGGTCGTCTGCTGCCATGTGAGCGCCACCTCGGAGGACCGCATGGATATGATGATGTTCGCTCAGACAATGGAGAGAGACTGCTCAGTCTTTGTGCTGATCATCAACTATTCCTCTCCAGCACCAGCTTTCGTCATCCTGGACGCCAGTACGCCACTTGGCGCCCCCCATCATCAACCCAGCGATGGTCACAGATTGACCACATAGCTATGTCGCAGGTGGCGCGGCAGTGTACGCGACTGCCGATCATTTTGATCAACATGCGTCGACACCGATCATGCACTGGTGTGTGCGACCGTTTGCATGCGTTTTGGTGGTTCGCCTAGGTCAAAACCCACCCGACTGAACGTCTACAAGTTGGAGGACCCAATGGTGAAGAGAGATTATCAACAAAAGCTTCGCGAAAAGCTCCCTCTCTCTCACACTCTGGATGCTGATCAACACTGGACAAGTCTCCAGCAAGCCTTGTTGTCGGCCGGTTTGTCCAGCTGTGGCCTCACTCGCTCCACTCCCAAATGCTGGATCTCGGGAAGATCATCAGAATTGCTGGATCGTCGACGGGCGGTGCCTGCTGGCACAGAGTACAACGAACACCGCCGGTCTATTACGCAACAGCTGAAAGCAAGCCTTCGCTCTGATCGTGAATCTTGGTGGTCAAAACAAGCTGGTGAGATGGAAGCCGCTGCATCAGCTGGCAACTTCCGCCGTCTGTTTTACAACATCAGGGCCACTGGTTGCAATTTCCACGCTATCAGCCAGACGATTTGCGAGGCAGACGGCACGAAGATCACCAACCTTCGCAGACGATTGGGTCGCTGGTCAGAGCATTTCGCTCTTCAATTCAACCACCCAACACAGTCCCCTGCGACACCTCCAGCCCCAATTTATGATGCTTGGCCTGTCTCCACAGCCCCCCAAATGAAGCAGAGATTCGAAATGTAGTCCAATCTTTGAAACGCCACAAAGCTTCGGGTCCCGACAACCTACCACCAGCTCTATTCAAAGATGGTGGGAGTGTACTTATCAGCGAAATCCTATCGCTGTTCACGAAAGTTTGGACTGAGGAGAAGGTTCCGAGCTCATGGGGAGAATCGGTCATTGTCCCAATTCACAAGAAGGGTTCCCGCGACGATTGCTGCAACTACCGCGGAATCTCCCTAATCTCTGTCGCATCCAAAATCTTCGTGTCGGTCCTACTTGGCAGGCTTTCAACGACTAGAGAGGAGTTTTCCCGAGAAGAACAAGCTGGATTTCGTCCAGGCCGTGGCTGCATCGACCAAATCTTCACGGTTCGGCAAGTTCTCGAACTTCGTCACATCCACCGGCGGCCAACAATCGTAGTGATTTTGGACATCCGAGCGGCATTTGATTCAGTAGATAGGTCTGCGTTATGGAACTGTTTACTGAAGAAAGGTGCCCGACAAGTTTGTAACCATCCTAAAAGTACTTTACAGTCACACGTCGGGCAAAGTTAGGGCTTACGGCACGCACTCCTCTTCATTCGCTGTGACCAGCGGTGTTCGCCAAGGTTGCCCTATTTCACCTTTCCTCTTCAATTTCGCCATCGAAGATGTTCTCCAAAGAGCACTGGAAGGTGTCCAGGACTGCGGTGTTGAGCTTCTCCCTGGAGACAGACTCACGGACTTGGACTATGCCGATGATATCGCCTTGCTGGGGGACGACCCACAATCCGTCCAGAACGCCCTGGACCGCTTGGCGATGGAGGCGTCTAAGTACGGCCTGTGCTTCACTCCGGGAAAATGTAAAACGCTGCTCCAGGATTGGCAGGTGCCTGAACCCGCGCTCACCATTGCTGGACATGTTCTGGAGCAAGTCCCTTGCTTCACTTACCTAGGGAGTTGCATCACGGCTGGTGGCGGTGTTGGAGATGAAGTTTCACAACGGATTGCAAAGGCCCGCCTTGCATTCATCAAACTGAGACATCTATGGCGTCGTCGTGATGTCACTCTCAAGCTCAAGGGCAGGGTGTACAATGCTTCCGTCCGTGCAGTACTCTTGTACGGTTGTGAGACTTGGCCTATTCGCTCGGAAGATATGAAGCGGCTATCAGTCTTTGATAATCGCTGTCTACGAAGGATTGCTAGGGTGTGGTGGCAACACCACGTAAGCAACGCAGAGGTGAGAGACCGCGTGATTGGGGCGAATAGTGCCAGTCTTCAAGACGTTATTCTCCGACATCGCATGCGCTGGCTCGGGCATGTTCTGCGCATGCCAGCCCATCGCCTTCCACGTCGAGCGCTATTTGCACTCCCAGGGAGCGATTGGAAAAAGTGCCGCGGTGGACAGCCGATGACGTGGAGAAGGAGTATGAAGAAGGCGACCTCAAGTTTGGCAGCAGTCGGACCAGTCCGCCTTCCAGGTTGGGGACCACGAGATGCTGAATTGCAGTGGTTGGAAACATTGGACGTCATGGCCCGCAACAGACATCAGTGGCGGCAATGTTGTTCCGCAATTTCATCATCCCTTTGATACACACAAAAACTCACAAAACAAAACAAAAAATACAAAATGGCGTGTGTAAAACCAAAAAAAAATCGTTTCCCATATTTTTAATCGCATTAGTGTCCCCATCTTCATCACCTTTTTCTTCTGCCATGGTTCTGATGGCACAATGTCTGTTAACAGACTGTGAATAAATAATAATACCAGAAAGTTGACGTCAGGTTCAATCACGACCGAGGCAATGATTATGTCTCATGTACTTGCTGATGGGCACCAATTAGGCGCGACAGTGCAGCTGCTTGGCCAATAGAAATTGTCGTCTGGTATTGGATCTCGTAATCATACCCCATTAAGGTAAGAGCCCAACGTTGTAGCCGGTTGGCTGTGTAGGAAGGGATGCCCTTTTCGAACCAAAGATAGCCAGCAAGGGCTCGTGATTTGTCAGAAACTTGAAGCGGCGGCCGTATAGCATTTTGTGGAATTTCTTGAGTGCATACACTATGGCCAATGCTTCTTTCTCAATCTGGCTGTAATTCTTCTCGGCCTTCGTAAGTGTTCTGGCGGCATGGGCGACCGCTTTCTGAGATCCATCGGTGTACGTGTGTGATATTACTGCACCAATCCCATGGCTTGATGCACCTGTGACCAAGACAATCTCTTTGGAGGGGTCAAAATGAGTCAAAAACAAGTTTGAGGACAGCAGTGACTTGACGCGTTTGAAGGCATTCTGACATTCTGATGTCCAGTTCCATGTTTGGCCTTTGGCTAGTAGCTTGTTTAACGGGGCACGCAGGCGGTGCATCTCAGGCAAAAATGCGCTATAATGGCTGATGAGCCCACAAAAGGAACACAAGGACTGTAGATCTGTTGGCGGAGGCATTTTTCTAGTGGCTTCTATGTTTTCCGGATCTGGTCCACGTCTGTCCTTTTCGAGGATAAAACCGAGGTATTTGATGATCGGCGTGAAAAATGTGCATTTATCTTCACGGATCCGAAAACCGTACGACTGTATACAACCAACCACTTCCTCCAGGCGGTTATATAGTTCTTCTGGTGTTCGACCCATCACTATAATATAATGCAGATATGCAGGGGTTCCAGAAACACCCGCTAGCATGGTATCCATCAACTGCTGGGAGATGGATGGCGCCGTTTTCACACCAAATGGCAAGCGGTTGTATTGGAATAGCCCACGATGAGTGTTGATCGTCAACAACTCCCTCGAGACTTCGTCAACATCCACTTGAAGATACGCATCGGATAGATCAAGCTTAGCAAAGTACTTACCATCATTCAGCTTTGCAAAGATATCTTCTGGTACAGGTAATGGGTACTGGTGGTCGCCCAGCGCGGCGTTGAGACCAGTTGAGAAGTCAGCGCAGACGCGTACCTTGCCATTTGCTTTCTTCACTGTGACAATAGGTGCGGCCCATGATGAGTAGTTGACGGCTGTGATGACGCCGGCACGTTCCAGTCGATCTAGTTCTTGTTAAACGCTTGACATGGCTGCGTATGGTACCGGTCTTTTAGCCTTGAACACCGGTTTAGCACCTGGTCGCAAGTTCAGTGTTGCCTTGAATTTCGTACAATGGCCCAAGCCATCCTGAAAGACAGAAGCAAATTTGCGCTTCAGGGTACGTGTCATGTCTTCGACGGATTTGCTGATGGGTCTGGACTTGCTCGAACTCGGTTGCAGATCTGATTCAAGGGAACATCGAGGAGATACAACTTTTTAATCCAGTCGAGGCCAAGAAGATTCAAATTTGGCCGGTCTGAAATGTAGCATGTTCCCGACTTTTCTACACCTTGGAAAGCAATCTTGCAATGGAGTTCGCCCACTAAGTTTAACACACCGCCGGATGCATTATGTGCAACTTTCTGAGACTCGAGCATCTTCGGCCTCTTTATGTGATTCCATGTGTTCCTGGAAATAATCATGATGTCCGAGGCCGTGCCAAATTGCAGTTTCGTTGAGATCCCATTGATCAACACACTGATAAATCGTCGCCTCGGTTTACACTCGCTTTGAAATGCGGCAACTATGGACAGAGACTCCGCGCCATCGTTTCTAGAATTCCGCTTTCGATAAGATCTCCGCAGTTTCTTCGACCGGACCTGACTGCAGCATTCCTCTTTATGCCCACGCTTATGGCACGTTTGACAAATATGATGTTTGAAGGGACAGAAGCGAGCGAAATGCCATTCGCCGCATGACCAGCATGCTGTGGGTGGTTTGTGCGTCGGCTTCTTGTAGGGTTTGCTTCGGTTGCTGGTCCTGGCCTTTTTCACGAGTTGCACGGTAGCTTGTGGTGCGCGACCGTTGCGTTCGACCATGGCAGTGTCGTGTTTTAGAGTGAGCAGCCGTTTGCATTCGCTTACGAGGGCCTTCAGTGTCAGATCAGGATTCTATCCAGCTTAGCTAAAAGCCGCGTGCGGATCACAGCATCACTGGGCGATTGTAGAGCGCTGACGAAAATGAGACATCTAAACTGATCGTCCGTTAAGAAGCGTAGTTTGAAAAGTTCATACTCACGGTCAATCATGTCTGCTAAGGCCCCAAAGTCATCAGATTCCTGTTTGACAATTTTTAGGCATTGATAGCGAATACTAAACAAGGATACCGACTCACCAAAAATTTCCTTCAGCTGCGATACTACTTCGTCAAAAGTCAGATTCTTCGGCTGTTTGGGCAAAATGTGGTCTATGAACCGTGAATGTTCACTTATTCCGAGCTTGCGGAGTAGCAATCGCACCTTCCAGGAGTCGTCCTGACGAATGAAGTCCGTCTGGGACATGTCTTCCCAGCGCTTGAACCACGCTTCGAAGGTGCATCCAGAATCCGCACCATAATTGAATTCAGTGACTGCGTTCGTGATAAGATCAACAGAGCACGCCTGCGTGTCCCGCGCCGCTCCTGTTGTCTGCAAACTCAAGCATTGCGTCAGATTTTCAATCATTTTCATTTGTGCCTCCATTTGAGCTTGCTGTTGAAAAAGTAGCTTTTGAAATTGTTCGGCAGGAAAATTCATCTTTTCAAATTTCTCCGTCGCCATTTGTTATAATCCTCTCACTAGACGCAATTCCAAAAATAACAATTTACTGCTCTACAAAACTTCTAGTCCAACCGAAGGAAAAAGCAAAACACCAATGACCTTGACAAAATAACGTATTACTATGCACGATAGCTAACTGTTTATGGCGGTATGTTGTCTACACAAGGTGTAGGCGCCTTGACCATGAATGTTTGCTTAGGGCATTGAGGTTTTCAGGTAAGTCCCCCTCTTCTTTATATAATTCTTTAGTCTAAAGGTCATCATGGTTGTACGGCAGCGAAGCATCAGTTTAAATGGCTGATGTACTGCTGTTGTTGTATGGTGGACGTAGTGGAATTCATTACGCCCTGCACTGGTGGAATATAATACTATAGAAGCCTTTAAGAGGCCTAGGTATGGGAAAATTGCATTTAATGGGAATAAGAGTAGGGGTCGGGTCTAATGAAAGGCCAAACAACCTTAAAGCGAGTTGGGCTCGTGTGTTAGCCGTATCTTCATCGGACTTATGCGGCATTTAAACAGAAGGCACGCCGGCTCAAAGCGTGGCATCCCACCACGCCCTCCGAAACGGCTATGGAAAGGAATTAAGTAGAAGAGAAAAAAGGAAACTCCATCAAATAGAAGACAGTTATATCAGGGACTATCGCGGTGTAGATCGGCCAGATGACAGTCCAGGTGGGTCTTAAAATCCACCACGGTGGGTGCCAAGACTAAATCGGCAGGCAGAGCATTCCACGGTCGGCAGATTCGCAAAGCGAAGCAGTATCGTCTGCAGTTCAGCTGACTGCGCTGTGAGCCTCAGTGGGTGGCCACGCAGGTGTGAGCACGATTGGTGCTGTGAGTAGGTGGCGAGAGGGATGTCCAGGGTTGGATAAAATCATAAATACAAGGATCAGGTCGCCCCGGAGACGTCTGTACTTAAGTAAGGTGATGCATAGGCAGTGAAGTCGTTGTGGATAATCTAGGTGCTTAAGACCTCGGACCAGTTTTGTTGCTCGACGTTGTCGGGCTTCGAGTATATGTTGGTCCTTCAACAATCAGGGGCTCCAAGCCTGAACAGCAAACTCCAAGTGGGGTCGAAGAAAAGCGTTGAGGAGGCGGAAATTGCTGGGATCAATTTGACCGAAAGCTCCTTTCAGCACTTCCACCATGCGGTTAGCAGCAGCTGCTGCTTTCCGGCAGGAAGCGGATAGGGAAAAACTCGTCTGGATTATGATACCCAAGTCTCCTTCGACTGAAGAGATCTGGAGGATAGATACTCCCAGGTAATATATAGGAGAAAATGCGGAAGGGCGGATAGAAAGGACGCGACATTTCGAAGCGTTAAATGGTGGTTGTTTTGTATGGACCACTTATGTAGACGGTCGAAGTTTGTCTGAAGTGCGTGGGCAATGTCCGGAAGGCTTCGCGTCATCTGCATATAGCAGCAGCGCAGACTCCACTTGCGGTGTGAGGTCATCAATGAAGGCTAGGAAGAGGTCCGGTCCGAGAACAGACCCCTGTGGATTCCGCTTGTGGTAAGGATGCGACGGGACAACTCATTGTCGACGCGGACTTGGATGGAACGGTTTTGAGGGTAGTTCTGTATCCAGTCCATCATGGCTCCTGAAACGCGGTAGGACAATTTCTGTAGTAGAATGTTGTGGTCGATTTTGTCGAAGGCTTTGGCGAAATCCAAGAATATATCATGCGTTTCTAGTCCAGAGTCGGCAGCAGCCGTCCAGCTATTCCTGGCAAGTAGCAGGTTACTCAGACACGACCGTTGCCGCCGGAAGCCGTGCTGGCAATCGGAGAGCAGTTTCTGGGCTTCCATGTGGTCCTTAAAAGTGCCTGCGACGATCGATTCCATCAGTTTGGAGATCGTAGAGAGGAGGGTTATCGGTCGGTAATTTGCCGGGTCTTTGCGAGTACCGCTTCTGTAGATCGGCGTAATAGTCCCACATTTCCAATCATTGGGAACTTTGCCTTGCGGGAAGTGGGTGAACAGCTCCGCTAGGGGTATAGCTAAGGCTGCAGCGTACGCTCGCAAGAGCCTTGGGTGGAAACCATCAACGGTAGAAAAGGCCATTAGCCGCAGGGATTTGAGTTTCGCCAGGACTTTCTCCGGACTGAACTGAACACTATTAGTGGATAACAATGAGTACCAAAAGGATGCCATGAATAGTTTCATAAAGTTATGAGACTTTTCTCGTACTCCTTTTTGTCTCTACAGAAGCAAAGCTCGAACGTAGAAGTGCCATGGGCCTTGGATTGCTTATCGGCACACGAAACGTTACGCTCGTTAGGCGAAGGCCTCTATCGTCCGTCGTACCTGACCTGAGCTGACCTTACCCACACTGTGAGTTCAGGTCAGGTCAGGTCAGGTACAACGGACGACAGAGGTCTTCGCATAACGAGCGTCCTGTTTCTTGTGCCGGTAACTGAAGCGGCCCCCGGCACTTCGACGTTGGATTGACTCTGCTTGCATCTGCAAAGGAATGAAGCAAGAACAAGAGCAAGCTTTGCACTTTCAGGTGTCAGCATCAAAATACACTACATATTCCAGTACAATCACAATATTTGGGAAAAGGACAGACCAACGCTCATCAAAGCCCGTTTTGAAGACTTCTATAGACTCACATTCCACTAAATCAGAAGGAAGTTCATTGCAGAGGTTAACTAATCGGTTCGTAAAAAATATTGCCCTGATGTCTAAATGAGCTCTATGATGTTTGAGCTTCAGGCGATGCTTGTGCAGGTGGTCCGACATAGCTAATTCAAACAGATAGGTAGGACTAATACCACTAAATCCCTTAAGGTAAGGATCCATTAGAGATCTAAACAAGAATACTAATAGTGTTAACAATGATTTGTCATATCCAATATCATAGACAATTCTCTATGCGAGTGATGACTAGACAGCATTTGATTGGTCAAGGTGTGATGTGGTCATTTTAGACACATTTACATACCAAAGCACCGTGAACTCTTGGATCAACGATCTGCTGAAGGATGAGCACTGACTGCATAATGTTATCGTTTCCGAACCGTTTAAATGACGGAAAACGTTAAAGTGTGGCAGTCTATCATTTATCGGTCAAGACATAAGTGGCATTAAAAGTGGCAGTGATTATACGGTTTACAAAAAGTACGGATTCAATTGAAACGTAAATCCAAACAGAAAAATCGTCTACGGCAATAGATAAATGTGGGAGGAAACCGCAGTATTTGTAACTTACGCCAGAAACGTAAGTAAGTTCCACTAAATCCAGCGGGCTGCAGCCGCCGTTCTTAATGCAGAAGGTGATTGAAAAACATGAAATGCACTACCAGGCCAGGTGGCCAAGGGCCGAGAGCGTCAGGTACGTTACAAAAGAAAAAGCCAGGAATACGGGCAAGGTGGAATGATGGGTAATAATATCGCGAGCAGTGTTAAAATTTTTTAACCTTAAAATTGAAGCTATAAATCCAAAGTACTTTATGAAAATGAAGATGCTGATGCAAAATTAGTTTTGTGGTTAGGATTATACTTGAGTACCATTCCGGTTGCTTCTTCATTCTTGTAGTGCATTTTCCATAGTTCATAGCAATAAAAACACAATTAAACTTTGAGTTAAGAAAGCTAAATACAATTTATTTGTTCCTTTATGCCACGACTAATAGAAAGTGTGTATTGTCTGCATTGAATTCACTTACGCGACAGAAGCATGGTATTTTTTCGAATGCCCGCGGCTTGTGTTGGCGTCTCTCCTTAAAGGTGCCTTCAAAGTCTGTCTATTAGCCCGCCTATTACACACCTTGTTGGAATGATCAAACAACACATGCCTAATAATGAAATGAATGTTCCAAGTGCTTGCTTACACTGTAGCTTATTGTGTACCATTTTGTATATTCATAATAACAGTACTCTTTCCGTCATTATTGCATCCTCACGAATGTGCCATTTCAGGTAATGTTCGCAGGCAATATATGTATAAGCCTAACGAGCGTCCTGTTAATCTTCAAGGCCGATTCTGACCGAAACAGTACGTTATTCATGTGTATGTTCCTTTTACTGCTCATACTTCCATGAGCTATCATTCACCGTTTTTCGGAATGTAGGTTTTCGGCGGTTGCCTGTTAACTTAATCAATTTCCATGCATGTTTGTCGTGTTTCAATATACGTACCTCATCATTGAAAGTTTCGATGACAATAATTTCTGAATAACCGTTAACATCAATTTGTTCGTCGCTAGTTTTCTTCTCTAACCCAGCTTGGAACCTGCAATAAACACACAATCCCTCCTCGCTGTGCATCTCCCCAATTATGTAGTTGCTTGTCAAATTTTATCCACTCTCCTCGATGGTATAGTTCTACCTAAGAAGCAGGTTTCCAAAAGTTTCCAGATTACCCTTCTGCAGGTGTTTTTGCTCTGCGGCTACCAGCCTTTCCTCTTCTTTTGAGTTGAAGTTGGGCTTGTCTTGCTTCCTAGCCTATGACGCCTTCCGAGTAAGCTTTTGTGCAGAACAGCACCTTATGACGAGCATCATAAAAGTTATTTTTTGTTTATTTTGTGTTATCCTCTTTTACATGGGAATCGCAGGCTATTCGAAATCACGTCTTACGGTTCTCATCAATGCAGAGTACTGCCTATGCTCCGTCGTTTCTACCTGTATACTACCGGCTAGTTGGTCTTTTGGGTCTCGCTATCAAACTTAACATTTTGTGTCAACCTTTTTAGACGTATATGAGAGAATTTGGTAACTCTGCATTCTTAATTTGATCATGTGTCTATCAAGTTTGTCTGCTACGTATGCAAGTGAATATTTGTTTTAAACCGTGACTTCAAATTTCTCCTACCGTACTGCAGTTGCAAAGCACTTGCTCTACTACAGTTCACTCGGTAGCTGGCTGCTGTTTTGTCTTTCTTCACCTGTAACTACGTTAGGAATTGTCATCAGTACATGTGTGGTGCTTACGGTCCTATCAGATCGCACTAGCGAAACTAACACGCTCGACTTCCGCAACTTGGTCCTCCTCTACTAATATATAAGTCTCTTAATTTCCTTGGCATTTTAGTTGTTATTCAATTCAATTTTCGAATCACGCAAGTGCTTATGCACACATACGGATGAATGTTCAACTGTTACACACAGGTTTCTAGCATATTATAGGAAATAAAGCGTTAGATACATGAGTAGAGTAATAAGTAGCGAAAACTGCGGTATGGATGCGATGTAACGTGGCGTTTACCCACTAGGATAACTACCGCCTGTTTAATGAACAAGGAATTTATCTTGGTTAAAATGCGTTGGATATTAGGTGGATATATCGTAATAATTTTGAGGTTAATTCTGATAATACTAATACTATTGCTACTAATAAGCGTTGTACTTTAAATTTGAAATTAAGGTCTCGTTTGCTCCGCTTTAGTCCTGCAATCCGCTTAGGTTCACATCACTCACAATTAAGTTCAACTAAATGCATGACACGCTCTAGTTGTAGAATGGAGATAGCGCTAGGTGAGTGCAAGTTTATGAGTGCGTCATCCAACCGTCTTTTAAATACTTAGTGTCGAGGCAGCTACAACTGATGCTGGGAAAGCCGACTACAGAGAGCAGACAAGACTAGAAAAGAAATTGTCGCGACACTCTAGACAGCTATGCTGTGCGGTGCATTTCTATGGGCGGTCCCTCTGGTTTGTATTGAGGCTGAGTCGCCGTAAAGGGCGGCGCACATGAGGTGAGTCTCGTGGAATCAAGTATGCCATGAGCAGGTATCCTCGTAGTCTGCGATAGCACTTACTGAATCCACCCGATCGTCGCAGCCTCTCCTGGTATGAATTATTGTGCATTCCAAGTATGTTCGTAATTGCGCGACGTTGTGGCTGCCCCAGTCCATTAAGGTCGTAACTTTGCCATGGATGCTAGGCTTGAAGTACCTATTCGACATGGCGGTCAACAAACGCACTGCGTACTTGTCGAAATATGGAGCCCTTTAATTTTTCAAACGCCCGTCGCAACAGCCTGACGTTTTGGGTTCCGGTTTCGAGGCCTTTTCGAATTGCCTGGAGCACCATAAGTTATTTTGAACCAGGATATCTAAGTAAAGTACAACAGTTTATTGTTGCAGTAACTTCGTTCCATATAGTTTCGAATGGCTGCTCTGATGTCGGATAGAAAGTACCTTGCATTTACTTTGAAATGCAGTAAATCTGGTCGCATAAAAGCAAACCAGGTAAGGATAAGCGATGGGTGGTAAGCCATAATGCAAGCAAAGCTAGCTTTACACTCTTGTCCGACTGAGGCTGTTGCTACACTTGTAGACAATGCTTTATGAAGAGCGTGACTTGTAATTCAAGTTGAATTTGGAAGCACGCTGTGTGGATGGGTTGCGACTCGCAACCTCTACTGAGAACGCGGCTTACTTTGAGGTAAACCTCGGTCATTCCGATCTCGAGGACCGTATCCTGAATGGATATATTTGGGTGTCGCTCTTCCCAACACTGTGACTTGAGTGACTTGTACAGCAAGTATTCACAGTGCAAAAGCGTGAAGGGGTGTTGGTAGACACAAGAATAGCAACAAAGCTCAGAATGAGAATTCCACTAAAATAAGATAATTGCGTTAGCGGGTTAACTAGGATTTTGAAGTGCTTCCTTAGAAAATCCGGAAATCTCACAGCGGAGCAACATGTACAAACTGGTAAGACAAGCATGGTGAAACATATCAAAATTATGTGGCGAGTGAATGAGAAGAATCGGAAACGAAGGGCGCAGGACGAAATGTTCCTCACCTTTGTAAAAACATCCTTAACCCTGAGTGACAAGTGAAGCTCGCGACTCTGTGTTGCACCTAGGTACTTCATTGACATATTGAAGAGCAAATTCTCGCCAGCTATGAGAATATTGTGGTATTTAATGAGGTGTTGCTGATAACAATGGATTTATGTAGTGGGAACCTGACGTCATTGCATCTGATATATTCCGCGATAGACCTTGAGCTCTGAACCATAATACAAGGCGGTAATGATAGGCTTGTAATTTATTTTATGAGCATGCGGTCGGTTGTTGCATACTCAAGACTACATCGGCTGCATAGATTGACCCTAACGCATCGGTAGGGGCAGGTAACGGGGCGATGTAAGTAGACAAGTGGTATGAAGATAGTATGGCCACTTGTAGAACTCCAGTATCTAAGGTGAGCAGAGAAGAAATTTTACCACCAAGTCGAGTAAACTGGGCAAGTCCGGTGAAGTAGCCTCTTAAAAGGTGAACAGTTTAGTGTCGAGTTTTGGCTTCGTGCAGGTCTCTCAAAGGAAGCTCACGGTTTACAATACCGAAGAAATTACTGTAATGGAATAAACTTATGCGTACAGATTTAATTTGGTTGTCATTTGACGACGGCCTTGAATGTACCATCTGGGCCAATGCGCCTTTATTAGAACATAAACCACGTTAAGCAAACGGTAGCGGTTCCTCTGAATGAGTCTGATTCAGCAAGGTTCTAAGCATGTTCATCTCTAATATCTTCACGTGCACGGAGGTGCAGGCAATGGGTCGATGTTTAGCTGAGCCCTTCGTTTGTACCGGCGTAATTCTGGCACTTCACCAACGGTCAGCAATATAGCACTCTTTCATGCAAAACGTAAATACACGTCAGCAATCAGGAGGGTCAAGTAATCACTATACACTTTTTGGACAAAGTGTGGCAGTCCGTCAGGACCACTTGCTTTGTGAATTTCAGCTGCAGTCGTTTATTGCGCCCTGTAGTTCAGTCAATAGCAGTGTAGGTTGTGGGCCCACCCAATGGTGGGAGGAAGAGTGAAATGTGGTGTTAGCATGGATGCAACTGATATTTCGGTTCAGCTCTTCCAAGTCTACTATTGGAATAGCCACCCTGTTGGAAACTGGACTAAGCTATTGCAGCATACTCCAGACCTCACGGCAGCTATTATTTCTTAGGATGGCCTGGACCTGTAGATGATTATGCGGCGCAATTCAGTTATCATTAAGAAAAAACTAACCGCTGCGTGGGCTTTCGTTTTGCATGACTTCAGTTTGAGTCTACGCAGGCGTTTTATGTTATAAATGATTAAAAGAGCATTTTATTCCTGACAGTGCGGAGCACGCCTGAAATGGCATGACCATAGATGCGTATGAGTAATAATTGAACACGGATGGTCCAATTTAACCGGTACGTACTGGGGTAATGTTGTATGTATAAAGGTAAGTGCCTGGGTGAGTAATCATGTTTAGTGAATTGATTACCGTGGTTTTTTATAGGGAAGGCTTTTCAGTCGAAAACAGAACATCTGGATCACTTTCGCCAACCCAGCTGCTGGACCAGGATTTAGCTGGACCACTCACCTGGCACAGCGTAGAGGTTGTTCGGTTGGCCAGTATGTAGAGGAAAACCGATCCGCACGGAGGTAAATGGTTTCTAGAAGACGGCAAGTATCACAGCAGAAATTGATATAGTTCGATACCTGTTCGCATAGTTTAAACACATCGTTGTCAAAAAGGTATTAAAATCTGTAAGTGAAATCAGTTTGTTGCGTAGAGCAATATTCTAAAATGAACGTTGCCTTCTTTTAAGCATGCAAGTATTACAACGAGTAATATCCCTAGGAGTTATTTCGCTGTGTACCGTAGGCGATTACTTGACAGTTAAGGGTTTAAAGCTAGCAGTCGGTGACTGATGCACCCAAAAATAGCTTCGCATTGTTAACTCGTATAAGATCCATAGTTACTTTAAGCCTGGCCTAGGAATTTGCAAGATTTTGCAACCCGATGTCTTGGGATAAATGGTGGCAACTCGGTTGAATTCACTAGCAAAGGTGCAAAAAGCAGAAACAATATGTGGGGCGAAGCTTAAAGTGCACCGCTCTTAAAATGCCTCTGCCTTAGCGGTCGGACAACTGGGGGCAGTGTATGTATTCAAAAGCAAAATTGCTCGGCAGCCACTTAAATATCTTGGTTTTTACGTACTTAGCGAAAACCGAAACCAACTTCGTTGACCTGGACTAAACAGGATTGACCAAAGTGATAGCACCTCCGCCGCGGCTCTAGTTTGTAGATGACACGTCGACACAATAACAAATGCGTCTCCTGACTGCTACCACCTTATTAACAACACCCTCATGGAGTCAAGTCTCTTGAAGCATAATACACCAATCTTCGAGTGCTCAATATAGCAATATAATAACAAAAACAGACAACAAAAATGCAGATGAAAATAAAAAAATTGTTTAGAGGCATACTAAGGCAACGTGCTTTACTAGTAAAATACAAATTAACAAAAAAATGTAGCCAAACTTTCCTTGCGCTGATATTGCTTTCTGGCGCAAAATTTTAACCTGAGTAAATCTCAGAGAAATGAAAAACCAATTCAAAGACTAGAATACCGTGTAAAGTAGCAAAAAATAGGCAGCTCAGGACAAGTTTTAACCGCCGATTACTTTGAACGCAAAAATAATGCAATAATTGCAGTAGTTTGCGAGTTATTTGCAATTGAATGATGGTCTACGCATAAGGCCATAATCCTTGTTCGCTAAAAATGGCTTTCTGCGTTGCAAGCAGATAGCAGGTAAACGAAAAAATAATGTAAAAGGTAGCGAAGCGGTATACGCCCTAAATAGACACAGCTATCTAGAGTTGCTCTAAACAGCCCGTAATACCCTGCAAGAACTAGGGACTTCGAAGGTGGCCTAAACCTACACTTTGCAGGCATACATGACAAATATGCAAATAAACGATAATTTTGAGCGAAAACGCTCGAAATCATGTAAGGAATATTATGTCTGCATGGGAATTCAGGAGAGCTTATAATTAACCCACGGTTAGAAGTCCACAGAATACAATTTTCGGTGGATACTGAACCACATAAACAACTAGAAATATAGGGTTTAGTATTTTTTTAAGCTTCTAAGTGTTTCAGATGCTTATATCAAGACCCCCTGAGCCAGGTCTACCTGAGTAACGCATGCGATCTTTCGGATCAGCTGATACAGTTTGGCTTGGAAAATACACAACTTCTTAGCTAAACATCGCAAATATTATCACTTAAGTCAGATTTTCTATATTCATGAGGCTATGTCTCCAACATCCGTGAGCTAGAGGAGCCTGTCACTAATAATAAAGAAATGAGTATGGGAAAATTCGGTAAGATTTAGCAAATTGCTTTGGGGAGTGAAATACCTCTTGGTATTTATTGGTGGGGCATTACCAACTCTACTCCTGGGGATTGAGTTTGCTCGAACATGAAGGATTGTTATGCCGCATGTGTTGATGAACACTATTGTGCAACTCTTTGCTTAATTTCGAGCTGTAGATCTACAATTTTAAGTTCCGAAGCAAGTGCCC
>OX104063.1:96867494-97027312 GCA_944474145.2 Dicrocoelium dendriticum
TAGCTCATGTCTGGTGGGAGCACCGCGTGAGCAATGAGCGTGTTCTACGTCGTGTATTTGGTGCAGGAAGAGCGAGGGAACCGCTCAGCACCACTATATCACGCACCAGGCTCCGATGGCTAGGCCACGTGTTGCGCATGCCAGCACACCGACTCCCGCGACGTGCACTGTTTGCGCGTTGTGGGTGCGGTTGGAAGAGGAGGAGGGGAGGCCAAATGATGACTTGGTCTAGAGAAGTGAAAACCCTCACTTCGAAGTTGGCGTCGGTTGGTGCATCCTGACTGCCTGGCTGGGGTCCTACCGACGGTGAACACGTTTGGTTGGACACACTTGCTGATATGGCTAGGAGCCGGCCCCAGTGGCGTTTGTGTTGTGAGTTCCTTTGTCCATCCCCCTCCTGCTTAGCATCCCCCTCTAATCACGATCTCACTTGTTAGTCATAATATGACTCTCTTTTACGGCAGCCAGCTGTTAGCTCTCCGGAACGATGTCCATCCGTTACTGGAGACTCATCGGGCGTGCCACTGTGTTTTCCTTTGTCTTTTGTATTGCGGCACAATAGCTGAGATGTTTTCCACCTCCAGCTAACGTGTACTGATGATGATGAATAGGGCATTAAGGTTTTCAGGTAAGTCCCCCATTCTCTCCCTCTTATTATTCTTTATTTCATAGATCATCATGGTTGTGTGGCGACGAAGCATCAGTTCAAATGGCTGATGTCCTGCTGTCGTTGTTGATGATGATGCAGATACCAGCTGTTTCCTGCTTTTATTATTCTACTCCGGATGGTGGCCCTTCTTCGACCTTGGTCCTCGTTCTGTCTGGCATGCTTCAATGTATGTGCCCTCACGCAGATCGGGCAGCAGGATGGTCTTGCGCACACCTTGGAATCCCTTGCCATCGATGTCTGTTATCTTTCCGCAACACATGCAAAATCCCAATACTGTGTTTGCATTGAAATCTCACATCAATCACGGAGGCATATTTCACCTGCCTCTATCTGGTGATACAGAAGCAGGTGCTGCAGGCTTGGTTAACGATGGTATAGTGCTAGGCAGCAAAGCCGTGGCCACACTGCTGGACTGGTTTCCGGTTAATAGACGACTATGCAGGACCAACTGATGTCGTGAGGAGAGACGCAACTTTTTCGCAATTTTAGTTTACGCTCCAACAGACTACAGTTTCAGCTCGGTCAAGATTGATTTCTATCATGAACTTTACCAGCTCTTGAGCAAAGCTTGTAAATCCTAAATTGTTGCCCTTGCTGGGGATCTCAACGCTCGGGTTAGTCGTCTATTATCATGTGAAAGTCACCTTGGTTGTCACCATTCGCTCGATGAGAGCCGCTCAGACAATGGAGAGAGACTTCTCACACTGCAAAGTCAATCGTCTGTTTCTCTCGAGTACCAGCTTCCTGCATTCGAGGAGACCTTCCGCTACTTGGTGGCCCCCTTTTACGTCTCAATCGTTGTATCAGATTGATAATATCGCAATCTGTTTTAGACGGCGGGGTAGCGTAAAAGATTGCAGATCTATCTAACTAAATAAATGTTTTATTCTCCACAATGCGCGACGCGCCTGTATAGACATGATCATGGTGATACGAGCTAAGGTCCGATAGATGTAAAGAACGGTAAAAGTTTCTCAGTGGCATATGGATCAATGTGATAGGTGTATATGAATTTTGTAGATATGGATGTTTGTGGTTGCTGTTTGAATTTGCAAATGTAGCGCCGTATTTGTGATTGTTTTTGGTCGGATCGTCAGCATGAGATTGCGTGAATGGAAATCTTCCAACAGCAGTACATCATCTATTTGAACTGATGCTTCGCTGCTATACAGCCATGATGACCTATGAAATCAAGAATAATAAGAGGGAGAGATTGGGGGACTTACCTGAAAACCTTAATGCCCTAAACAAACATTCAGGGTCAAAGCGCCTACACCTTGTGTTAACAACACTGTCACAAACAGCTGGCTATCGTGCAAAGATAAGGCAGCATCGGCGAGACAGCTTCCTTGCGGATTTCACTGCCCCGCGTCATAATCAGCCATTACCCCACGGATAACTCAGCACCAAATACACTTTAAACAGGCAATCCGATTAGGAGACGGCAGCAGACGCGCCACTGGTGTCGGTTGTGAGCTATGTCCTGTAAAGTCTCGAGCCAAGCACAAGGCGAGTCATGTGGACTCCAACCCGGAAGGCGAGACGGACCAACGGCACCCAGTTTGGTCGTCAGTGACTTCATTTTCCGCTGCCAAGTCAACTTCTGTCTACCTCGAGCCTTGCGCCATCCTACACCTGGTAGGCTGAACAACGCCCTCCTAGGTAAGCGGTGACCAGGCATACATAGCACGTGCCCGAGCCAACGCAACTTATTCAGTGCTATCTGTTGTTCTAGAGAGCTA
Organism: Dicrocoelium dendriticum; assembly: GCA_944474145.2. Taxonomy (NCBI): domain Eukaryota; kingdom Metazoa; phylum Platyhelminthes; class Trematoda; order Plagiorchiida; family Dicrocoeliidae; genus Dicrocoelium; species Dicrocoelium dendriticum. The sequence continues at coordinate 96,869,907 of OX104063.1, forward strand.
GCATGATTATCACTACCTAGTACTCGCCTACGCACATCATCGTTGCGGACACGTTGGTGCCATCCGACACCAGCAATGCGTCGCAGACAACGATGACCGAAGACTTGAAGGCGCCTCAGATCTTCAGACTGAAGGGGCCAAGTATCACTATCATTGAGCAGAACGGCCCTCACTGTGCCCTTGTATACACGACCTTTCAGACGGAGGGAGACTCCTGTTGCCAAAGCTGACGCAGGTTCAAGAAGGCAACTCTGGCCTTTGCAGTGCGTGAGTTGACGTCAGTTTCTATGCACTCATCGTTGCTGATGCAGCTGCCAAGATAAGTGAATTGATCAACCACCTCGAGTTCCTCGTTAGCAAGGGTCAATGGGTCATCAAGTGGCTGGTGGTCCTGCAGCAACAGTTTGCATTTTGAAGGTGCGAAATACATACCAGATAATGGGACCACTCTAGACACGCTCTTCAGGGTTGATTGTGGCGCCGCAACATCGTCAAAAAGCAAGAGGATATAGTCCGCATAATCAAGATCAACTAATCTTTCACCAAGCAGCACTTGCACGCCAACATCGTGAGATTCCGTAAGGGAACACACCATTATAGAATCTACGACGAAATTGAACAAAAATGGGGGAATCAAGCAACCTGACGAACGCCACTTGTGGTCGGAAAGCTATCCGATAGGTCACCGTAGACCCTGACGCGGCCTGTAGTTTTCGAGTATAGAGCACGAAGGATGTTCGCATATTTCGTGGGAACATCTTTTCGCGCAAGTGATTCGAACAGAATCGATCGATCGACTGAATCGAACGCACTCTTGTAATCGGGGAACACAGCTATTGTTTGTGTGCGGTATGCGTGGCGCTGCTCTAGCACCTGCCGCAAAGTGAATGTATGTTCTATACAGCCACCTTTTGGGCGGAAACCGGCCTGCTCTTCCCCAATCTAAGAGTCCCGTTCTGCAGTGAGGCAACGAACGATAATCGAGGCCAGTAATTTTGTCACAATTGGTGTTAGGCTAATACCCCTGTGGTTCGAACAGTCTGTGCGACTGCCCTTTTTGTATATTGCCACTATAATCGATTCGCACCAATTAGCCGGGACACTTCCTTCCAGATGCGTTCGGATAGAATGGTCTGTTTTGCAGTGGACCTCACCTCCATCCTTAAATAGTGCAGGTGGGAGGGGATCCGGGCTAACGGCACGAAAACGATTGAGGGCTGTGATCGCGTTTCGGACCCCGGCTTCCGACGGAGGCTCTACACTAACCGTCCATGGCTCGTCCTGCATCATCTGAGTAGGAAGAGGTCCGTGAGCAGGGCGCCAGCTGAACTGATCTTGAAAGTGTTCCGCCCAACGAGCCATACGGCGCTCTTTATTGTGCATCTCTCCACCCGCTCCATTTCTGATTGTCTCACTGACGCCTGGTTTCATGGGTCCAGTGATGCGGATTAGCTGGAAGAGCTTGCAGTAATTGTCTACTGCTCCTGCCTCCTTCATTTCTTGAGCCCGACTGGTCCACCAGGCTTCCTTGTCAACACGTGGCTTCCGCTTTAGTTCGTGCCTAATAGTCCGTCTGGTCACATTTTGTTCAGAGCCAGCCGGGAGGTTTCTTCTTCATTCCAATAAGTTCACCGACCTCTCGGATATTTAGTGACTGGAGCGGTGACGATTGATAGGGCCACAAGCAAGTGCTCCTTCGTCGTACATAGCGGCCGCTGTTTTATTCCACTGAAACTCAGTGTCATTAGGACAAGACAGCGAGAGTTCGATACGCAGTGCGTCTTTATAGGCTTGCCTGACCTAGGACTGAGACAATTTCTCAGTTACTGCACCTCCCGGTTAAGTTCATGGAGAAACGACAGCGTACCATGGTATAATCAGAGTCGACGCAGGTATTCCAGTGCGAGTCGCAATCCAGGGTGGAACCACGCCACCTGTAACTTATCGCAATGTAGTCAATTTGGGTACATCGATGGCAAGCCACAGGAGGACGCCAAGTGGCACTTAGGCGCCCACTGTGTCTAAAAGCAGTGCTACTAAGAAACAACTGGTGCTCCGCTCACAGTTGCAGCAGAGGCTCGCCGTTGTCAGTCCGTTCGGAGTTAAGCCCATAATTACTACCCAGCTGAGCTTCTGTAGAGCTCATACGCCTTACTTGTGCGTTCATATCCCCTGCAAGTACTATAATATCTGAACTAGTAGCACTGCGTAGTAGCGCGTTCAGTTCGTGATAGAAAGTGTCCTTGACTGCATTAGAACTGCAGTCGGTGGGAGCATAAGCGGAAATCATAAACAAACAGCGTTTCGTACTACTTCGCGAACTCACCTTAGCTGATGTCGTCAAACGGGCTGCACATAAACGGCTGTTCACCGGAATCCAATCAACCAACGATGACTCAGTCTTGGAGCTGAGAATGATGCCTACACCAGCTTGACCCATGAGTGTTGCAACGGTGTTTCCGGATGCGTGCAACCAATAACGAGAGGATAAGCCGGGTGCAGTTAATTCAGCAACCATATTGGGTCATTGATCCTAGTTTCGGACACACAACACACATCAATACCCAGTGTGTCCAGGATGCATGCGAGTGCAGCCTGTTTGTCTTTGATTGCGAACATTGAACGTCCCCACGGAAACGGGACAGTGTGGCCTTATAAAAGACTTTTGCCGATATGCGTCTGATAGATGTTGTGGGATGGTGACTGTAAATGGTTCTATTCCAGTGGCACTTCGGTTGCTGTCAATTAAGCTGGGAATTATAGAAGGAAGGTTAACAATGGGGTCCGGCGGCTGTATGCAGCAGATAAGACGACGTTTGATAATTTGCGCGACGGCTGGTGCAGGATGAAGTTTATGTTTGAAGAAAAAGTCATGGTTGTAAGTGGGCTGAGATACTGCCAGAGCGCCCAGACCTAGACAGGAGGACGATTTGTGTCCTCATCCAAAGCCTTTGGCTCAATTGCCTGTCCGCAAGGCTGCGTGGAGGTTGCAGTGATTTTGTTTTGTAGAAATGGACGCCATCCTTTTCCATACTTCCAACCTGGATGACCAGGAGACTGAGTTTGTCTGACCTCTCACCATTGACCAACCTGGTAGGAGTAGCTCTCAAATGAGCCCGGAGGCACCACCCAGTATAGCTAAATGGGTCAAGGAGGTACGCAAACCGTCGCAGCACGTTAGGGTCCAGTCTCCTTGCGATGGTATTAGATGGCCGATGTCCGTGGATTGGGTAAGATCATCCAGGTACATTAGTTGCGAGTCACATTCGCCACGTCGCAGTGTTGTCAACCAGACATTTGTGGCTTTTTATAAGGAAAACGCTTGCGAGGCGAAAACCCACCATTTTCATAGATCACTGCCGGCCAACCTTTCGCTGGAACGAGATTAACCCAAATCACCCAGCCGGCACCGCCGGCCTGTAGCCTTAAGGTAACAAGCTTATCTTGTATTCTGACGGCACGGGTTTGAGCCTGCGTATGAGTAGGGTGACCCTTGCAGTCTCCGTAGCCCAAGTGTGACCGGTGGTGGTTGCGCTGCAGCGAAGCATCCCTGCTGCGTACCGGCGTACTGCTGATGCTAGCTGGCACCACGAGGAGGTTGTTCGGCGAGCCAATTATTGACTTAGACCATACTCGTGTTTGTGCGAACATTTGCGTGAGTTTCGGGGGTCTCCGAAAACGAAGCACTGGAAGCTGGATACAAATAAACTATATACTGTCTTGCTTCAGCAGTGATATCAATCTTCCCTGTTCGATGTACTCAGCTGCGACCCGCCGCAGCACTTAAATGAATACTGGACGTTAATGCAGAGGACCATGATCGCTCCCGGACACAGTCTGGTCTTACTCAGCACCCTATGAAGGCCTGGATCTCCACACACTTTTTGGATCTATTTGACCGCCGCAGAAATATCCCAGCTGCGTTTAATCTTAATGAAATGCACCGTTCTTTCAGTCAGCAGAGCAAACAAAGCCTACACAGTGATCGTGAAGCCTGGTGGTCTCAGTGTTCTTCAGAAATGGAAGCCGCTGTCCTCTCTGGTGATACTAGTAAGCTCTTCCAGCACATTCTATCCGCTGGCCACAGTAAACCTGGTGTCAGTGTGACTATTTGCCTTGCGAGTGGTTCTCCGATCCTCAACCTACAGAGAGGCTTGGTTTGATGGGTCAGTCCTTTACATTCCTAGTTTAATTGGAGCTCAACGCTCACTTGTATACTCTTCGAACCCAGCTGCCCGCCTTGGGTCGTTACACTTGACTCTCGCAGTGAAGAAGTTTGTCTTGCTATTCGGCATTTGAAATGATTCAAGGCTGCTGGCTCAGACGGACTTTCTCCGGAGCTGTTCAAGTATGGAGGCGCAGTTATCATCAGCCAGCTAACCTCATTGCTCTCAAGCACCTAGCATGAAGAAAAAGTGCATTATTCCTGGGGCGAATCAGTTACTGCCACAATTTTTAAGAAGGGTGCTCGCATTTCATGCGCTAATCACCGGAGGATCACTCTCATTTCGGTTGCTTCCAAGTTATTGGCATCCATTCTACTTCGTAGACTATCCCCGCTTCGTGAATCGAAGTACCGGGAAGAACAAGCTGGCTCCCGTCCTTCTTGTGGGTGTGTGGAATAATTCTTCACGCTCCGCCAAATCCTCGAACACCGCCACCTCTACCACAGACCTATCGTCGTTGCATTCCAAGTCATCCGTGCAGCATTCGAATCGGTTGCTCGACCTTCGCTATGGCATTACTTGCTAAGGCACGGGGTCCCATAAAATAATACTGCCATTCTGCGCGCACTCTCACCACATCTCCGACGGAATGAGGATTTATGACAAGCTTACTTCGTCCTTCGCTGTCAACAGCAATGTACGACAGGGCTGCCCTATACCCGTTCCTCTTCAATTTTGTGACTGAAGACTTCCTATCTAGAGCTCTGGAGGGTTACCAGCATTTTGGTCCGCAACTACTACCGAGTAAACGAGCAATCGATTTAGATTATGCCAATGGCATCGTACTACTTGGTGACGACTCGCGACGTAATCAAACAGTTCCAAACCGTTTAGCGAATGAAGCATCTAAGTACAGAATGTAATTCACTCTGTCTAAATGCAAATTGCTCTTCCAGGATTGGCACTCGCTCTTTCCCGTGCTCACTCTTGAAGGTGCACGGCTGGCTTTCCGAAGAACCCCCTCATGGCGCCACTGGGTGGTTCGGGTTTATACCATTCCAGCAAATAGTTTGGCGGCAATGTTTCAGGACGTAGTGGGTTTTTTCTTTGACAAGCGCTCTCCCTATAAAAATCCACATGTCCGTTTAACAACACTGAGACCTGGCGGATGTGATTCGCCACTAACTAGTCACTGCACTTTGCTTCACTCTGGTGTAATATCGTATTTCAGCAACGCGAAGTTGAAATTGTGGGATGGATTGGGCCCTCGTTTGTCAGCCGACCAAACGAAGGATCTATGAATTGTGCACTCAGTCACTGGCCCCCAATGGACGCGAATCCCTGAATTTGCCCTGCTGCCTTGCGGACAGGTTATTTAGCCATAGGCTCGGGGTGGTGTCCTTAGGTCAGCACCCTACGTCGACTTGGGTGACCGGGCACTATCTTGCCTTCTGACGAAACCATGAAATCCATGGTTCGGTTTTCTTTTTGTGGCAACTGTACCTTCCTTTGATTTCCACGGCTTTTGATAGCTGTTTTTCTATTCGTAGACCAATGCAAAATATATACTTGAAGTTGCACAGCTTGAACACGTTGATAGCTTTGTATACTTGAACAGTCGCTTGTCTGCTGGTGACGCTATTAGCAATGAAATTTCTCTCTGTGTCACCAAAGCCCGGTCAATGTTTGTCAACCTGCAATACTTGTTGCGCCGTCGAGATGTCTTCCTCTTTTTATAGGATTGTGTTTACAATACCACCGTTCGGGCTGTGTTGCTATATGGTAGTGAGTCATGGCCAGTTCGCATAGATCACGCGCACCAACTCTCGGCTTTCGATCATGGTTGCTTGGGGCGGATTGCTCGTTTATGTTGGCAACTACATATCTGCAACGGTGAAGTCAGACGTTATCTTATTGAATGCAAGTATTCCCTTCAACAAGTGGCTTTTGCTGTTTCAGTTAAAATGACTCCGTCATGTTCTGTGTATGTCAGCTGGGTTCTTACCCCATTGCTCCCTTTTCGCTCTTGCAGGATTTGGCTGGAAGAGACCACGTGGTAGTCAGCCATCTACATGGGGAAAGTAAATGATATCGTTGACTTCACGTCTTGCTGCCGTTAGATCCACACGTCTGTCTGATTGGGTACCGAAGGACGAAGTGTTGCTTGCTTGAAACAATTCAGGATATGGCGCGCAATTGAAACCAGTAGATCTGTGTACATGATTGTATGGACTCAGATGTTTAGTGCTTGGCAGTTGAAAGAGAAACAAATGGCGTATGCAAAATAACGAAATTATGTTACTTTTTTCCTTTATTGTGACACAATAGCTGACGTGTATTGCTCACCTTCAGCTAATGTTCCATGATCATGATTAAATTATCATGATTAATGACCTTGATTAAATTTGTCTTCCAGTAATTTTCGTGGTTTTGTTTGGCTAATACATGCATTTGCTTTTTATTGCAGCCCTTAGGTCTATTACAACCTTACACCTGACACGGAAACCCCCCTAATCCTCTACGGGCGCATATTACAATCGGTCCCATAACCAGTATAGCAGTCCCGAGGGTGACCTTACAGTGATCTCTTAAGGTAAGAGATCGTCAAACCTCAATTTGACGGTCATTTTAGTTCCCACTTCTCTTTACCTTCTATTTCGTTCACAGCCGTCACTCGTACTTATCCTCACTATCCATTCAGGTAGAGCTCAGTCCCTTTGTCGAGTGTGATAACCGCATCAAACTCGCCACGAGGCATTAGCCAGTTGCAAATTGCATTCAGTTTGGTGGTCTCTTACTAGGTGGTTGTGACATCAACATTCAGCAGCCTACGACGTATTTGTTTTGCATTGCAGCCCCTCCAGGTCTATTACGACATACGTACGCACTGCACACGAAAGCTCTCTGAATCCTCGACCGGACATATATTACAACCACAATTACTTTGTTCTACGTTTGGGAACCGAGCGATCCCTCATTTAACTCTGGAGTCGAACGGTTTACTTTGCCGCTCCACTCCATTTATTTGTGACCCGTTTCTTTTATTTTCGAACATGAGTGTCATTTTTTCTTCACCTTGACCTACCAACCCGTATGTAATCAGCTGTCTGAAAATTCCCTTTCCTTTTTTTTACCTTCGAACTGTCCAACCGATTAATTTGGTTTTTCAGCTTGAATCCACTTTCCGTCTTCGCAAGACTACCTTGCAATTTACATTTTTCCATATATTACTGCTCATTCGCTTACACGTGGCTTCACAATTCATCGATATCGTCGACCCTATGCCGGCTGACGCACCTTGTGACAAACCTAAGCCCGCTATCTTAAAACCCACCACTGCATCCGACGTCGCATTCCTACAGTTGCTACTCAGGCGTCGAGCTTAGCGATCGCACACCGTTTAGTTCCTTCGACACATGCGGTCACTTGTCGGTTCCTCTACTTTAGATGATTCTATTCTTCGCCAACTTTGGAGTAAGTGTCTTCCGGCAAACACGACGGCGATACTATCTGTTTGGGTTTGTGACCTCCCACTACATAAGCTGGCAGAAGAGGCCGACAAGGTACACGAAAGTTGCTTTAAGAACTCAATGAGTCACGTGGCTAAGGCTACCATTGCAAGCACTTAGTGAGCATCACGCTCGACTCCATTAATCAGAGACTAAAATTTGGAGCTAGATACTTTTCATCTTACACATGATCGAATACGTGACTGAAGATCTTCCAGAAACAGGCCTCATAGTAACGCGCGTGCGATCATCGCGCTATCACTTCTGTTTCCACTATTGTTTTAGTGATGGTGCACGAAAATGCCTCCCAAGGTGTACCCACCCAAATGCTTTCGCTAGCCCAAAATCGGGGAACAACAAGTTAGCCAGTTATGGCGACTGCTGCCACCTTCCCTAATTATTTGATTCCACGACCAAACTCCACTTTTTGGTTGACACCGGCGCGGGTGTAAGCGTTATGCCCCGATTGGAATGACGCTAACCAGACGAAGATCGTGACTTAGAGCCAGAAGCTTTTGACGATCAGTCTTGGGCTACGTTGAAGTTTCCCTTTCATTTCTACTATCTCTGACATACAAATGCCCATCATCGGTATCGATTTCCTTGGCAGATTCAGCCTTGTAGCAGATCTGCTTTCGGCAAGCTCACTGCTCGGGCTTCGAGTACTTATGCCTGAACCTGCGCCATTTTTTCAGTTGCAGCATTTCCCATCCCTCGTCCGAGTGAATAACCAAAGCACGATGTGCACCATCACATCGTTACAATCAGTCCGCCCGTGACTTTGAAACCATGGCGACTTACACCTGAAAAACTACTGGCAGCTAAGACTTCGAACACATACTTAAGCTTTGGATCATTCGTCCTTCTAGTAGCTGTTGGGTATCTCTACACCTTGTGCTTACAAAGACCGGTGATTGGCGCTCGTATGGTGACTATCGATCATTGAACAACGCCACAGTTCCCGACGGATATTCGATCTTCCATATATACACAATTTTTTGATAGGATTGACAGGAATTTTGCTCTTTCTAGGATTGATTTCATCACGGCTTGTCACTAAAATTCAGTGGCCTCGAAAGATATTGCAAAACGGCAGTTACCATCCCTTTCGGCTCGTGCGAGTTCCTTCTGATACCATTCGGTCTCCAGAATATCTCACAACCCTTCCAATGCTTCACAGACTAAGTTCTTTATAGTATTGATGATGTGTTGTTGATGATGTGTTAGCTGCAAATACTTCGACTGAGGAAGGTTTAACCACCTACAAAAACTTTTCGAGTGTTTCGAACATTATGGTATAACCATTAACCCTGATAAATGCACTTTGGGACAATCGTGCATCCATTTTTTAGAACACAGAATTGACAACAATGTTATTAATCCCCTGACTGAAAAAAACGCATGCCATCATGGATTATCCATCGCCTCAGTCCCTTAAGAGCCTGCGCCGTTCTCTCGGCGTGGTTAACTACTACGGACGGTTTATACAAGGTCACGCTGTAACTTCAGCGTTTAACGGATTTGCGCAAGGGCAATCGCAGGAAATTCATGTTTACGGCAGTAGTCCAAGAAGCCTTTAAAACGGTCAAGTAAAAGCGGAGCCAATCCACATCCCTTGTTTGCTTGATAACGGACGACAACGTCGCTCTCAGTCTTAAGACGGACGCTTCACAATCCGCCATTGGTGTCGTTTTGCAGCAACTAGTGGGTGGAGAAATTCAACCCTTGTCTTCTCTCCAAAGCTTCAACTTGCTCAGACCAGCTACGCTAAGTTCGGTCGCGAGCTCCTTGCCAGGTATCTGATTGTAAAGCATTTCCGTCGCGTTCTTGAAGATCGGCGTTTTGTGATCTTGACGGATCATAAGCCTCTTATGTACTCTTTTCGTACAGTTTCCGATCGTTACTCCCATATGGAGACTTGACACCTAGGTTATCTTTCTCAGTTTTGTGTTGACAATCGCTATATTGATGGTCCTAACAGCCTTGTTGCCGACGCATTATCCCATACTCAAATCCATCACTTTTCACGCTGAACTATTGATCATGAGGAAATGTCTGCTGCCCAGGCCAGTGATCCAGAACTAACACAGCTCCGATCGGACGATACGTTGAAATTCTTGTAGTTGCCTGTGCTAAATTCTGATGCGATATTTCCACCGGTAAACCGAGATGTTCCACAGTCCTATCAGCGAGTGGTTTTTGACAATCTTCGTGGATTATCACACTCCAGTATTCGATCTACAGTGAAACTAATCACCGTCCCAGTATGCGCACAGACGTCCGACAATGGGCTAAAAATAATCTTAATTCTCAAAGCAGCAAGGTTTATCAACACGCTGTCACCACCCCTGGTACTTTCTCACTCCCCTAGGCGTGATTCAAACATGTTCATAATGATGTAGTAGGACCATACCCCACTTCAAATGGTTTACTTATCTGTTGACATATGTTGATCACTTTAATCGATGACCCCATGCGATCCGCTTACGCGATATCTTCACTGAAACTGTTGCTCGTACTTTCATCGAATCGTTTATCTCATTGTTCGATGTGCCAACCACTGTCACTATTGACAGTGGGTCTCAGTTCAGTTCCACCGTTTTTCGTGGCTTGTATCGACTACTTGGTTGTACACTTCCAGACGGTCGCCTATCCTCCTGCCGCCAATGTCCAAGTCAAATGATCCTTTTTAGAGGACCGAGGGAATAAGCACCACTGACGAGCCCCAATAGGGCGAAACGCGTCTGGTGCTTTTCCCAACTAAGCTGTGCTATGTAGCTTGTGAACTGAAGGCCGCGATAACAGCTAGTTCACCTGATACCCGTCGGTCTGAACGCCTGCCAGCTATTCTTGGTCATCCTCATTACTGTCAAAGATAGCGGATGCTGTCTACTCGAACTTGTTTTTGGCACAACTCTCAGACTTCCAGCAGAAATGATACTTGACTTCCGAGTCACCGGAGAATTTAGTCCTACATCTTCTTCTGAGTGCCTGAAGCATCACTTTCGATCCATTAGACCGACATCTCCTCGGTTAAGCAAACATGAGCAGCTCGTCCATCTGGGCTTACACAGTTGTTCATTCTTTTTTGTCCGTATTGATACCATTCCAAGGCCCTTGACACCGTCTTATGTAGGTCCATACAAGGTTTTATCGCGGAAACCGAATTACTTCCTTCTGGATCCAAAGAGTCTGTCAGCATTGATCGTGTGACATGTGTTATCAAAGATCCCAACAACCCTGCCAGTCAACCCATGACAGTACATTTCAATCGACTCAAGCCATTCCGGAGTAAAACTGACCAATCTGTCGAGGGGCCGAACGAAACGCCTGGGGAAGTAGCAGTTGAACTGGAGGTGCCGCCTCAGGGCGGCTATGGGGTGGCAACGGGGACGTTGCCTGCTTAGAGGGGGTGTGGTGTAGAGAAGAATCGATATTGTTTTGGCGCGCGTTCAAAGTTGAATCGTTGCTATAACGGCACGCTCTCCCGTTTGCCTTTCAGAGCGCCTTTCCTGCTCCATTACCGGAGGAGAACAAGAACACGACATTGGTTAACTGTAACTTCCCTTGTTCCAATTTACCTCATGTTTATTACCTTTTGTAGAGGCTACGTGTTGTGTAATAGAACTTCGTTCTCAGCCCTTGGAGTTCTTCCGTGCTTGCGTGTTACAATCGTCTTAAACGTGCATATGTCGAGCCAACGGTGGGTAGTTCAGACTCAACATCTCACACTCAAAACGTTCCGGCTCCTAGACTGTTGGCCACTCACAAAGGCTTGACCGTTTCCCAGACGTCGGAAGCTTTGCCTTCCAACAAACGGTCCTATACACACATGTTCAAGTTGTTGTCTCCTTTCTTTCAAAAATTAGCATAATATGTCCCGTAAATATCATGTCGAGCTTTGCTTACCAGCGCACGCTCTTGGGGGGTTCTGTAGCAGTTTTGAATACACCTTTTTTCTTTCTTATCTCTTTCGTTACCGACCATTTGTTTTAATTAAAAACTTTTGAATACGCCTCTTCGAACATGCTCACGACATGTTGGTTTCGTTCGCTGCCGCCCTTGTTTGTGCTGTTGCCACCTCTTTCCAACAGTCGGAAATATAGGTTTGAACCGCAAGTCGTCACTTGACAGACGGTAATTGGAAGTATGCTTATGACATGGGCGTACCTGATCGTTTTTCAACTTTGAGTTCTTGCCGATGGTTGTATTTTGCCTCGGGATTTGAACTTATACGTAAAGGTGCATCACAATATCGACATCATTGGCCCAATGCCCGTTACGTTCTTGTGATGGTGGACTACTACCAACTAGTGCAAAGCAATACCTCTTCAAAATGTTGGCGCATGGAGTGTGGCAGTAGCTTTCTTCAGCATGTGGGTGGCAAAGTGGGGATCACCCTATCAGCTGCACTCAGACCCCGGAGTCAACTTCGAGAGCATATTAATGAGTCAGATGTGTCACATTTTCAGAGGACACGCACGACTGCCCATCATCCGGAAGGAAGCAGAATAGCTGGACGTACAAACTGTGCACTGATGATGTTAATACAGGCTTTTTTGACTACCGGCTCGGCCCAGATGTACTGGATTATCGAGCATCCGTCCACTTACCGACCGGTAAGACATCACATCTTATGATGACGGGCCGTAAGCTGTCTCCCCTCGCATACCCTGCTATCAACATCACACTATGGATCGCGTCGGAGCATGTACTTCGGTTACAGTCGTGTTTGTTGCGAGCCCACCAGTTGGCACACTCCCACCTACAAACCTCACGATGCTATCAGAAGACCTATTTTAACCGAATGACCTTCGGAAGTCTGTTAAAACCTGGTGATATGGTCTGGCTTAGAGCAGCGATAGCAACACCAGATATCCCTGAGAAACTCCATCGAGTCTGAGAGGACGTGTCTTCAGATCTGACTTCCCGAATCATGAAGCTATGCGCTCCTGGTTCCTCGACGGTTGTACAGTCTAGCAGGTTGAAACCATCTCAGGCACTGTGGACAGCACCTGTTAGCAGAGGGGCACTGTAACACAGGGCTTGTTGTTTGGACCTCCGCCGCTTTCCAGCCCGTAGCCTTAAGGATCACAAGCCTGACTTGTAATCCGAGAGCGCAGCTTCGAGCCTGCATAGGAATCGGGCGACCATCGCAGTATCCTTAACCCATGCATGACTGGTGGTGGTTACGTAGCAGCGAGGCGTCAGTACTTGCGTACCGGCGTAATGCTCATGCCAATTTTCTGCCCCCACTTTCCTGGCAAGCTTGACCTTGACTACAGACCCTTCATCTTGCGCTCCGATTGGCTCGGTCATTTGGCCACTTCCTTGTGTCGGCTTATCAGCAGCCACCCAATACGTTATTCGTCGATGTTTGTTCTAGGTAGTTGGGTTTGACTTCCGGACTTACGTTCTCTCTGTTTTCCAATGCAGGCCATCAGGTCCACTACGACTTACTCTGCGTGTCGGCAACAAAAGTGATCCCGAACCGGACGAATATTGCATGGAGCTTGGGGTATCATCTCTATTACTTTCTGATAGCCTGAAGCTGTGGAATATTGTAGATTTTCCTAGGGGTCCTGAAGCAATTCAGCACGTTTTAGATGTGCTCTGGGACTGTCTTATTATGTGAATACCACCCTTACATCGGACAGAGTTCCGTTCTTTGTGTTGGAACAGCACGGACACTTTCGATGTACATGCTCAGCAGCACGAAACACCTCTTTGTCTCTAACTAGGTAGAATTAAGCGTCGTCCACTCCTCGACTTTGTACTCGGGGGACAACTGAAAGATCGCAAGTTGAGTATTTCGTATGCTATAGTTAATCCGCCTTCCCTTCGAAGTCTTGACAACCGAACTATTTGTGCAACTGCCCCAGCTTTCGCTCGGCTCCACCTGGAATATTGCTTCTAGACTTGCTGGTCTTGCCTCGTCCGGGATAAAATGAAGCTGGAGTGGGTTTTACGAGCGCGTACTAGGTTGCTTGACGAGTTAAAAGGACAGACCTACCCCGAGCGCTTACTTAGTTTAAAAGGTCATTCAACGCATTGCCAGGGACTTCGATGAGACCTGCTCCTCACCTCTTGTATTTTAACTAGGAAGCTTGGCCGTAATTTGCCTTGGCTATTTCAGTCCTGCTTGGTTGTCTGGTATCAACTTGTCGCGATATCCCTCGAACCATCAAAATGGCGACTGTGCAGCGATCGTCCCTTTCTATTTCAAGCCCTCGCTACTCCCTAAGCCTGGCATGCCCCAGCCTGCGCACTTTGTTACAGATTGGTCAACAGGCAGCACTTGCCCGAATACTAGACCCCATCGATCGATACCTGCTGCTTTGAGGCACCGTAACTGAGGTACAGCCGGAGAATATCATCCAGCCCCTCGACGATATCGACGATAATCTTACTTCTTCTTATTTTTCTGTCCGCTCTCCTCTTCCTCGTCTATTGAGCAAGGGACTTCTGCTGACCTCGCAACTGCTGCCATCGATACATGTAGCCCTTTCATCAAATCTAGAATTTCATTTTTACATTGGTTTCTTTCACCTCCGCACTCCAGGTCAGATCGGCCAGAAGGCAACACTGACTCTCACTGTTACTCACTTGGTATTGATGTATGCTGGGTCTCCGAAACTCGCATACAAGATAACGGCGTCGTGACGAGTCTTGGATTCCCTGGTTCTTAATCTGACAACGATGACTACACTCTTCGCGTCTCTGGCGATACTGGGTCAATTGCTCAAGGTATTTACGATGTTGGTATCGCCCTCAGAAAACATGCTGAAGGCAGTCTACCCGGCTGGATACTGGTGAGCAGCCGCATATGTACGGTTCAATTTCGTACCTCTATTGGAGGTAATAGGCAACTTCTGAAGCCAAGGTGCTTTTCCATCGCCTCAGATTATGCCGCTACTGAATGCAGCTCAGAGAGTATCAAATACTATTTCTATCTATATCTCTCATCTCTTCTTCGCATGCCGAAGAATACCGACATCGTGATTGTTGCTGATGAAAGCCTAAGTTAGCAGTCTTTCAGACTGCGTCCATTCTTGACCAGACGCCGGAGGTCTCTAGGTGGTTCATGGCCGCCAGGAACGCCGGAAAATCGTGTTCATAAAGAACAAAACGTGGTCGGCGTACAATCGTTGTCCTTCCTGCGAGTACCGTGGGTGTGTTAACCCCTAAGTTCACGCTCATGACTACCGACCTTCGCATTTTGGTCTCCAGCGAGTACCACGATGTCCGTGCGGCTTTTCTTTCGGAGGAAGTTTGAGTTGGCGGTAGAACTCGTCTTTACCTTCATTCGGGCTGCAGTCCATAGGAGCGTACGCCGCCACACTGAATAAGCAACGCCTACTGGTCGCGTGGCTGGAAGATGTCACTGACCTTTCCAAGCGGACTGCACAAAAACGGCTGTTCACCGGGAACCAGTCAATGAGTGCTGCCTCAGGACGCGCGCCCAACGCAACTGCTACACGGGCGCAACGCTGTCGCATCCTCAGATAAGCGTAAGGTGTATGTACAATTGCAACTGGGATAGTGAAGGCAATCGAAGCTTTGTTGGGAAGTCTTGTCAACGGTTTTCGATTAGGCAACAAGCGTCGATTGAGAGGGTTTTCAAGGTGCGGGAAAACGCAGCTTGTGAACCAACCTGCATAAGCGTTCGAACATTGAATGTAGCTAGCTCAAAGAGCGAGCGGGGTGCAACGAGAGCCTTGCTGCTGGTATTTGAATGTGTGCGATCGGTTTTGAGCGGTTCATTGATGAGGCCAAATGTACCGCTTTTCTTTGTAATGTAGTTTGGGAGACTCGAAATGGAAGGGGGGTTGCTAAGAACAGGAGGGTTGAATAAACGTGGAACGAAGAAAGTGGTTTTCGGTGCGGTAGAGGGAGGTTTAGCAAGCCTGGCCGCCAGCATCTCCGCTAAACAGAGGGAGTTCAGAGAACGAGAAACGTGAGCAGAGAGTCGTAAATCCCTCATTTCATATGTTGTGTGGGCATACAGCTTCTCGATTGCCCAGACCGAGGAAGAGGGTTGATTTACGAGACCCCCACCCGGAGCCTTCGGTCATAGGGGCCTGACCCGCAAGGCAGCGGGGAGAATCCGGGGAATCGCGCACATTGAAAGCCGGTGTCCGATTGCTCTCTTCATGCGCCCTTCGTTAGGCTGGCTGCCAAATAGAGGCCCAATACTCCCAGACGGTTCCAATATGCTCTAATTTTCCGACGTGCCACCAGCATGTGTAACATACCTATCCCGAAATCTCAGACGCCTGTATTTACACACGTCACCATTAGTTCGGCGACCATTTTGAGGAAGCTACAATAGTTGCGCACACACAGTTCCCCCGGAGTTGACAGTATTCTCCTGAAAGCACTGCAGGTGACAGCTACGAGGATAGCTGAAACGTGAACGAGATTTTTCCGGATGCATGGACGAACAGCAGGTCCCTAACATGTGGAAACAAGGTATCATTACCCTGATTTTCAAGAGTAGTAGCCGTTCGGGGCCCGCCAACTATCGCCTAGTGTCTTTCCTTCCGGTGCTCTCAAAGGTGATGGCATCGATCATAGCTGAGGCTCTAATGGGCTACTTTGAAAAGTCTAACATCATAGCATCGAAGCAACACGGATTCCGTCAGCATCGGTTATGTACTACTAATCTAATTATTTCCTTTGGCAGATGGCCGACAATGGGACCGGCATTGATGTCATCTACCTAATCAAAGGCAACTCTACTTCCGTTTAACACGTACAAATGCAAAACCGTGCATGTCCGCCACCAGCCCACGTACGCATATAAGCTTGGAGATGACATGCTGAGAACCCTCTCACAAGAGAAAGACCCTGGGGATGGTGATGCAAGGCGATCTCGGCTGTTTGGTGCAGTCCTTGAAGGCGTCCAAAACCGCAAATCAACATGTTGGCCTGTTACGGAGAGCGTTCGGGCGGTTCGATCCCTCAATCTCTCCCCAACTCCTCAATGCATATGTAAGGCCCCATGTAGAGTACGCGACCCAAGCTTGGCAACCCTGGTTAAAACACGATCTGGCTGCGCTGGAGACCGCGTAGCGAAGGGCAACGAAAAGTGTGAATGGGGTTGTCCCTACTGCAATACCATAGGCGACTGAGAGCCATTGGAGTGTATGCTGAAAGATATCGCCTTCTACGGGGTGACATCCTGACGTTCCAGATCTTGAAACACCCCGGTCACGCCTTCCGCCACTTGAATCTTAGCCGCAGCACGGAATTGAGGGGGTTAAGCTGAAACTTGCCACCCAATACAGTCGGCTGGAATGCTACCGGAATTATTTTCCCCTTCGAGTTTGTCAACCGTGGAACACTTTCGACTTTTCTGGTGTTCGCGCCTACGCTACCCATTTTTAAGAAACGACCCGACGATGCTTTAAATAATTATAATAATGTGTCAGCTGTACGCTGTAACTGCGCTTCGCTGCCGCGCGACCACCACCAGTCGCGCGCGGACTGAGTATACCACAAGGACGCCCACCCCTACGCGGATTCGAACCGGTGACCTTATGGTTGCAAAGCAAACGTGCAGACCACTCGGACACCTGCCGACCAACAGTACTTGATCTGATTTCTATTCATTGAGTGAGGATATGGCGCAGCCAAACGTTGTGCTCCTTAAACCCACGAACTCGGGGTAGACGGATATACCTTTGTGTTGATGTAGGTAACATGGTGAGTTCACAGATGCACTTTTCTCACTTTTGTGCAATTTTTGAATTAACGTTATTCCCACAAACCATATCACGGGATTTGTCAATCCTTGGCTTTTTTGTTCCATCTTTATGCATTGCAGCTGTGGTGTTTCTCACCTTTAGCTGATATGCAATGGTGATATGATGACCAGGCGTTGATATTACCCTTCATTCAACTGACTTTCCTTTTTCTTTGTTTTCCACTTTTACTTGTTTCACTTGACGACCACAGCAGGGACTGCTATCGCAGGAAAGGTGGGCAGTAGTTGGTTGGTGCGGGTGTCTCCACCAAAAACTCAGAACACCTTATCTACTCCTGGCCTAACAATACGCTCGGGAAGGAACACTCACGTAATTTTCCTCTCGTTCCATTCTCATCTGAATTTAAACTTGTGATGCGGAGGAATCTTGAATTCTGAGCCGATGCACACGTGTAGCATGCACCTGCAATCCTAACCCACTAGTTCCTACCCACATTGCACACCTGCTCCTATTAGGAGCACTGCACCTTACTTTGGGTTCTGCTTACTGTATTCTAAAACGTTTAGCAAGGCCGCTTCTCTTATAGCACATTGTTCTTTTAAGACTGGCGAAAAGTCGTTTATACCGTTATTAATTCTTTTTTCGCACCGTTTTGCCTTTTATATGCTAAGCTTTTACTTCGTTTTAGGTTTCTGGTATCAACACGACACAAACTTCTCTCTTGGACGCAGTCTCGTGTGGGAGAACTATACAGCTCAAATCTCTGGAATCCACTATTCTTCTGATTACTCACTGATCAGATGCAGAACTTCGACCAATCACTTCAGCCATTCACAGGTTGTCATCCGACATCCGGCTCCACATCACACTCGGATTTGCCTCCGCGGTTTTACCCGAATTCTCCTGGGTAATTTGTTTGGATCGCTCATATTTTACTTTAACCATCAACTGCATATCTCCCCTCCATTCTGTTTACTTCGCTTATTATGTTGGTCCCACTAATTGCAGGCAGTGTCATGTCTTTGGGGTTTTTAACCACCAATTCTGCTGTCTGGCAGCATAAGCTGCTTAGAGTCGGTAACCGGCGATGATGGTAGCAAATGTTACTAGCCGGGAAGCGGATCAGTATACAAATCTGTCAGTTCAAGTGTCCGATTGTCAACCTATATTCGTCCAACAAGCGACCAGACATGCTTTTATGGTGGGAACCGGACTGTCAAATCGATGCCCACTCGGATGGGTTCATGCTCTCTTCCCCTTCTTTAAGCCCTCTTATTGGCGCCAGCCGGTTCTTTTACAAAAATCAGGATCAAAATCGAGAGCTGGGTTGAGAATCCTTTTCGAGTAAACTCTCATTAGACCCAAATGTTAGTGCGAAACAATTTTTAGCCCAGCACTCATTTCTGGTCTTAAATTTTGTTGATGAACTGGGAATACTTGCTTTTCCGAAGACCAGAGTTGTCCAGCTCTTTCTCCCATATACCGCACCAACATTACTTGGACCTAAAAATGTTTGTACACCAGAATTCGCTAGCATAATTACGGAAATCGTATATCATTTGGAAATTCCGTTACACTTACAGGCTACCGAATAATATTTGGCATCGGGTTTTGCCATTTGTCCACGTTCCCAAACTTGGTTGCATTCATCGCTGGATTTTGCCCGCGGGTAGTGCACCAATACAACTCGCGTAGCGTTTAGGCGTAATTGTACCTGAGACCTTAGTTGGTTAAGGCACTTCTAATACCACATATCTAGGATGCAATACCTCAGGACAGTCACGTTGAGGTAGCAATCCTGATTTACACATGTATATATATATATATATATATATATATATATATGTAAATATGTAGTATAATCTAGGCAGGAGAGCCTATGGTGCGCTGAGGCTGGTGGTGGCTAGATCCTGACAGATGGTCTAATCACTGCTGCTACTGTTGTGCCATTGGCTCATGTTCTGGACGCCTCCTCGTGGCAACCGCTGGATGGGAGCTGGGTTACCCTTTTCTCCCTGCTAAGACCTGGGATCCGCATGAGTCAGTGAACTGACCATGTGCTAGACCCGCTGCCTTTCGGGTGTACATTTATTCATAGGCTTTGGCTGAGGACCCGAGTCGTTCTCTTGTCAGGTGTGAGCGCCCTTCCAGTATCCTAGTCCATCCTCTTCGGGGGTTAGGAAGTGGTCGATGGCCCTCTTCCCGTGAAACCTAGTCATGGGAAACAACAGGTCTACGCGTTATAAACTCACCGTTCCATTGCCGTAGAGCACGAGTGCCACGCATTTTCTTTGATGATGGGAGGGCACCTCTGGGTGTCCAATGGTTTGCTACTGCCCGCTTTAAGCCAGGCAACCCCTAGTCAAGTTGGTGCAAACCCGCCAAAACCCACCTACGTCTGGCCGTGGTCGCAGGTGCGGATCCTACTACGGTCGCAAAACATATATGAATCGTTCCAGTACCACAAAGGCTGCGTGTGACGGCCGTCAAGCAGATCCCAATCCGTCTCTGCAATCACATTCCCGAGCTGGATCTGCTCTTCACTGCCTTGTGGGTCAGGCTATTGAGCCAAAAGCTGCAGGCGGAGTCCCTCAAGCAAACCTCCGAAGCACAATGACCACCTCGTGTGCAATTGCTTACCAATGCAATCGTATGCCTGCGCGCAAAGCACTCAGCACCGGGTGCTGGAACGTGCGCACCCTACTGGACCGGAACTCGAGTGAACGCCCTGAGCGACGCACTGCACTGGTCGCGATGGAGCTGGCGCGTTATAACCGATATGGCGGAGCTCAGTGAAACTCGGCTCGTTGAGCAAGGTAAGTTGCATGAAGCAGGTGCTGGCTACACGTTCCACTGGGTGGGCAACGCCGCCTCAGCATCACGTGATCATGGGGTCAGATTTGCAATATCCGATCGCCTCCATGGCCAGCTGGTGGGTGAACCAACAGGCATCAGCGCGCGACTGATGACTGTTCGCCTACGACTCGGGAGAGGTAAGTTTGCCACCTTTATAAGCACGTACGGTCTGACCATGTGTTATCCTGATGACACGCGTGGTCAATTCTGCACTCAGCTATCCTCCGTGATACGGTCTGTGCCGAGGAGCGACCGACTATTTCTGCTGGGTGATTTCAACGCGCGCGTTGGGCCTGATGCATCGGTGTGGACAGATGTTATCGGTTCGCATGGTATTGGTTCAGCGAATGCGAACGGTGACAGGCTGCTCTCACTGTGTGCTACTCACGGTCTGACGATCACGAACACTCGGTTTGCACTGAGTGCGAGTGATATAGCAACTTGGACGCACCCATGGAGTGGTCACTCTCACCTGTTCGACTATGTCATTGTACGTCAGCGTGATATGCGTGAAGTGCACATGACACGTGTACTGCCTAGAGCTGAGTGTAACGTCATCATTATACACGTTAGCTAGAGGTGGGAAACACCTCAGCTACTGTGCCGCAATACATAAAGGAAAAGGAAAATAAATACAGCAGTTGCATGCCTGCTGTGCTACCAGCAACGGATAGGCATCGTTCTGGTAAGCTATCAGCCGGCTACTAGGCAGAAAGAAAAATTATTGTGTAAAATTATATTACACTACGAAATGAGATCGTGGTTGGAGGGGGAGGCTAAAAGGAGTGGGGAGGGACATAGGAACTTCCAGCGGGCACGCCACAGAGGTTGGATCCTTGTCATGTCAGCAAGTGTATCTAGCCAAACGTGTTCATCGTCTTTTTGACTCCAACTAGGGAACCGTGATGCTCCAACCGAGGCCAGCTCTGAAGTGAGAGTATTCGTTCCTCTGGACCAAGTCATTGCTTGGCCACCTCTCCTCTTCTTCCATCCACACCCCCGGTGAGCAAACAGCGCACGTCGCTGAAGTCGGCGGACTGGCATGCGCAACACGTGGCCCAGCCATCGGGGCCTGGTGCGTGAAATGACGGTGCTGAGCAATTCCGTTCCTTTTTCTGTGCCGTAAACAAGGCGTCGAACACGCTCGTTACTCACGCGGTGGTCCCACCAGATGTGAGCTAAACTACGAAGGCACCGGTGGTCGCACGTAACTAGCCTCTTTATGTCCGCTAATCATAGGGCCAGGTTTCACAATCGTACAGTGGGGCCAAACGACCGCTGCATTGTACACTCTACCCTTCATGGCGAGAGTGATGTCGCGCCGGCGCCATAAGTGACGAAGGTTAGCAAAAGCGCCCCGAGCTTTTGCTATACGGTTCGTGATCTCATCTTCAATCCCAAGGGCGCTTATACAACTTCTCAGGTAGTTGAATTTCTGAACGACTTCTAGCAGATCCCCACCAAGGGTCAGCGCCGGGGGCGATCCCTGCCAATCTTGGAGGAACGCTTTGCACTTCGATGGTGCGATGCAAAGCCCGAAGCGGCTGACAGCCAGTGCTAATCTGTTCAGCGCGGCTTGGCACGTCTGGGAGCTGTCACAGATGAAGGCAATGTCGTCTGCATACTCCATGTCAAGAAGTTCTCCTGTGAGTGGCTCTACACCTTCTAAGTCATGTCCTGTAAACGTGATTTCCATGACTTCGTCAATAGCGAAATTGAAGAGGAAAGGTGACAACGGGCCTCCTTGTCTCACACCGCTGGAGATATTGAAGGGTGGCGACAGCTTGCCGTAAGCCCTCACTCTGTCTGAGCTATGCGCGTATAATGCTCGGATAATATTCACATATTTCTCGGGCACACCTTTTCTGAGTAGACAATTCCAAAGGGCACATCGATCAACTGAATCGAAGACACCTTTTATGTCGAGGAACACGACTAGGGTGGGCCGCCAGTATGTGTGTCGGTGCTCCAACAACTGACGCAAGGTGAAAATGTGGTTGGTGCAGCCACGACCCCGATGAAACCCGACTTGCTCTTCACGAATCTGGCTTTCACGAGCACCAGTCAGTCTGTGAAGGATGACAGAGGCAAGCAATTTGGAGGCGATGGAGATCAGACTGATTCCTCTATGGTTGCCGCATTCCGAACGCGAGCCTCCTTTGAAGATGGGAACAATAACGGAGCGGCTCCAGTCGGTTGGGACAGTTTCTTGCTTCCACAGTTTCACTAGTAATTTATGTAAATCATCCACAAGAGCAGGACCCCGAATTTGTAGAGGGCTGGAGGTTGATCATCTGATCCCGCGACTTAACTTCAACAGTTCGATCTCACGTTCGACTTGTGAGCGAGGGGGTGGATCCAGAGGGACAGCCCGCGGAGCGGGGCGATCAGTGGCCGGCGAATAATCGAACAATTGCTTTTCAAACTGCTCCAAACGTTTTGACAAATTGTGGATAGGCTGTCCACTCTCGTCACGTGGAGGGTTGCTCTATGCATCATTTCCTTCTCAGCCTTGTGATGTGAATGATCGAGAATATCTGTCTCTTCAATGGAGGAATGAAAGTTCTGCCATCTGACTAACTGACAGCATTTAGTATGTGGACGACATATCTCCATTTGGGTTGTACTCGGCCTACGTACTATTGCTACTGCATAATCAATGACAGCTCTGCGTACTTAGTTGCGTCTTTTCTATATTTACAGTGTGATGTATTTCTGCATGACTGCGTGCAGGACACCGTTTCCCGCGACCACTCGGGTACGGCCTATCGATTCACTTACCTTACCTTAGCAGATCACAAGGCACGCTACGCCACCCACCATATAGACCTGTGCAACTTTTCCACCAACCATTCATCTGCAAATACAGTGGGACATAAGTGCCTATTCATGATCGTGCCACGTCTGCCTGGTCACTGTTTATCTAGAAGTCTTCTTTTGTTTACCGGGTTTCAAATGGTGCAGGGCACGAGATGCTCGGAAGCTAACGTCTGAACCGAGTATTGTTGGTCCGTCTTTCCTTCCAAGGCAGAGTCCACGCTGCTCGCCTTGTTCTTGGTTCCTGACTTTGTGGTTGATGGCTCGTAGCCAGCAGCCAGCACTAGTGGCGCTTTTCTTGTCGTCTAGCCGACCGGTGACCGAGTGGTCGTCACGCGTGACTTACAATCACAAGGTCACCGGTTCTAATCCACGTGGGAGTGGTGGTCCTCACGGTATACTCAGCCCGCGCGCGACTGGTAGTGGTCCCGCGGCAGCGAAGCGCCGTTACGGCGTACAGCTGTCACACTAGTCGGGCTACCTGTCTAAGTTGCGCTCAGTTCTGAATTATCCTTGCCATTGCTGGCTGATCATAACGCGAGTAAAGAAAAACCACAAAAAGTCTGTGTCGCTGATGTTTCTTTTCCTCCGTACGATATACCGCTGTTTGTGACCGCATGTCGTTGACAAGATGTAGTTGCCTTAACCTTGAATGTTTGCTCAAAACATACAACTTTCACACTGGATCCCGCTGTTTTCCATCTTCGTATTTTTTGCCCTCGATCATTCTGGTTGTACGGCGGAGACGCATCATTCCAACTTATTGTTCTACTTTCGTTGTTGGGATTATTGGAACAATGGTGTATTACGGGTACGAAAAAGCAATTCCTAACGCGTCCCGTGGGCAGGAAATTATTGCGAAAAGTAAATTGCATGATAAAGTGAAAAGCGTTTTGGTGGACTCACCATAGACTTATGTAGAATAGCGGGGATGTTCGCATATTAAAAGTGTAAATCCATTGGTTGGGAGTTTGGTAAGACACCGTTTGATTGCGTTTGGTAGCCCCTGGCTAACAATTCATAAAATGAAATGCAAATCGGACAGCGCATCGTCAGCTCCTTTTCTAAATATCGCCAGATTGGGAGTAGAGGAAGGGCGTTTCAAGGCTGGCACACGCGGAGGGAAAAGAAATTTCTACGGCATTCAAGCCGGCTATGTTGAATTGTCAGTTTCAGAAGATGACACGTGAGTGTTGTGGTTCATTACCAGCAGCGGTCGGCAAATGTGGTTTGGGTTCTTCAGAGTCTGGTAAACCATTATGAGATCCCCCCGCAAAAGCCGATATCGACTGCTGTGCATTCTTAGGGATTTCAGTCTAAGCTGATAGGACAGATGAACGAGGCCCCTGACGTTCTTGGTTGCCTTACTTTTAGGAGTACCGAGAGCAACGAGATCCTGTTTCTGCCACCGCTGCCACGCCAGATTAGCATATTCCACGTGCGGTCGCACGTAGGCGTTAAGCATTTGGGGAAAGACTGCGGGTTCAAATCAGCTGAAGGCTCTTCGAAGCACGCCGAAGTGTTAATTGCCGGTTCTCGTCACCTTCTCTGCTTGCTTTGAACACCCGAGATCTTCCTGTACCAATCCGCCCAGGTCACGCTCCTGAGGGGCCTTCTCCAAGGTGTGGTCTCCAAGCTTGTAAGCGCTCACCGGCTGGTGACGCGGATGGATCACCTTACACTTAGCTGTGTTCAACTGGAGCAGGTTCCTCTTTGACCATTCATAAATGCAATCTAGGTAATGTTGGATTAGACGGTGATTTCCATTATTCCTAATCACCCGCCATATCTTGACATCACCGGCGAAAAGCAGGAAATTTGGGGAGATAACTCATGCCAGGTCGTTGATAAACACCAGGAATAAGCGCGGTCCCAGCACTGAGCCTTGTGGAACACCACATTCTACCTCAATCGGGTTAGAGAATGATCCCCTAACGCGTACTTGAAGCTTCCGTTGGTGAAGAAAGTTGCCAATCCAACCAAGTACAGGGTCTCCGATTCCGTAGCTCTTTAGCCGTTGAAGTAGGATGCGGTGATCCAGATGGTCGAAAGCCTTGGTGAAATCCAGATAGATGACGTCAACTCCGACCCCACCATCAGCCACTTCCGTCCAACTACCTCGTGCAATCAGTAGGTTGGTGGTGCATGACCGGTGTTGAGGGAATCCATGCTGCTCCGGTGCCAGTATGTCGCATTTTTCCAAGTAGTCCATTAGAGCTTCCATCACCCTCGCGAGCACAGGGAGGAGAGTCACTGGGTGATAGTTTACAGGCTCTGAACTGCTACCGCCTTTAAAAATTGGGGTGACAATGCCACGCTTCCACATAGTGGGGGCTTGTTGTTCATCAAAACACCTTTGGAAGAACTGTAACAGTGGTTCAGCTAGCTTGGTGGCCGCAGCCTTCAATGCCTTCGGGCGGATGTTGTCTGCTCCCGGAAAGCTATGATCGCGTAGTGAATAACTTCCTTAGTATAACTGATGGGTTGAAAATTACATGTGTAAACAATGGAGTCGGTAACTGTCCGGGAGAACGTAAGAATTGCCTTGGAAATTCCCTATTTTAGCGATTAATCGGTTATTAACGATTATCGCATCGATTTCGAACGTTCCGGAATGTTCTTCTTCTGCACGTTATTAAAAGCCACCTGATACCTCGGCAAAAGATATGGGGAACCACTAACCTTGGCAGCTGACCTTCCAATTCTAGAAGTCGAAGGTCAGTAGAGATCTATAAATACAGCCAAGGTCCGCAGTCGTTGTACAGTGTTCGTTGGCGGCGATTAATGCGTTATTTTGTCAAGGTCATTGTTGTTTTGTTTTTTTCCTTCGGTTGGGCTAGAAGTTTTGTGGAGCAGTGAATTGTTATTTTTGGAGTTGCGTCTAGTGAGAAGATTATAACAGTAACGTGCATGATATTATGAGACAGGTAGAGGCTGTGAGTTCGAAAATTGGGGCCTATTGTAGTCGCAGGGCGTTAGCTGCTTCTTCGGCGCTTCGTACTCAACTGCCTGTCGTGAAAAGTGAAGGGATTCCATGCTTCACTTTACAAAGATTGTTGACATGCCTATACAGCAATTTGTTGTTTGCCAGGAATTTTTTTTGGCTAGGCACTGTTGATAAGTTA
Organism: Dicrocoelium dendriticum; assembly: GCA_944474145.2. Classification (NCBI taxonomy): domain Eukaryota; kingdom Metazoa; phylum Platyhelminthes; class Trematoda; order Plagiorchiida; family Dicrocoeliidae; genus Dicrocoelium; species Dicrocoelium dendriticum. The sequence goes on from OX104063.1 coordinate 96,896,090, forward strand.
CTTTGTCCTCACGTACAAATGCAGTGCAATGGTTGCGATGGGTCGGAAAATTGCCCCAAGTCTCTGAGTCGGGGTTAATCTTGTACGCACGCCATGCTGCATCCCTTATCGCCAGGCAATTTCGAGTCCTGCTTCTTAGAATTGAAGGGATTTTTGCGGGACCAAGGAGCTTGGCCTCTGACGCTCTGTTGACGATGTCACCTGGTCTATCAACGAACTCTGTCCAAACCTTGTCAAGGGGACTGTTGTTTGAGAGTTCCCAAGCAGTGGCGTCGACGAGTTCTCTCAAGACGTGGTAGCGTGTGATTGTATGAGTTAGTTCCGAGTGTGTATACTCTGCATAACACACAGTTGAACGTTATTACTACATGGTCACTGAAACCTAATGAACTATCTATCAATAACTTGTCAGCCATGAGCTCTTTATTCGTGAGCACAAGGTTCAATATGGACGGTTTGTTTGATGTCTTGAATCTAGTGAACTTGGTGACATTATTGTACAAGGGAATATTTGCGATCAGCTCATGCAAGTCTGCTTTGAATGGCTTACTAGGCGATGCCGAAACCTCCAGATCGTGTAGATTGAAGTCCCCGGAATGAGAATGTGGCTGTACCTAGTGCGTGTTACTCTGTTCAGGCCACGTATCAAGCGGGAATCCATTTCCGGCGTGGACGTTTGGGGGGGGCGGTTAACGACGGCTACGAGACATGCGTCGTTGTGTCTTAGTCGGAGACGGCAACAGAGTGAGTCGATAATGTGAGTTTCCAGATCATCAACTATTGCACATTGCAGATCGCTGCGGTAGTAGAGTAGGACCCCACCTCCTCTGCTGGGGCGGTCATTCCGGATGAGTGACATTCCGGCTATCTCAACCTCAGCATCAGTCACCTCTTGGTGTAACTAAGTTTCGGTAATAATAATCAGGTCCCAAGCATTCGCAACCTGACGTAGCCGAAGTTCGGTAAGTTTACTGAGAAGCCCTTGGGCGTTAGCGTACATACGTGAAAATTTCTCAGATTTAAGCAATGTTTCGGAGGTTGTGCAATTCATACGTGAAATTTCCCCCACCAGTGAGTGGTCGGCAACTAATCGTTTTTTCGGTTTGTACTTGGAGAAAGATTCAACGTCGTATTCATCGTCTGCGCAGTTAGTCCCGTGTCGAATCTTCTACGTACAGTGTAATGTGTTTGATCAATATCACCTTCAACAGGTTGTATGGGCTCATTAGACATACTACTGTTGCATGGTTCTTTTACAGATCCCATCACGTTTGGTCCGTTGAGTGACATATCAACTCTAAGGGGCATATCGTTGACTGTCTTCTGCCGAATCTCAGATGGTAGCCTGCAACGAAATATGTACCAGCTTTTTAGCAGCCGTGCTGGCATATGTTTTGACTGTTGGACCACCTTCCACACGCTCGAGCCACTTCCTTCGTAGTTCGGTGAGGTACGCAGTCGTGACACGGATTTCGTTAACACATCATCCAAGTAGTGTTTCACGATTATAACACCACTGTTCTTTATCATGGGTTATTATTTCATGCTCATCACATGCTTCAGTTTCAGAAACCCCGTGAAGAAGTATGGTTCTGGTTGAAGTTTCCTTCCGGTATTCCTCTAAGGTACGGTTAACTCGATAACGCTCGCCCCATGGGATGTCTGGAAAGATACGGATGGAGCAGTGTTCATTTCTGAGACTACCTGTCGACAATAGTACTGATTCTACTTCAGTGATGGAGTTCAGTACAACACGCAGAAGCCTTGACTCCGAAATGCTTAGAGTTGGGGTGTCGCGTCATACGCATTACGTGCACAGGTTTCAGTACAACTCCCGTTAGGTTACTAATAATATCCCACTGGTTGAGGTCATTTAACTGCCTGCCACTTATTGATGTGGACTTTGATTCTGGGATATTGGAGCACAGTACGCTCAGTACAGGTAGTTGTTTCTTTACATCATTCGACATGTCGCGGTTAGTGATTGAAATACTCGGACTTGTACCGCAGGAAACCGGTGGTGCTTGCACTAGGAAAACACCGCTATGCTCCTCAGTATCCGATCCATTTGGGGGTGATGTTACTTTTAAATGAGGGCTCTTCTCGGTAGTAACCGTAACCCAACTTTCGCTAGTACCGGCTTGCTCTTTTTCTACGCACTCCGTCAATAGTTTGGAATTAACCTTACGTGTAGTTACTCCGATCAAACGGAACCGCATTAGTCAAATGTGAGCCACGTGTGGTATTGGAACAGCAGTTGATGTTATGGACTCTAGGTGTAGTGTTGCTTACGGTGTTACTAGCAGTTCTTCTCAGGATAGGAGCAGCACTTACGGGAGAAGATTGGGTTGCACAGTCCGCTATGCTTACCCCAACCGTAGTGATTTTGCTGGTCACCATTTCCTCAAACTTGGCTAGTCGCTGGTCGTACTTCTGAGATAATAGGAGCACGCTTTTTATCAGTAGGATAGATGTGCATTCCACGCAGAACCACAGAGAATCTGCTTTGTTTAATAACCTGGCCTAACTAGGTTTAACTCGGAGGCATCTCGCATGGAAAAGCTTGCAACAGTTGCGGCACAAAATGCCCCCTTAACAAGTTCGGTACATGATCCACATAGATCTTTAGACTGTGGCACACTGGGCATCGCGCTTGTTGAGCAAATGTTACGAACCATTTGAATGACTCACCCTCTGTAATAAAGAGTTGTTCTGTTATTGACGTTTTCGGGAAGGTCACAATGTTAATGTTGCAGTTGTGTGCTCGCAAACTGTCCTCTCTGGCTTGCCAGTCGAATGTGTCAGCTTGAACGTTTGGCAGAATACACGAAGGTGTGATTGAGAATTTTCGTGGTTAAGCCTATGGATCGCGCCTTGAGACCTGTGGCTGCTCCAAGCAATGTTGAATTTGACCGAGTGACAGTTCGTTCGAGAGCCGTCGAAATGATCTATCAAGTGGGACCAAACATTTTTGGAGTTAGGCAACTTTTGGTGCTTGGCTATCGGCGAAACACTGCCAGGATTTAGAATTCAGGGTAAATGTAGAATGCACTAGTGTACTCGAGAAAGTAGTATCAAAAGCTGGATCTTTTAAAAGCACGACGAATGAGTATAGACCCAAAGGTGTGCAACAAAGTGCCGCTGAGCCACAATGAAAAAACCACAAGTGCACAAGTGGGCGATTTGCACGCATGTTCGCTCAAGGTCATGTCACCACCACCATGTCACCATCCCTCCTTTCACATTACTGACCGCTCGGAAAATATGTCTGATAGTGGTTATTTTGTGTATCCAGGTGGTCACATTTACGGCGTTGAAAATCAGCAGTTAAAATTATTAGGGCTGTCGTGCAGTCGACGTCGGCTTTGCTCAGTTCGAGCATTTTCATGCCATGCGATGCAACGGGCTCTTCTTCTGTACCACTGCCACCCCTTGCTACTTCTGTCATTTGACCACTAATGCCAATCAGCCATTTTCTAGCTGGTTGTGCCAACAATGATATATAGACAAGACAGAAAGGCATCAGCAGTACGCCGGTACGCAGTACCGACGCTTCGCTGCCGCGCAACCACCATTGGTCGTACGTGGGTTGTGTCAGCTTATACGCCGTAACGGCGCTTCGCTGCCGCGCGACCACCACCATTCGCGCACGGGCTGAGTATACCGCGAGGACGCCCACCCCTACGCGGATTCGAACCGGTGACCTTATGGTTGGAAAGCAAACGCGCCAACCACTCGGCCACCGGCCGTACGTGGGTTAAGGATACTGCAAGGGTCACGCTGCCCCTACGCAGACTCGAACCAGCGCCCTCGGATTACAAGGCAGACTTGTGATCCTTAGGGCTATGGGCAGGCAACAACAATGTTATATAAAAGTTTACTGATTAGTCCCAGCAACTCACAATCGAGATAGTCCAACCAAAAGACCGGAAAAGCACTAGTCGAAGTGAGACGACTTGTTCTATAGCTTATGGTAGTCAACGTCTACCATTTGTCCACGATACACGGTTTACTTGGGTCTATGCTTGTTATCATTGTTGATTATTTGGCCGGTGCCAGAGCGAATAAGGCACCTGCCTTGTAAGGTCACCAGTTTGAATCCGCGTAGGTGCAGATGACCTCACAGTATAGCCACTCCACACTGGTTGGGTCTTCAAATTCGCTCGTTGCTATTATCAGCGGGATATTATGCCACACTGCTCATTGCGGATTATTCATGTTTACAGCGATTATTTTACCTTTTGTTCAACTGAACCAATTTCATAACCACCATCCTGTCCTACTCTGTTGATGATGTGATATATCCTCGAAACAGTGTACGAAAATCGCCGCTGGTTGAATACCTATGCAAGATCAGAAATGCATACACGGGAATTATCAAGAAAAGTAAAGGAAAAAAGGTAACTCACCGTACCGGTTGGCAAGCTAGACTCAAGCGCTGTGCCTTAAACTGGACATAAATTCCGCTGATTCTGTCCAGCAATATGCAATCACTTCTCGTGAAGATTGCTGATCTTACAAACATTATACAGCGAAGATAATTTGTGAGTGCAGTTATAGTGGTGGTATTACGGAAAAGTTGGTTGCATTGTTACATCGGTGATGAAATCGTTAAATGGGAGTAGCGCTACCGCCACATTAGATACAACCGCCCAGGATAGCTCCAGCATCGCGGAGGAGGTATCACCACCTACATTCGCGAAGATTAGTGTAAATCTATTTCAAGACTCATCAGTAGGCTGCCACCTATTAGAACGCAAACTAAAGTGTCTGTGAGGTTTCCTGTTGTAGTTGGAAACGCGTATGTACCTCATAACACACCGTTGTTCGAGCTGCGAAAGTTTGCATATCACCAACCAACCAATGGATGTTCTTTCTGTGTTCTCGCTTGTAACATAAATAGAAGTGGCACAGCTTTCATTATCACCAATTTGGTGGAATTCCTCACCAAATCCGATATGCATGTAGATTTAGTACTTGTTAACCGATACAAGCTTTCCACACAAAGGCTTTCTCCCCTTTGTCAATTCTGACCATTGCATCGTAAAGATATGTCCCAACTTATGCAGTAAAACCAATTATGTTGCGCTGACAACAACGCCTTCCAGGACTGTTAAACGACGGAACTGCTTAACAGATAACATCGAAAACAAATAAATCCTGCTCAACTGATGTTTCAATTTCGATCATGTTTGTGGTCCGCCACTATCACTCCTTTACATCGGCGCTTACAACTGTCTTCTCCATTTCCACCGTAAGATAACATTTAGTGTATAGCACCTTGTGATATCATGGCTTGGGGAGGCGTGTTTATCTTGTCTTATCGACGTTCACAATACTCGAGAAATGGCTAGCCGTACAACCTCCTCCTGTTGTCAGCTGGGTGGTTCAGGTAAATCCCGTTCTAGCAAATGGTTCGGCTTCAGTGTTCCAGGATGTCGTTGGATTTCACCTGGCAAACGTTCTCCCTATAAAAACCACAGATATCCGTTTAACAACACTGTGACGTGGCGGATGTGACTCGCCACTAAATAAACTCACTGCCTCTTCCCTTTTCCGGAGGACCATTCACGCACCATGAGCGTCATCCGATTCGAAGCGTTCCATTGATTTCCCCTTTGATGGTGAACCCAGCGAACAAAAACACACAGAGTCACATTTACCTAATCACACAACATGGCTACTTTCAAATACAGCCATAAACATACTTTTACATGTTGACAGACACATACATTCCTATACTATTTGTCAATATACTAATTTGTACGATTTCCGATCCTACATATCTGTATTACCATGCTCGCGCCCTTGATGGTGTGCCTCGCAATGACGAGCATAAACTATTTATTTATTTATTTATTTATATCAGCTGTCAACTTTCACTTCCTCCCGATGATTTCGACTGTTCGTCATCCGTACATTATGCACATCACTAAGATCCCTAAATAGCTACGTCAGTCATCTCTCTTTCCCAAATGCTTAAGATCTAATTGAGCCAGCTGATATTGAAGTCTTTAATCATTTTTTCTACCTTCTGGTTCCATTGATCTCTGCGTTCTGGTTACTACTTGTCAACCCCATTTCTTCTCCTCCTTCCCATGTTCCTTCCGTTACTCTTTCCTCCAGTGAGTTTAAACAACCGTGCGATTGTACACGCTTTGGCTGATGTCTGATCCACACCTCATTGAGCATTGCTCTTGTTCATAGCTTGGTCTAACATGACTTGGTTGCGCACTGGTGTGTGCGCATTGTGCACTTACTTTTGCATTTCGCGCTGCCTGCGGTCTGTATTCTTCGTCGAACGGTACTATGGCATTTTTACTACTACTGCTATGATACCTGTACATTTTTAATTCACCATATTGTTCAGTAGTGTGCCACTTAGTTATACTCTATCTGCTCTCCAGACCAACGAATTCTCTTGGCTTATGTGACCCATCACTTCTGTTACCGGTAATTTTCTCCAATCTTTCACCACATGTTTGGTATTTTTCATCCAACCAATCTGCACAGTTTTAGCTGTTCCATAGCGTACGATCAAGGAGTCGAATTGCTCTATCCTGAAGAGTGTTTCATGGTTGCATCGATTAACAAGTAGCGTACCTGTCGATTGATTCAGCTTGATTAGTTTCTGAAGTTTTCAGTGTTACTCCCGAGTAGTATCTGGCTGTATTTCCAATTTTCCGCATTACATAACTCCTAATAGTGTTCAATCCGATCTCCCTTTTCTATATCTGCATCTAGCGCATATGCTTTTCCGCCCCCTTCCGGATCACCATCGTCTTCATACGCTCACTATCCGAATCTTGGAGCATCACCTTTCCACAACACCATGGACATTGTGAACTGTGGACCCTTCAGTAGTCCACAAGCACATTTTTCCAACACACCTTATTCAAACTTTCCTTATACGAGTCAAACTCACACCCCACATGGTGTCCCTGACTTTCGATTGGACCGTAGAACCGATCGTTTTGCTTCAACACCTTCCTTCGTTTCTTCACGGGGACTGAGCGGAGTAACGGATGAGTCGTTTTGGGCTTCGAACGACTCAGGCACGAGATCTCATTCTTCCCGTACACCTATAACTCCTGCTAGAAATTACTGGATTGCTCGAGCTCTATCGGATCCGTGGTCTAACATTACTACTGTCCAGACCCCTAGTCCCGATTGCCTTGTTTCAAGACCGATTCCTCAGAGACATACCATTCTGTTCACTCCACGCGAACTCCGCCGTAAAGCACAGCCTGATGATCAACTCGATGAAGTAGAGTGTTACGCCAAGCGATTTTCCTACCAATCACCGCCCCCTCTTGAACATGATGCACCATCTCCAACCGTTGTAGTGCCATTGTGACACTTTGTTATTGCACGATCTTCGATCTCTTCTAATGGGTTTGTATGGTTTATATCCACCACCAAACCGATTTACTTACCATGCCCCCAATTTTTTCTGCCTCACGAGCCTTGCAGTTTAACAAATGATTGGGGTTTGAAGAACAATGGAATATTAACGTACATTTTACCCATTCCTGACGGGAACCCATTCCTAGTTGAAAGAACACTATCTTCAACACGAGTGTTTTAAGCTTTTTCGACCATAAATTTCACTCAAGCACTTAAATTGTTGAAATTCTTGCCCTTTTTGCTTGGCAGCCTACGCGACCGACAAGGTTGAATCAAAAATCAATCCTAGCGAACACGTTTTTGCTAATCTTTATCAACCTAGTACAATAATATACCAGTTGCATCGATTAGACTGCTGGGGTCGTTAAAACGGGGTAAAATCAGTTTACAAGAAGTCGGCTATCGCCATTAATCAGGTCGATGTCCGAGCCTTCACGCGATCTAATTGAGTAAAAACCACTACTCGATCTGGCCAGGTCAGTTGTAAGGCCTGAACAAATCGCTTTTTAGTGCACGATTTTGGTTCGTACAACCAGATTGCTATAGGTTCAGCGGCCTCGTATCCGTCTGCACATAAACCCCGATCGATTATCCGGGGTATTGTAAATTATTTGGAATCTTTCGACTGGCCTAGGGTTGTGGCCTGTGTCGGCAAGGTGGGCAGCTATGGCTGAGTTACATACCCTTCTGCATCCGGTCGCTTGTCATGCCGGACCGCGTTCTTTCATTCTCTCCGATAGACACCTAGTCGTACGACCAATATATCCGGATCCACAGGAACAGGTTAATGAATAGATTCACATAGAATTTCCAAACAGTTTGCCTCCTTTGCTAACTTGGAAAGCACAATCAGAAGACGAAGTTCGGCAGCTGCATGCATTTCCTATCGTCTCACCAGTGCCGATAGCGATAACCGGTAATTTTATATAACAGTTTGTGAGTACAGACATACATACAAACAAACGCGAGAAAAAAAGGTGTCTTTCTTCTACAACCAGGGCAGTCTGAGGCTGACTGGTAATTGTGTTTGAACACAAAGCATTAGCTTAATCCGATTAATGACAACAGCCTCGGCGAACCGGAGGAGCCGGGAATTGGTATGGCGAAGCAGGATTCTAAACGCCTTGTTGATCTCAATTCGGTGACCGGATGTCAATAAGGGCCTGCCGGTCGAAGATGCTGGCGGCCTGCATACACACGTAGTCTGATTTGGGCTTGCTTGCTGAATAAGTCCGCATTGAACCCATTTTGGTACATGCTCCTTAATTCGGGAACTCAGTGTTCTATTAGATCTACCTATGTAACTATCCCCACAGTTACATACGAATTGACATACGCAGTGGGAGTTGGCGCCAATAGGCTGAGTTTACTTTAGTGGAGGCAACGGTAGCTTGTGAGTTCGGTCGATGATTGCAACTTCGGCAACACAACTGTGCTCTGTGTGGCGGAAACCAGACGACTTCTGGTCCTCAAAGAAGCAATGTCACCCTTAAAGGGCAGCCCTAAGAATACCTTTTCCTTAGGCACAGTAGGTACAGCAACTTTCATTTCACGGATTTCGCTGTGCGTCCGGATACATTTTCGAGAGTAGCCATTAGCAATTAACGTGTTGGTAATTAGTTCTACTTCATCGGCTAGACAATCGGTCGAATATATTCGTCTGGCGCGACTAAACAGGGTCTTCACAAGCGTTCGCTTGTGCCGCATTGGCATAAGTCTCCTAAAATGCAGATACTGTCCCGACCACGTTATTTTTCGATAGACAGACCATTTTACCAGTCCGTTCTCCATGCGGCTGATAAGAACATCCAAATATGGAAGACAGTTCTGTTGTTCGACTTCGTAGGAAACCCTCGAATTGACATGCGAGGAGTTAAAACGCGCCACTAGCTGTGCGATCTGCATTTCTGTTGAACTGAACACCAAGATATCGTCTACGTAACGTTTGTAATAGGGTAACTGCGCTATTTCTTCGGGTAGGCTTCGTTCTATCATCAGCATGAAGAAATCCGCTAGTATGGGACCTAGTGGGTTGCCCATGGCTATCCCATCAATTTGGCGATACGGTATGTTTCGGAAGTAGAAATCGACATTCTCTGTGCATAGAAGTAATGATTCTCTTAAGAATTCAACTGGAATCGGCAACGGACATTCAGAACTCTCTGCTAATTCGCAGATGTAGTCAACGATCTGGTGTAGCGGCACGTTAGTAAAGAATGCTTCCACATCTAAGGAACACATTACATTATCGGACAAGTTCGTTTTATCGAGATCTTCGACAGGCTGGAAGGAATCTTTGAGACCATATAGATTAAACTGAGCTTTTAGCGGAGGAAGCACATTAACCAACATAGAATTATCGTGGACAAGTCTACTATCATCGTGGCTGGGCTTCCCGTGGCAATCTACGTATGTAGTTTTGCTTCGGCGAACGTCCGTCTGAGCTCTTGGGATAGTCGTCGATTAAGAATTTGGGCAACGATTTCTCCTTTATAAGGTTGTAAAAAAATTGCTTTTCTGTTAGCCGTTAAAACAATCAGTGTGTTCACCATCTCCATACGAACTTTTATAATGTGAGCTGTAACCATTTTCCCGCAGCAACGAGCCTATTCGTTGTAGTTCACCTGCAAGCGTTTCATGCGGGCAGATTCTTTCTGCTCTACTGACCAGATTATGAATTAAATTTCGTTTCAGCTTCAGTGACAAGAAGCTGTGGAACTTGGTGTACTAGCCATCCCACGAGCTTATTCTATATACGTGGCGCTGTAATATCCAGCTATCGAGTCGCTTTAGACCCGCGTCCAAAAAGTGAAAACAGCTATTTTTCTCTACGCGGTAAAACGCATCGCATTATGCGCTTGATTAAAACTGTTGATAATATTTTAATATTCTGGGAGGACTGAAACATCATAAACATGTCATCAACATAACGGCGGTAGGGGTCAAAACGCGATGGTTGCTTTTAGATTCCCTTTTTCAACCATGAAGATATCAGCCAGTATTGGCCCAAGTGGGGAGCCCATCGTCACTCCATCTCGCTGTCGGTATATCTCCCCGTTTAATACAAATTGAACGTTAAACGTGCATCTAAGCAGCAGTTCTTTCGACGCCACGGTGGGTATGCCGATGTTCATCCAGCTCCCCCCAAACATATTCGCAGATGTAATTTATTGTCTCAAATATCGGTACCTTCGTGAACAATGAGGTGACATCACGAAAGCACATGGTTAGACCCGAGGCGTTTACATCTTTTATTGCCTCTACAAATTCAAAATTATCTTTCAGACTATGCCCTGCTATCCTCTTTCGGATGGGCTCAACTAGCCACTAAGATGAATCCTTCATATCCAAGATCGGCGTCAGCGGGACATTTGGCTTGTGAGTTTTGGACAAACCGTAGAGGCTAGGAATAACCGTACCCACAGGATGCTCATACTTGTAAATGTCTAATAACCTAACCCTCGTTTGGTAGCTTCTTGGGGCATTTGCAGATTTGGCTCTCGGATTGCCAACGGTCGAATCAAGCGCTGTCACAGCGTTCCTGCCAGTACTTCAATATCGTATTGGCACAGGTAGGGACGGGATATGCGACTTTTATCACGATCCTTCGGTGTATTCATTGGCTGCATTTCCTGGTTTCGGTAGATTTTACATCGTGAGTGGCCTCACAATCCTATTTTCACCCTGTGCGAACTACTGAAGCTTCGTCGCAGGAACCGCTGCACATGTTTTTGAGCGTGCGCTCATCTTAATCGATCAATCCATTCTGTTCGTTCTGCCTGCGGCTCGAAGTCGGGTTGTCGGACAACTATTGGTCAAATGGCGTTCATTGACGCTGCTCATTTCTCAGTTTTCTCCACTTTGTTGTTTACGTCGTCGCGGTATGTTCCTCTGTGGAGTCACACGGCAGATAACGAGATACTAATTGAATGAAAACTGGCCGATTTTAATTACACTAAACATTGTCTAACTGTTTGATAACCTGGAGGATCACTTTTATCGCTATGTAAGCTGCATTTATCCCTCCTTTTCGCATGTGTTTCTCACCTTAGACAGGTGTTGTCACGGGATCACTGGTCGCTTTGCGGTGCAGAACTGGATATAGTTGCTCGACTTGCATATATTGTCATGGTCACCACTGATTGCAAGCTTGTGGTTGCTGAAATTTGCTCGCATCATGCCAAGTCAGGACTGCCTTTGGCGTCAGAAGATTCCCTTTGCTTCTAAACACAGCTTGTACATCATCACAATGAGAGCTGTTTCTCGGTACTTTAAAGAGACTTGGCCGTTCAATATCCTCAGCTGTCGTTTGCTACGGCACAATACTCTTGTCACGCGTGCTTGTGTTTCCTCAAAAATGAGAGCACAGAAGCCTGCTTGATGACACTGATCTGGTTGCTTCATCTTCTCAAAGATTGGGTCTGTGTGGTTTACGTTGTTTCAGGTACCCTGTCAAACTACCTCATCGTGGTGTCAGCTGGTTCTTTGTAACCACCTCGTTCTAGTGAAGTATTCGGCGCCAGTGTTCCAGGACGTGTTGGGTTTTCGTCTGACAAGCGTTCTTCATATAAAAGGTCACAATTCACTGTTTGAAAACACTGCAATAGGTCCAATTTGACTTCTCACTAAATAGTCACTGTCTTTTGCCTCACTTCGGTGAATTATTGTAATCCAGCAAATGTATTCTGACTATGAAAAGGATTAGACCACTGTTTGTTAACCTATCAAACGAAAGGCTTATTAACTGTGCAATCAGTCAACAACTAGTGTGCGTGATTCTGTGAATTCACCACGCATTCTTGTGGGTTTGCTATTTAGCCAAATCCTCGGGATAGTATCCCCTACGAAAAACCCCCTACCGGGTGGTATCACACCCACGGACAAAAATAGAAGCTCCTGAGTCCGCTATACCTCGCTCAGCTGCCTTTGCTTCTGCTACTCACGCACCTTGTTCACGCGCGACTTGTTCATTTGTTACCAATCACTGTTGTCCGTTACCAACCGAATCCTGTTTCAATTATTCTACTTCCTATGGTTTCTTCAACGCCCATTGGCCCTTCTTTGGTCTCGATCCCCGTTCTTCAAAGTACGTACGCTCATGTAGACCGGGAAGCACGTGAGTCTCACGCGCACCTTGGAATCCTTTACCATCGATGTTTGCTGGCTGTAGGGAACGCGGTTGCAAGATCCTAGTACTGTGATTGAGTTAACCTCCCCCACTGAGCCACATTTCACCTTCGTCTATATGGTGACACAGAAGCAACCGCGGCAAGCTTGGCTGCCGTTGTTGTAGCACTAAGTATCAAAGCCGAAGCCGCATTGCTTGACTGGTACCCGATTAACAGCCTACTGTGTGCAGTTCGGTTTCGTGGATAATGCAGGATCAACAGACATCGTGAGAAGTGAGGTGACTTATGATCTCAGCTTACGCTATAACTGATCGTAGTTATGCCTCAGTCAAGCATGATTTCTATCTTCACCAGCCCTTAAGCAGAGGTTTCCACTTCGATATTGTTGTTCTTGCTGGGGATCTCAACGCACGGGTTGGTCACCTGTCCTCAAATGAAAGTCACCTCAATGGTCACCGTGCACCCAATGGGTGCATCTCAGATAATGGAGGTAGACTCCTCACACTGCGAAGATAATCATCCATTTCTTTCGAGCACCAGCTTCCGGCATTCGAGAAGACGTTCCACTACTTGGCGCCCACCATCTCTGAAACGGTCATGGTCTCAGACTGACCACATTGCAATTAGTTACGGATGGCGGGGCCGTGTAAAGAAATGCAGATCCATCTAGTCCACATTTCTCGATTCAGACCATGCTCTTGTTTGTGCGAACGTATGCATGCGTTTTGGAGCGTCTCCAATGCGCCAATCGTCGCATTGTTCTCATAAAACCAATCAGGCTGCTTACAGTTTGCGCACCCGATGGTCTCTTTGGCAGCAGCTGCCACCTGGTCGCGAATGCGGTGCCACAGGTCGCCCACTGTGGCTATGTAGTCCACATCACACAAACGTGCAGCCATCGCCTTCTCCAGCTCAATACGTTTCGCCACAGTACCGAGGGAGAGAATGTTAAATTTACGCTAAATCACAGCGGGAGTGCAATACATAGATTTACGAAAATATATGTACAGTTTGGTCCGCACCCATTTGTGATCAGCGCTACACTCAGCTCCACGCAGTACACGTGTCATGCGCACTTCACGCGTGTCACGCTGACGTACGATGATATAGTCAAGCATGTGAGCGTGCCCACTCAGTGGGTGCGTCCAAATTACTATATCACTCGCACTCAGTGCAAACCGAGTGATCGTGATCGTCAGGCCGTGAGTGACACACAGTGAGCGCAGCCTGTCACCGTTCGAATTCGCTGAACCAATGTCATGCGGACCGGTAACATCTGTCCACACCAATGCATCAGGCCCAACGCGCGCGTTGAAATCCCCCAGCAGAAGGCCGAGGGCCGATAAGGCCTCTGTCAACGTGGGTTTCTCCCGCAGATTTAGAGCATCAAATATACGTCGACCCTCTGAGCCGAGGTGCAAGTGTAAAAGCTTTGAAGTATCCTCCGTTTTCAGCGTCAAGAATGTTTAGAACTAGTAGCACAGAAATGTAATCTGAAAAACTAATTTTCCAGTCTTCCCAGCATTCTGCATTCGGGGTAACCGCTGAGTCAGTCCAGAACGGTGGAAGAACGGTAGCATGCAGACATCGGTAACACACAACGCCAATTTGTTGTTTCTCGAAAAAGCCGCAGACCAGAGCAGCACCGGAACGTATGTATGGAGAAAATCGTCTGCACACACGCGTAGTACGGTTAACTCGATGGAGGTTCGAATTGCAACCAATCAAATGCAAAATCACATGATTGGCCAACAAGTGCTAAATAGAAGTGTGAGTAGGATAAGCTAATCTAGGCCGAAAACAGAAAGTATTTGAACATGACACTCCAGTACGATTGCATACCATCTTTCTCTGTATTTCATGAGGGCGTCTGCAATGGCGGATTCCATGAACTTGGAAAGAACGGTGAAGAGTTATCGGGCGACAGTTTGCCGGTTCATCGCAGTTGCCCCCCACCCCTGTAAATGTGGTGACTGCTTCATGATTCCACGTAGCCTGCATTTTGTTTAGACCAGACATATTCAACGGGAGCCATGTGACCCCCTGGGGGCTATAGACAATTCCCGGGGGCCCTGGGATGAGAACACTTTTAGGGGCCACGGGGGGCCATGCTGTGAAGTGGGTTGTGATACCGCAAGTATCAAAATACTTTTCTGATAGTTTTCACTCCGCGCACTAATCTCCCTTAGTAACTACAGGTCAGTGAAATGGCTTACGCACGCGCAAGTGCTCGTTTACATAGCAGACTTTCTGTTGCGGAGCTGGCATAGCTCCGCCAAACTTGCGCGGATTTCACCGGGTTCACCTCAAACATATGATCACCACACGGCTACTTAGATCGCACAATTGATAACCGATTCGTCCCCAGTACTTTGATGACTATCCAGAATGAACCAACTGGGCTTTACTCAGAACTCTGATGCATCTATTGCGCAAGCTGCAGTGAACCTAGCAGTTACGGCACAAAGCCACACCGACACTAACAGTTTTCCTAAGGACACTACCACTGTGTGACAACTTATGTGCCAGTCAGTCTTCCTCGCTCGGGTCTCACTGTGGTAGCGCTAGGTTACGCGATTTTAGTCTCCAGTTTCAGTTGGCAATGTTCCACCAGTTTGTATTTCTAATGGTTATAAAGAAAAGGTTTTATATATTTGTTGGTATGAAAACACATTTAACTGACATTTAGAATGGTGGAACACTAGGGTCTCAGCTCCCTTGTACTTCTAGCGGCTAACTCACGTTAGCCCGCAAGCTTCCTAATTCGAATGGCTACCTCGCGCGTAGGGTACTATCTTACGGTTAGTTTGGTGAGTATATATAATATAATGTGTACATAAGGAAACTTCTCCTTATACTAGTAATAAACAAATGCCTTGCCAGCACGCATTTGGCGCCATGTTTGGCAATAGCTAATGTATGTTATTTGCAACAGCTGGTGCTACCGTAATGTTCGTGCTCTGTCTTCTGTTCATCCAATTCACCATGTGATTCACTGAGATCAGCTAGAGACTCAGCACGCTGGAAGGCGGTTAAACGATTCACTGTCAATAATTATAATAGTATTTAACAATATCAATCCGCACGCTTTTAATGATCGTCTTTTCAAGCAGTTGTGTGAGGAGAACAGTGAAGATTTCCAGCTCCTACTTTTGCATACAGAAGTTAGATGGCACTCCAAGAGCAATGGTATGTGCTGATGATTTGGAAAAACTCAACTTATTAAATAAAACTTTTCAAGGCAATTTGAGTAATCTCATCTCGAGCAAAGATGCCATTATCGCTTTTCCGCAAAAGCTGGAAGTATATGCCCGAAACATCGGACGTCGGGAATTTTCACAGTTCCCAACTGCTTGTTTATGCCAGTCATTTACAACAACTCCGAAAAGAAATGAAAACTGGGTTCATGACCTGGTTGACTTGGAAATCCCGATTTGGGTTTTGGATGAATTTGATGTACAGCTCTGCGATTTTGGAGCCGAAATGCAAGGTCTCATAGGGCTTAAAAATGACACTAGCACGATCCAAATTCACGCTATATAAAAGGAATTTTTGGATAGACTGATGTCCCGGACTGTGGGAAATAGCTGAAATATCTTTTCTTGTTTTTCCATCCACATACATGGTTGAATGTGAATTCAGAAGACTGGTTTCTCTAACTAAAGGTAGAAACAGATTAGACATCACAGCATGAGGAGATATTCGAGTTTCGCTGTCAAATCTGGAGGCGGACGTAAGCAAGCTTGCTCAAGGACATCAGGCTCAAGGCTCGCATTAATATCTAGACAAACATATTGTTATGAAATTACTACACCTCCTAATTCATGACACGCATTATAGTTAAAAAACAGCAATAATTAAATGCTAGTTTAAATATTAACGATGATTTTTATGTACTTACAGACATGTGACTTGAAATTGTCGCACAATGAATGGTATCATGAGGCTGTGAAACTACAAAACTGAGGCTTATAAAGGAAAGAGCAGTTATCTCAACATTAAAAATTTAGCTGTCATAGCAGAATACCAATATGACTACTGGAATTCACAGATTTGGGTCTGTTAGGTGTTGCGGATTACTGCAATTGTGATGACCAAGGGTGGGGGCCATGAGGAATGGAAAGGTTCAAAAGGGGGCCAAGGTTGTATAAAAGTTGACAATGTCTGGTCTAGATGATGTTTTAAGAACCGGTGCAACGGTTCAGCCAAGTTGCTGGCCGCTACTTTCAATAGCCTTGGGTGTAGGTTAACCGCAGCAGAACTGTGCACACGCAGTGACATCAGTCGCTTCAGTACGTCCGCGGTAGTAAATGAGATGTGGCTAAGTTCTGGTGGTGGCTTGATCGGTGTCAGAATTGAGGGGGATATCAGTGAGTTCTAAAACTTACACCTGAATTTTTGTCTTAGAGCGTTGAACGTTTCTTGCTCCGCTTGCGCTTGTCTTTATGCGTGTTCAGAGAGGGGCACCATGCTGTACGTTACGAAGTCCGTTGACATGATTGTAGTAGCCTGGGGGTGGGTCTGAATCTCTTCGCTAAATCCTGCTAATTGTTCAGTTGGTCCTTGCAAATCAGGCTGACGCAATGATTCCGCTCGGTTAAGTAGGTCTTCCGGTTCTCCGTGTTCGGACTGACTTTGTAAGCTTGCCAAAGTTAGTCTCTCAAAGACATACGTTTCCGCATCCGACTCCTCAGAAAGGAATTACCTTTTTGAGCTGCATTTTGTAGTCTCTGATGAACAGGTTGACGAATTTCTTCAATGCACTGTCAGGGCCTTGGTCAGTTATGAACGACCGATCAGTGACTTTGATGAAAACGAATGGCATATGGTATTGTGTTATGCTACGAATATCTTTCTTGTCCTCTTTGGAATGCTCCGCATAACGGACGTATTGGAAAAGCAGTGTCGTCTGATCGCTGCGTCTCCACGGACTGCACACTGTTTCTGAGTCCATCATAAGTTCCTCACTGGTAACCACAAGGTTAAGGGTGGCCGGTTTCTTCCCTATTCTAATTCTGTAGGGAAGGTAATGTGATTATAAATTCGTAGGTCAGCGACTATCTCCTATAGTACGGCTTTAAACTGTTCACTGGAGGGGCTGGAACTTCGACAGCATGAAGTTGAAGTCTCCGACAAGGAGAACGTGGCTGTAGGGCTGTGCTATTCCGGTCTTCAGAGCATTAGTTAAACGCTTGTTCATTTCTACAGTTGACATCGGGGACGGTATACGCTGTTCACCATACATATATCACCACTTCTGAATTGCAAACGGCACCAAAGTCAGTCAATAACTTGAGTCTCTGGATTATTAATGATTTCAAAATGCAAGTAACTGCGATGGTACAAAAGGACGCCACCTCCCCTAATTGCTCACTCATTTCGTACAGCGGAATTGTTTGGCAAGGCGATCTCAACATCAGTGATTTCGTCGTTGAGCCAGGTTTTGGTTACCATGATCATGATCTTGTCCCACGACGTCGAAGCTTGGCGACAATGAAGCTCAGAAAGCTTGCTGTGGAAGCCATGTGTACTAGCGTGAAAACAGGCTGGTGTCTCAAATGTCAGAAGTATGTTTAGAGGCGTGGGTGTCGGGTGAGACTTCAAGCTGACATTATGAGGTCAACAACTAGTCGTTATTTGGGTGAACTAAAGGTATTGGAGTTTGAGCCTCTTCATGTCGGCTGATAGAAAGCTGACGTGATGAAGTTCCGATTAAAAGGATTATTGGGCAAGTCGTTGCTCATGGGAGAGCCTGTTGCGGACCGCAGCTGTATGACTCAAAAGCAATGCTTGCTGGGGTAGTTGATAAGCCTGAATGCTTTCGCTCTGTGCCCGATCGACTGGGATCTGATATTAAGCGTCTACAAGCGAATCTTTAATGGGAACTTGTTGCGACACATACGCCGCATCGCGAGCTTTATTTCCGCCACGCGTTTGGACTGAAGCATTACTTTTAACAGTTCTGGGCCACACCCATGGAAGTTCGATGATTATGGTAGTCTTGAGATCGATTTGGTTATCACATTTTGGAGTTAGAGCACTTCACATATGTAACACCACCCATCCCAGTCTTGAGATTTGGCTAAGGATGCATCCGAGGCCTGAAACTCTAGGACACCAGGAATGAATAACAAAGTTTCGTTCTTCAGCTAGTGGTGGTTATCCGGGTTCTGTTGTTTTTTCGCTGGCGTTCGCTACAAGGTCGTCCGCAAAAGTACGAACACCGCTTAATGTAGTCTGAAGAAGAGTGGCTGACAGGAGAACCGCCTCAACCTCGTCCGTCGATTGTTTCGTCACAAGTAAGAGCCGTGGTTTACCGTAGTGGGGGGAATTGGTGCCGTACGATGCACATCCTGCCGGACGGCTCGGTGTGGACGCGTATTAAGTAGCATAAGAAGTCCCACTACTTTCTGTCGTCCAGCAGCTTACATTTTATAGAGTTTGCACTAGATTCATGGACGTCGAAACATACAATTGGCAGTGACTCGTGGGCTTGTCTAAAGCTCAGCGACCTGAGAGAGTCTGAGTGGTTCGTGGTGTGAGTTGCGTACGGATGGTACTTTAGGCGCCTTGTGTTTTAGTGTCTGGCATGGACTGAGATGTTACTCCTTGTGTGTGAGCAGCTGAAACAGTGGCGTACCAAGTCCCGCGTTCGGCGGTCAAGCATTAGTTACGGTGTGCCGGTGTAGTATAGACCACAGATTTGCTCTCAAGCATTAGCTCTTGAGCTGAGGTGGGAGTCGTTGGAGTAGGTGGAACTCGGCTGTTTGTGCGGTTTCGGGTTACAGTTGTCGACGTAATTAGCTTTACCTAGTTAATCTTACTACCGGTTTGGTCATCCTATATGCCTGCGGTTGTAGGAGATTGGTGTACACTTGTTCCATTCCTGACACGGATAGAAGCTGACGTGCGCCGATCTGTCACGTGTTTCAAGTGACGGTCGATTGTGTTTCTCACACTACCTGTTTGACAACCAGAATAACCGTCTGCATTCAACTTATGATCTGCCAAGGTGGAATGAGATCTCATCGGAAAAATTGATGCTTGTGATTCTGGGGAAACAAGTCGCGTACGCATCTTTCGGTTCGAGCCTGTCAACCTTTCCTGGCTTGTCCTCTTCACCAGAGAATCGAACCTAGCGGTTATCCACTGTTCAACTTTCGCTAGTAATTGATCGTATTTATGGACTAGTACTAGCACACTCTTGCCGACTGGCGTGGTCAAACAAATCTGACACAACCAAGAGACCACTGGCGAGCTGCTCTGCTCTCTCGCCTGCCGTTGCGAAAGGTTATTCCACTCTGGATGGTAGTGTTTGGAACAGAACGCTCAGGCTACCCCTCTTTTCACAAGACACTTACATTTGACATCTCCACATATGTGCTTTATCGGAAGCTCGTTTGGAGACACGTTTATTAGCTCACTGCTATTTTCCATAGTGCCAGTTACTGTCGTGTTATCAGTTGACTGATTACCGCACCTGGGGTAGATGAAGGTCAAACGCAGGGGTTGCTGAAGTATGGGTCGTATAGGCTGTCGTATGTGTTGACAGGCGCACGTAGACATTAAGCGAGGTTTGGATGTCCCTTGCTTTCCGCGTTCCGCGTTGCAATAAACGACAGCGTTGAGAGTACAAGTGCAACTCAGGCGACACGTGTCGTGAAGTTAATTACCACACAGTAGATCCAAGAGGCGGGGTGCACTGGATAGCGCTCGTCGAGCTGGTTCGAATGAGTGCAGACACGGGAGCGTGCGATGAGGATTACACGAATACTTTTGAAAAGAGTTAGCGGACTGGAAAGTGCAATCTCATGGTGTGACCTTGCAAGTGAGGAGTAGGAAAATCGACTCCACGCGCTTGGGTTACAGATTTTAAACCTTTCAATTTGGTCCCAAACTTTGTTTCCAATTCCCTGACTTATCATCACACGTTGGTAGTTTTACATCATTTTACACTCTTGTACTTGCATTCTTGCATAACAGGAGTGTCTGCAAATTTTCTGCTGGGCTGACCGTTTCTTGTGCACACCTGCCTTCCCATTGCGACACAGTTGGGACCAGCCTTGAGCACTCCGAAAATTCCTCCGGCGTTGCCTTTACATGGGCTGTGGCCGCACTTCTCCTGATTAAAAATGCCGTCACACTCAGTATAAACTGATGCTTAAAGCCTACTAGCACTATACTGAAGAAGTTAGGCTTTACCGAAAGTTCTTCAGGGAGACCGAATTGAACAATAAACAATGATTTATAACGGGTAAAAATGCAGGTGCTTGACATGTCCCGTAGGGTGTTTAGAGTGAGAAATGAGAGATCAAGGGATAATGGAGTCGTCAATTCGGGCGATTACAGATTTAACTTCGCTGCCGTATAAAGGGTTTGAAATTATAATGTACGCACACAAAGCCATAAGGGGGAGCGGTTATTGATCACGTAATAGGCTCGAACAAAATAACAATTGCAAGGACAACGCTTACTCGTGTGTAACTATCTTGGGTCGACGGGATACAGTAATCTAGTTTCTATAGTAGTAGCGTTTCTCAAATTTTGTGCAAGGGGTTTGGAGTGAATCATTCTCGAGTAGGGTTATGACACTATCCACTGTCTGTTGTGCATTAGTGCTAGCATCTGGTGGTCATAGGCTATAGCACGTAGTGTAAATATGACAGAGTATCGTCGAGGTGTTTTTTGAAAAGGGATAGGGTGGGTGCAATTACTACATGTTCCGGGAGGGCGTTCCAAGGTTGTGACACTCGAAGGGAGAAATAGTTTCGCCGACATTCCAGGCGGCTGTACTGCGTGACCAACTTAAACTGTTGACCTCTTAGCGGGGTGTTTTGACTGAGTATTAGGAGGGAATGACGTGCGTGGTTGGGGTTTCTCAGGATCTGATTATGAGATCGTCCCTTAGACGCCGATAACATCCACTGTACATTTTGAGGGTCTTCAGTCTGAGTGGGTAGGGAAGGCAGGTCAAACCTCTGACGCTCTTCGTTGCCCTACGTTGTGCAGTATCGAGCGCGGTGAGATGGTGCTTGAGCCAGGGTTGCCAAGCTTGAATAGAGTATTCCGCGTGCGGTCTCACGTCCGCACTAAGCATTTTTGGAAAGACTGAAGGGTCAAACTTCCCGAAAGCTCTGCGAAGAAGGCCGAGGTACTAGGTTCACTTCTTAGCTGCCTAATCAGTCTGCCTCAAACAACCGAGGTCGGCTTGAACTATCACGTCGAGATCACATTTGTGAGAAGCCCGCTGTAGAATTTGTGGTCCAAGGCAGTACTTGTGCATACTCTTGTGCCGTATGCTGAGAACTTTGCATTTGCTTACGTTGAAATGCAGCATGTTCTCGATGGATCATGTGTACGCTTTGTCCAGGTCCTACTGTAACACTGTGTGATCCTCCACTGCAGCTATGGTACGCCATACCTTTAGATCATCAGCAAATAATAAACAGTTAGCAGACAGTACGCTCGCGAGATCATTTATGAAGACCAGGAACAGGCGGGGTCCAAGTACCGATCCTTGAGTTACGCCGCGCTGAACTTCGGTGGATTCAGACAGGTTGCTTCGAACCCTCACATTCAGGTGACGTTGTACGAGAAAGTCTCCTATCCAGCCCAGCACAGGAGCGCCGATTCCATATTTCCGGAGTTTGTGGAGGAGAATGCGACGGTCTATACGGTCGAATGTCTTTGAGAAATCTAAGTAGGCCGCGTCGATTCCTACACCAGTGTCCACAGATCCCGTCCAGCTTGCACGAGCAATCAACAGATTTGTGGTACAGGAGCGATTATGGCGAAACCCGTGCTGCTCCGGAACGAGAATTTTGTTGTTCTCAAGGCACCCCATCAAAACCTCAGCTACAATGGACTCCAAAACCTTGGAGATCACAGGAAGTAGTGTTAAATGGGCGATAATTTGCTGGATCAGCACGATGGCCACTTTTGTAGATTGGCGTGACGATTCCGTGCTTCCACATCGTGGGGACGTGCATCTCGTTCAGACATCGTTGAACGAAAATTGCTAATGGTCCTGCCAAACTCATGGCAGCAACTTTCAACGCCTTTGGACGGATGCCGTCCGCATCCGGGGAGCTGAACTCGCGCAGAGACATCAGACTCTTCAGTACAGCTGCGGAGGTAAACGATATGTGGTTAAGCCCTGATGGCGGCGTCGTCTGCTTAGCCAGGATGTATGATGATTGCACGCTTTGGAAGGTACGGCCAAATTGTTGTCCAAGAACTTGGCCGCCTCTTGTGCGGTTTGGGCTAACCCGCATGCTGTGTGCAGAGCAGGAATACCGCGCTTAATACGGCGCAAATTGTTTATGTGTCTGTAAACCAGTTTGGGATTGGAGCAAAATTTTCCTAATAGACCTTGTTGGTTCTTAAGTTTATCCTCCAGGACGAGTTTGACACAGTGGTTCCTTTGTATTGTGTAGACATCCCAGGTATGATCGTTCGGGGAGGCTATGTAGGTGTGCCATGCCAAGTCCCTTAATGTCATGCACTTACGTGTCCTGCTCCTTACGAAAGACTTCATCCTTTTAGGCCGGCAAAGTTTAGTTTCAAAAGTCCTTGCAACGAGCTTGTTAAATATGTTGACGAATTCTCCGCAGGCCACCTCAGGAGTCAAGTCGGCTAAGAACGACCAGCTCGTTGCATCAATGAGGTCGGACAGGTCGTCATAGTTGGTTACGACATGATATTCCTCGGCATGCTCTTTAGGATAATCCGCCTAGCACATGTAATGAAACACTAGCGTCGCATAATCACTGCGGCCCAAAGGAGTATCGGTTGTCACTCTCTCGACCGTCAGTTCTTCATTGGTGAATATTCGGTCCAATATGGATGGCCTGTCAGTTCCCCTGAATCTGGTAAGCGTAGTGACTTGGCCATAAAGAGGGTAGTCTGAAACCAGATCTTGCAAGTCTGCTTTGAATTGCTCTGCTGGTGTAGCCTGGGATTCTAGAGCATGTACGTTGAAGTCACCGGTGACCAGAATGTGGCTGTACTTCCTGTTTATCACTTGCCTCAACGCAGCCATCAAGTTGCAGTCCATCTCCGGAGTAGACGATGTTGGGCGGTAAACAACAACCAATAGGCCAAGGTGGTTTCCTCTCAGCCGGAAATTACACCAAGTGGAATCAGGTACGTCGCTTTCCCAAGCGTTTATGGGCTCGCATTGCATGTTGTTACGAAAGTAGAGGGTTACCCCACCACATTTGCGGGCTCGATCCTTCCGGACAACGGACATGCCTGTTAGCGCGATTTCAGCATTCGTTATCTCACAGCGCAACCACGTTTCGATGACAGCGATGAGGTCCCAAGCTGCTGACACGTGCCTAAGTCTTAATTCAGCTACTTGGCTAAGTAGACCTTGGGCATGTGTGTACTTGTGTGAGGGCTTCTCGGGGACCAAAATTGTGTTAGATTGGATGAATGAAGCAAGTGAGTATACGCTGACCAATAAAGTGTCGGAGACTAATCATTTTTTGATGAGTCGCAGACTCTCGAGACTAATTTGGTATGTTGTCAAGTATCAGATGCCCCGGATCCCGGTGTTTGCTTGTTCTCTGCTGTGTCCCTCCGGATATTATGATTACTGTTGAAACCGTCCCCGAGTCGGGTCCTGCAGTTGGCGTTTTCATTAAGAGTTGTGTCTCTACTGAATTGGCATTAGAAGGTGTTGGTGTTCCTGCTGCTTTCAGATGAATTTCTGTCGGCAATCTGCAACGGAATTTAGTCCAGTTCTTTAGTAGGAATTGTGCCGTTAGTGTTGATTGTAACACAAGTTTTAATAACCTGGAACCGCACCCCTTATAGATTGATGATATGGGGATCCTTGTCAACGAGGTGGCCACGACATGTTTGATAGAAAGAGCCTCTCGGATGTAGTGTCATTGCTCGCGGTCGTGCATCTGAGCATCGTCGGAAGAGGAATCAGTAAGCTCAGGAACACAGTGAGCAATCACTGTTTTCTTATCTTGACTTTTTCTGTACCTCTCTTTGTTAGCGGGATCCACTGAACGTTCTTTCCACGGGATTTCGGGTAGTATGCTCACTTCACTTGAGTCGTTGCGGAGACGATTCGCAGACAGCAGAACGGCCTCAGTCTCGTCCGCCGAGTTTAGTGTTACCCGAAGTAACCGGGGTTCGCCGTAGTGCAACGCGTTTGGATGTCGCGAGATTCTTTTTAATGTCGTGGGATTAGCATGGACTCCGATTGACGTACAGATGGAACCCCACTGATTTCGATCGTCCGTCAACTTACCCTTAATTGTATTGGATTTGGATTCGAGGACATTAGGGCATACAATGTTTAGGACACCATGGTTGCGCCTGGTGGCTACTGGTTCTGGATTTCGAGGCTTAGTTTCCGGTGTTTTATTAAATTTGTGAACGGCCTTGATGTGTGCCATCCGTGCTGCGGCAGTTTTGTTTTCTCTAGTTCGGGCACAAAGGTTACCGGTGCTCTTTCCGGTGTTTGCTTGGCAGCAACCGATGTGTACGTTGCCGGGTTGTTCACTATTGCTGGTTGACTATAGCTTACAGTCTCGAGTGTAGTGAACAGACTACTAGGTGCAGCACACAGTACAGAAGTTGAGGCAGGCGCGCTGCAGGCACTGTTTTTACTTCTAGGAGGGAGAGAGCATGGACTTGATACTGCTGGAGACTGAGTCGTTGGGGGCTAGGTTAGGACGCTTGGTTAGCTTCTTCGGCCTGGCTAGGGAATTCGGGGTTATTTTCACTCACAAGTGCAGGCCCGTTTCCTCCCATGGGAGTAACTTTGGCGCTCACCAGTTGCTCGACCGCTTCTGTTAGTCTTTCTCACCTCTTCAATAGCACAGCTAGACAGCTAACAAATAGGCTAGAATTGCATACTTGGCAGAACTAAAACGCCTCTGCCGTGTTAGTGTAAGCTTGTGTTGGCCCCGTCCCAAGACAGGTAGTGTGATGGGATTTCAAACACCTCCTACATACCAGACCATTTTTTTTACCAATTTAGCACATGATTCGCATTTGCTATTCATACGAGACATGTTCACAGTAGGCGTGCTGTTTTAAGGGGTAGCAAGAGGTCAGAAATACCGACGCACCGCGTTTGACTTCGCGTCACTTTTCGTTGTGTGGCTATCGGCGCTGGTTTGAGGTCAGGGGGTCAGGCGTGTCGTGTCCAGATGAGTCACACGTACCTTAGGGTAGACAGGAGACTGCGTACTATTGTAGCGACCTGGAGATTCCCCCGTATGACTGTGTAAACTATTCTAAAATATTCTAATTATAGCTTTCTTATGTATTAGGGAACTATTCGGTTTGCCTGTTGGGACGTTGTTCCCGTTTGTTGGAAACACGAAAACGATCTCCGCCTTCGGCGCGCTACTCGACTGCGAACGACGCTCTGTCAACGCACTCGACGCCAACGACATTCTCCCTAGCTAGCTTTCTCCGGGTGCCCTATTTTTAGCATTAGCTAACGCTACTGCCGTCCAATAAACTTCTTCCCTAGCTTACTCTTGTGTCTTCTACCCATTGCTTTTGGTTGGCCGTCTAGTCGCGTACCGGATATATAGCGCACGATCACCGCGCTATACTGTCGATCCAGCCGGTAAATGAATAGGCAGCGATGCATCGTAGGATTGATGCAAAGCAAGATGACTTGGAAAATATTGTCTAATGACGACAGTGGCTGTTCCAAGGGCGGACCAAATTGACGACTATCGCTTTGTACAGCGACTTGAAGGAATGGTAGTAAGCTGATCGGGTGACTCTTAAAAACTTCTTTAAAATAAGACCACAAGAGTTCTTGTGCGACAAGAGGAAAAATAAATCCTCCGATAAGGTTCAAACAAGGGTGACTTCGAACTTGTAAAAGAACAGTTTGCTGGTGATCCGCGAGTGATAGATCCAATAGATGAACAATGGTAGGAGGAGCTCGCGGAGCCAAATCGAATGATAGCACATAGGTCTCTGTGAGAATAAATCCAACGACTAAAAGGCGAATAACGCAGGAGGACACTTTGTTGAGACCGCTCGGGAGCGACTAACATGCACGAAGTGCATCCCACCTGTGTCTCACCGGGACGCCCACGGGCAGAAAAGGTCACTTGGTATCAGCATAGTGGTCACTCACTGAATGTATGAATTGAAGGAAAACACCACGTCATTTATTTTCATATTTAAACAGTTTACGCCGTTTATTGTATAATTTATTCATCTGTGGGTGAATGAGAACACGCCCTCCGCATATTGGCTGTTCTCATTTCACATGGTAGGTACAGCAGGGACCGTGGTGCAGTTTACTTGGGTATTGATTCTTTGACCGTGGTGTGATTCGGCATATTGAGTTGGCTATCCTCGGTTTGAAATTGATGCTACAAACTTCGTCCTGGCTCAAGGACACACACAAAAATGAAGATTTATATGAATTTCCTACTGATCCCGTTGCATCATTGTACACGGCTTTTCGAGTTCCGTTGCAAAAAGCTGCACCATTGGTTGATTTCGGCGACCATTTGCGGACAGAAGTTTGTCTAACTCCAGTCGCTGTAAGCAGCACAACGTGCGAAGTCGTATCTGCCCCAGATGCTCCCACTAACTCTATTTAACGAATAAGTAACTTAATCATTTCTTTTCAATAAATCTACCGTTTTGGACCCTGCTTCCACTTTTTTGGAACATGATACTCTTAGGGGAAACCCTGTGCGATGGGTTAATTCGGGCAACATTTTTGGTGAGACAGATGAACACACTGCCACGTAGTGTCCAACATGATTAGCTTGTCAAGAAGCTTAACTGGAGAAGTGCGGACGATAAGTACTTCTTATCCGCCGCGCCTTTCGCCCGCACAGTTATCGTTAAGTCATGTGAATAGGTAATACTAAGTCCACCCGCAACTTACAATTCGCGCTAAGTTTTCGCAGGATTCACGAAGTCCGGAATTGGATCCCACAAGTACAAGGGTTTTATGGCACAACACCAAAGGAAAAACACCATTGTATTACAACCATAAAAAGCAGAAGACGCAGGTTGGGAGATGACGCCTTCATTTCGTGGATTATTATCAATCTCAAACGCATGCAACATTGGAACATAACTGGTGATCATAGATAGCAAAACGAATGGGATACCAAGGTAGGCTTAGAGACACTGTCAATCGTTTTTGAATGCACAGCGGTGATTGTTCGCGATCGATAACGATAGCCTCCAGTAGCTTAAGCATTTGGGGCCGCTGATCGCGCATTAGGACTGTGAACGACTCATCAGGATTGACTCGGTGACCAGTAGTCAGCAAGTACCTGGTGACCGCTGAGGTAGCTCGGTTTCCCGAATAGAATGATTCCATCGTCCCAGATTCCATGAGGCCGAGTAACCAGTTTGGAATGTGTTCATTGATTCTGACACCGAGACTTTGGTCAGTGCGTCCGACGTAGCTGTCTCTACAGATACAGATACATTTGTATAGACAGTGGGACATGCACTGCTTTGTCATAGGTTTCTTAATTGCACACATTGGCATAGGTCTAGTAGAGGTGATCAGCTGCAATTCCACCTAGTTGTAGGCTCTTTACAATGAGGCACTTATGCATTTCTCGGTGACTTTCATCACATTGTCACCTTTGAAAGGTAGCTCAATGACAGTGGGCTTCTATGGGGCTGTGAGCGTACGATCATGTTTGTTTGCTTTATAGTGGTGCTCAATAAATTTTGACGGATGGTGTCTGGGGTGCAGATCATGTTGACCCACTAATAGTGTCCGGACAAGAGAGCGTTGGTGTTGGATTGGAGAGAAACTCGTAAAATACAAATATTGGCCAGTGCAGGTCAGCTTTCTTTGGACAGACCTACTGATGGAACCGTCTGGAAGTTTTGTAATGAACACGCCTAGCTACTGATGCCAATTGTCTTGCTCTTCGTCACACGTCAGAGTTAGGTTTGGATGCACTTTGTTGAGCGTCTCGGTCGCATGCGCGATGTTCACCTCGGAGTCCACGATTGCCTTTTGTATAAAAACGTGCGAATTACACGACGGCCAGACAGTTCCATCATGCCTGTCCACAGAAAACCGACATGCGCAGGCCAATTTTTACATTTTACGAGTTTCTCTCCAATCCAACACCAACGTTCTCTTGTACTGACACTCTTTTACCGGGTCAACATGATCAGCACCTCAAACACGATAGAAGCAGAAAGGAACTTGCTATTCAACACTCTGCAATCTTACTTTGTGTTCCTGCAACCAACGTTGTGGTCCACGCTGTACGGCCGCAATTTAACTCGGCTCTCTCTTCGCCCCCTGTGTCCACTCTAATCCTCCCCACACATGGTTGTGCGTCCGCTCGTTCGAACCAGTTCGATGACCTCTACTCAGTGCTTTCCAGCACTTGGATCTAGCCTGTGTGGATTATACTTGCTCCAGTTCCCAATTTTCGCAAATCCTTTGCCGAGTTCTACGTGTGTAACCACATCATACCGGAGCTTTTTGGAAACATTTTGATCTCATTCGGAAGAAGAAACTGAGGCCTCCCCAACTACGCGGCAACCATCCCCACAAGTTGCAGCCTAACAGTTACAGTCACTGCTTCGTTCATCTACTGAACATCTCGTCTGAGGCACCTAAGGACACTTATCAGGGCTCCACCTCCATCGTCGATAAAGGCAGACCGATCAATATTCGCTGCCGCTTTGTATGGGTGTGTGCGTTCAACCGCGAGTTGTTTGATCACTGATTTCGACAGTCTGTGCTGTAAGACATCCAGCTGTCACGGCCGACTGACCTTGGTGTGGCTGAACAACTCTCAACTCGCGTGCGTATTTTGACGTGTTTGTGTGTCACTCCTGGCGCATAGAACATGCACCAAACGTGAGCGCCCGTACCACAATGGTCACTCGGATGGGCCTTGCTGTAAACGATAAGAAAGTGACTAGCACTCTAATGGTGGAACCATGTCTATTTTCCGTAGAGCATTGCTGTGAAATCCTTAGGAACGGGGTAACCTGTTCTAGCTTCATTAGATCGTACTGTCCGCAATGTATGGGTAAATCCGTCCAAAAAGTAAGAGACAAACAAAGTTGATGACACATTTTGGTTTTGTCCAACATGTCAAGTCATTCCCGTTGTCAACCGTTCATCTCTGCTCATAAAGAAGTACGATACGTCGACTGAGATAATCGCGCGTTTTGTAAATACTAAGATCGCTTTCTCGGAGGTAAATGTGGCCACACTAATACCTCGACCAGCCAAAGTAAGCTCCGCCTATAAGCCGAGGAAGTGAGCTAGACGCTTTAACTGCACTACAGAGTCTGTGTCTCTAAATCCATTGGGTCACCTCGATCCCATAATGCCAAAATGTCAACTTCCACTCCCCCAACCATAAAGGCTTCGCTTGGAGATTCAGCCATGACACGGACAGCTCAGAGCCGAAGGCAATCCGGTGTAGATAACCAGCAGGTAACGTATGCTTTGTTCGCCTCGATAAACACCCCGGGAGCGACACACGTAGGTCCAGCTTCTTTACCGAGCATATGTGGAGTGATGCCGCTTTCTCCGTCAAACCCAGTGGTGCCTTCTAAACAGCCCAAATTACCAGTGACAACTTCATAGCCAACACTTGCTAGACAAAATCACGCTGCGTTAACTATCGTGTGCACCAATGTTCCCGAGTCCAAATCTGGCACAATAAAAGGCAACTTGCTAGACGATCGCAACCAGTGGCGTTACATCTGCGATGCGATTGGTATTCGGGTCAAGCCTACTTTGTTGAGACGCCTAGCGCGTCACCCGACTTCAGTGCACTCTGGTGAACCTCGAATGCTTCGAATAACACTGAACTCAGCGGATGAGACAAAGGCTGTCTTGCTCTCAGTAGTTCGTCTTCGAAACTCACCGAGCGGAGTGCGAATATTACCTGATTTCCATTAGAAAGACCGCCCAAAAGAAGCAAGTGACCAACGCGGCATTCTTAATAGTGATAGCATGAAAAGCATATTTGTTCATGGTGTCCCAGAGCTTCTGGATTCTCCTGATCACGATGCGCAAACACATGGCCGAGAGCAGTGGTGCTACATCCGCGAAGCATTTTCTCTGGATAATGTCATTTTTAAATCCTTGACAAGAGTTCCGTCATCACCCAACCACAAGGGCTGCGGTCCAAGACTAATGAAAGTAGTATTACATTTCGAGGGAATGACGCAAGTTCTATTGGATAACTGGTCAAAGTTTCGAGCCAGGTTGCCAACAAAGGTACGTCTAAAACAGCAGGCGCATGGCCACGAGTTGTAAGCAATTCGATGGGACTTGCAAACGCCGTAAATTCTTTACCTGCGCAGTCCTGCGGAATGACTGACACAACAACACCCACGGCACACAACAGAACAGGGCGCAGCACGAGCGAAACTTCTGTTCAAGAACGCTTAACGATACCATGCAACTTGAATGAAAATCATAAACTAAAAAACGCTTAAAGGCCGGTCACTTAACGGTTGGCTTAAAAACAAGAAAAAGGTCGACATCCATCAACGCACTCTTAAAAACTAAAGTACTATACTGTATGTACGCCAACGCCCAAGGTCTTCTAAATAAGTTGGCTGAACTTAGAGAACTCCAGGACTCACAACTGTGGGACCTCGTCATGATTACAGAGACCTGGTTAAAGCTTGCGATAACCGATTCTGAAATCAAATTACCCAGTATGTCGTTGCTTCGGTAGGATCGAAATGCAAGGGGTGGTAGTGTGCTTCTTTAGTATTATACAAATCTCCGATGTGAAGTTATCGATTACCCGGAAATCCGCACTCCTGATTCGCTTTGGTGCCGCCTATGGTTGCGGAACAAGGACACATGTCTATGAGCAGTAATTTACCGCCCACCCAACTCTACGTTGGAAATGGACTCCAACGTGAACCACGTCTTTCAAGTTGCTTTGAACAAGCCCTACACCCACATTATTATCGCTGGAGGCTTTAGTTTGTGCAACATGGAAACGCCAGCAACCGACGTTTAGCAATTTAAAGACTGTTTGCAAGAGCTAATTGCTAGCCACCCTCCGTACAACCACGTAACCTCTCCCAACAGATTTCGAACTGCTAACAAGTCGTCGATACTCGATCTTGTGCTCACTAACGAAGAATTCATGGTCGACGGGATAGCTATAAGCACACTGCTTGGTCGCAGTGACCATGTAACTCAATTCTTTGACCATATATGCCGCGCGGAATATCCTGAAAAAGAGGATGATAAAGTGCATACTGTCACGCACTATAACGGGTTATCTACGCTTTTCAAGGATACATTTTGGACTTTTTTAACCGACAGACGTTGCCTGGAAAACGTTTACAAGGACGTTTAGCACACTGGTTGCGCACGCATCCGAACAGAAGTCCTTCAACCTAAAAACATATATAAGTCATATTTGACCAACGGAACACCTAAATGTATGCCCCTGAGGGATTTGGCATGGTGAGCTCACAAGTGCTGCTCGAATGCTGAAACTTGGACTGCAGACGTGATCCGTCTTAACTTCTGTGTGAAACTGATCCTCGAGGACTAGGTCAGGCAACAGCAGGAGTTAATGAAGCGATTCCGCACGAACTGTACCCTTCTTTACTGACACGTAAACGGCCTTCGAAAGGTAAAACGCGGGATTCTAGCACTGGTCACGGCTGATGGATGCACGCTATCGGCAAGGGAAGCAGCAGATCTCCTACGATTGCACTACTCCCAGGCTTTCCAGCAGGTAACGAGCCCAAATATTTTCCTCGTTTTCATTACGCCGCCGTCGGGTTTAGGCAACATTACATTCACTACGGAAGCTATATTGAAGACGTTGTTATCCTTGGGTATCCACAGTTCTCCTGGAGTCGAAAACATCCGACCGAAGACTCTGCAGGCAGTAGCTAGTGATCTAGCAGAACCACTGTCCGTCTTCTTTCAGCGATATCTAGAAGCGATCATATTCCACCAGTATGGAAGCTAGTGGTCATCACTCCTATACATAAAGGAGGTAGCCACACTAACCCTACCAACTACCATCCAATAACGCTACCTCCTGTACCACCCAAACTTACGGAATCAACCATCGCAGACGCTCTGATGCAGTATGTGGAAAGCCACTACTTAGTAGCCCCAGTGCAACATGGCTTCCGTCAAAAGCGTTCATGCACTACTAACCTATTAATTGCACGCAATAGCTGGACTGAAGCCGTTGATGATGGGGCAGAAGTCGATGTTATCTACCTGGACTTTTTAATAGCGTTTGATCTCTTAGACTATCGAATTCCCCTTCATAAGCTTCGGAACTACGACATCCGCGACCCAATCTTGCGTTGAATAAACAATTTGCTACACGAACGACGGATTAAGGTGAGAGCCCGGGATTCACTGGCCGATGCGATTGATGTGCAGTGTGGTGTACCACAAGGCTGGGTGCTTGGGTCTCGTACATTCTTAGTGTTCCTTAACGATTTGGCAAGATCAACTGCTTCCGAGTTCTTAGTTTCGCAGATGATATCAAGACAGCGAATGGTCAGAGGACCGGCCGACCACGAACGGCTCCAGTGCGATCTTAACACAGTGTCGAACTGGTCAGTCCAAAGCTCCTTACCATTCAACGTAGACAAATGTCGCGTTGTACAATTACGCCATAGACATAACTACACCTATTTACTTGGGACAAACAGCTTACACACCAGCTCCAAGGAACGTGACCTTGGTGTGATCGTACAGAGTGGCCTCAACTGTTCCAAACGGGCTGCGGTAGCTGCGAACAGAGGCAACCAGCACGTCGACATGCTGCGAAGGGCATTCGGGAGATTTGATCCATCAGTCTTCCCAAGGATACACAATTCCTACGTGAACCCGCAAGTTGAATACGCTGTCCAAGCTTGGCAATCTTGGCTGAAGCGCGACCTAGAGGCGTTAGAGGCACCACAATAAAGAGCAACAACGGATGTAAAGGGCCTGCACTATCACTCTTACCACCGAAGGCTAAAGTGGCTGGGAATTTTCGGCGGACGCTACCGAAGTCTGTGCGGAGATCTCATATTAGCGTATTAAATACTGAGTGGCCCTAATCACGTATGTTACCACTTGCTGAAACTTAACCACAACACGCAGCTCAGGGATAACTGCTTGAAATTGAAGCAACAATATAGATGTCTAGAGTGTCCAGATAATTAATTTTCCCTTCAGGTTTGACAACCCTGAAACGTATTTCCACACTTAGTTATATTCTCCCCTAATTTGGACATTTTCGAAAAAGGATTAGATGTTACTCTTACCTCCCAGCACTTTATTACCTAAAATACGCTATTGTAGATTACGTCAGTCATGCCTTTCTACAGGATATATGTGTCAAATAGACCCAAGTGAGCGACCGTATGTTATATTTCTCACGCCTTATATCAACTACCACTGCACCCCGTGTATTTCTGCACGCTCACGCTGATGTTATGTATCAAAGCATTTACCTCGGTAGACGCTCGGTAGATGACCCACATGTATTCTGCTTTCATCGAATTCGCTCCAACCATTCTACGAGACGTGTCAAGCGCTTGCCTTTATCTTGTGATAAATCATTATTCATTGTTCATCGGCTATGCACTAAAGTTTATTGACCGCCATTGTAAAGCAAACAAACATGATCGTACGCTCACAGCCCCATAGAAGCCCACTGTCATTGAGCTACCTTTCAAAGGTGACAATGTGATGAAAGTCACCGAGAAATGCATAAGTGCCTCATTGTAAAGAGCCTACAACTAGGTGGAATTGCAGCTGATCACCTCTACTAGACCTATGCCAATGTGTGCAATTAAGAAACCTATGACAAAGCAGTGCATGTCCCACTGTCTATACAAATGTATCTGTATCTGTAGAGACAGCTACGTCGGACGCACTGACCAAAGTCTCGGTGTCAGAATCAATGAACACATTCCAAACTGGTTACTCGGCCTCATGGAATCTGGGACGATGGAATCATTCTATTCGGGAAACCGAGCTACCTCAACAGTCACCAGATACTTGCTGACTACTGGTCACCGACTCAATCCTGATGAGTTGTTCACAGTCCTAATGCGCGATCAGCGGCCCCAAATCCTTAGATTATTGTAGGCCATCGATATCGATCGCGAACGACCACCGCTGTGCATTCAAAAACGATTGACAGTGTCTCTAAGCCTACCTTGGTATCCCATTCGTTTTGCTATCTATGATCACCAGTTATGTTCCAATGTTGCATGCGTTTGAGATTGATAATAATCCACGAAATGAAGGCATCATCTCTCATCCTGCGTCTTCCAATTTTATGTGTTGAATGATAAAGGGAAATGCTTGTTTCAAAGTTCCCAACCGTGGTATTTGCCAAAATGCAGTAACTCGTCAAGCGTTTCGACATTTAACAGGTAAATTGGAAAGTGGTGTGTTCAAGTGAGGGGAACCCCTGGGAAGGACAACACTAAGTGGGGTTATACTGCAGGTTTGCATTCTGATTGCACAAAGATTGTCTCGTTAGTCGCGTTTCAGACGCCCATCGGGCGCCATTCGGTCACTTCTGTGGACTGGGGAAGACACCTGTGTACGTGCCAGAAAAACTGTCCACTTTTTTGCACGTACTGTTATAAGCTTCTGTAGTCGCCGTACATCGTGTTTATTGGATTGATACACAGCACAAGGAAATTGGTTATAACAAGCCGCGATGATTGTAACAAATTCATCACTATCGGCCGCCTATAGCCAGCCTTCATAAAGCAAGCCGTATCGCCTTCGATGTCTCGCTGTGCTTCATACAACATAACAAAGCTAAACACGTTTCAGCTCCATTGTTTCCCCGAATCTAAAACCGGTATCGGTCTACTTGCTGCAGTTATCTCAACGGAATTCTTCGTACTTGACCTGTCGATTTTCACGACCAACCGTCGTGGTCAAGATGTTCGGGGACCCATCCTTTTTCTGAATAAGGCTCTGCGTAACTACTTTAGGTCTGTATTTAGTATATTTATTGTTGCACATTTTTGGTCGAATAACCTTTAATAAGCAACAAAGCAAAAACGTTCTAAAACTTTTAAAAATAAAAAAATACCTGCATATTTGAACACAGACCACATGCCGTTGTCTGAACGGCTGACTCCCGCGAGCAAAACGTTCGAGGATCGCCGCGGTCTACGAGGATTTAAAAGCAATAGCTGGACGTTCTTCGCGATATGAGGGTGGCAATGACGTGGGGCGGAAGGAAAAGCCACCGTTCAGCAGCATCCGTGGTTGAGGCCCTCTTGGTGCATCATCGGGACTAGCCAGCTTTTTTCGCAGCCCGATAAAACCACTCCAACAACTTGGCGGGATGCATTCCGTCTTGCAATTAGTTAGTCACAAATACTCAGGCACAAAGGAACCCGATTTCGACGATCCCCATATAGTGCAATGATGGTGCGCTATGTAGCAGATTCGCGGCTTAACGAGCAAACGGTAGCGCACGAGAGAACACGCGAAAATAAGCTGGAAAATATGTATTGAACGGTCGCGCAAGTGGCGAAAGCTAAAAATAGGGCAGCAGATGAGAGCGAGCTAAGGAAGATATGGACGTGTGTCAAGTGCGAAGACGAGCGTGGAGCAGCAGGTCACGTCCGATTGGCCGCAAAGCGTATGCCCGCTTTGCGTGTGTGTCTCAAACAAACGGGAGCAAAATTCAAACATAAGAAATCTATATTTTAGTATAGGGGGAATCTCCAGGTCAATTAACCCTTTCTAACACAAAGGGCTACAAATATTCCTATTCGGAACAACTCTTAGATCTCCAGACTCAGATCCCTTTGGATGTCGTACGCTTGCTTTGTTCAGCATTCTAGGGGGTAGCTAGTTCTGTAGCACCCCAAAGTTAATGCCAATCTTTTATGTACCACTCTATTATTGATCTAGCGTACACTATTCGTCCTGGTTTTACTGCTCCTAACCTATAACTATGTTTTACTACATCCAGCTCACTATTTCTACTGGATGAGTTACAACGTTGACGTCCGCTCCACTCGTCTTTGTCCGTTCATATATCAAAACGATTACAGCCGTTTATGCCCGACATTCCAGCTTTCTAGCATCCACGCAGGATTATACGGGCAGTCTCGGACCAGTATTCACTAGTTCTAAATACAGCAGCGACGTGAAGTTATTATCACTTTAAACTGGACATTTTAAAACTAAGTTGGACATCTCTCAATCACCAGAGGCCTCTAATAAATCAAACGACGATTTACAGATCACCGAAGATTCGCCCAGCTGACTATTAAAATGACACCAAAAATCGTTTGCCCATTAGTACACGGAAGATTTTCTCGCATATCTTTTAAATGCCACATCGTGTATGGCTGATATGGGAGAGGTCGATCGTATCTTCTGCGAAATCTATGACTTACATGGTAGTGGAGAATGAATCACACTATGTATCGTAGTTATTCTGTAATCTCTAATAGTTTAGCACTGTCAACCATGGTCTACTGGCATTAGCCGCTGGCGTCGACAGATTTTGTCTCGGTTGCAGGTACAGCCTGGGACGCGCACTTCTGCAAACCACATTAGGACTAAACGATGGTTTTTGGCTGGTAAAAGAACGCAAGCTTAATGTGCCCGGTAGGTTGGTGATGAAAAAAATTACACATTCGAACACAACATAAGTAGACCAAGCGAAATGCGCGTCGGTAAAAAGATAGTTTCTTCGCATACGCTACTTAGGATAAACTGTTACTAACATATTACGCTTCCTCTCGCCATCACAATATTACGCTGGTAGACCCCACCAACATCACATCGGTCGTTCCCGCACACCTTATCCTTCACAGATTTCCTTTCGACTCTTGAGTAGTCAAAACTATCAAATCATTCACGTCTCCCATGATTTTTGTATGTCATATTTTCTGCCGCACTGCTTTTTCCCCTTATTACACCTTTTTTAGTTATTTTCGTAGCTGTGCGCTTTAGGATCCCTGATCCTTGATTGCTTACATTGGAAAGTGATGCACATGATTTCATCTAACTGCCGTGTTTCCTTGGTGTCAGACAATAGTTAATGAGACCCTCCGTTGTTACTGAGCTATTCATACGCGAAAGGCTGAGCTTTATAGCCACCTTGCATGATCCGGGTGACAAGTGCATATTTAGTAGAACATAGCTGGAAGTTAGCCACTGATGCTCACATACTCTGTTCTAATATCTCCGGACTGGCAGACTGATGTCTCCGGTCGATGGAGCCCACCAGTAAGAAGCAAACTGTCATCCATCCTAATGCCGTCCTACAAGGATGCATAGGGAGACAGGAAGCTGTCTAGCCCGTCTGTCAGGCGGGCTATTTCGCTCAGCATTCGGATTACTGAAAGCATCCCACTCGTGTGGAACATTGTATTTGTTCTTCGAGATGGATATCTAAAGTGTGACTTATTTTCGATACTGAATTGCAAAAGCATTACTGTCCGTGTTTAAAGCCGTCTGGTGGAAATAGCTGGACGCATAAGAGGAATCCAGTGCCACACTTTCACCAGCCCAGACGCATCACGACGTAGACTAGGTTCACGAATACCGCTCGTTGTAGCAATCAGAAACAACCCTTTAACAATGGAACAATGGAACAATGGATTTATGCGGGTATAAAAGCTAAAGCTTGACAAATCCCGTGGAGTGATCAGTGCGAAAATCATAAAGTGTGAAAAATTCAATGGAAACCAATTCAGTAAATTCGTTTAACAACGAGTCACTACAATCTTGGGGACTCACCGAGTTTGAAGTGTCAAAATAATAATCCACTATAACTCCGGAGGGGATCATGAGGTATGGAGTATTTAGTTAAAAGAGTCACCGCCCCTTGAAATTCGCATGGGGCAAAGTGTTTGAGTTTGAAGCGTCAAAATATAGATCCACTGTTGAAATTTGTGTGGGGGAAAATTATTTTTAAAGTATGGATTTTGGATCTCTCAAAATTAGACTGTACTATGGGAGATAGTGCAATGAAGTGAGTGCACTATCAACTCGATTTTTGAACTCGATCAGGTTGGGTGCACTGACTACAGATTCTGGGAGAGCATTCCAGGCTTGGCAAACACGCACGGAAAAGAAATTCCGTCGACATTCCAAACGGCTGTACTGCACTGCCAGCTTCAGATGATGGCCTCTCAGATTATTGTTGTTACTGAGCTCCAGCAGATGGCGGCAGGTATGATTGGGGTCTGTCAGAATCTGATAAGCCAAAATCAAATCTCCCCGTAGTCGTCGATATTGACCACTGAATATCCCGAGTAATCTCAGTCTGTCTTCGTAGCGTAACTGGCCTAAACCTTTTACGTTCTTCGTTGCGCGTCGTTGAGGTTTCTGTAAATCAGAGAGGTCTTTCCTCAGCCACGGCTGCCAGACTTGTATTGCATACTCCACGTGTGGTCGTATGTATGCGCCTAGAAGTTGTTGAAAAACGGATGGATCGAAGCGTCCAAATGTGCGCCAGGGAAGGCCCAAACTTCGAATGCTCGCGTTCGATGCTTTCTTTGCCTGGGCTGAACAACCAAGGTCGGACTGAATCAAGACTCCTAAATCCTTTTCCTCAGCAGTTGTGTTAAGTACATGGTCACCCAGTTTATAGAAAAATGCTGATTGGTGACGTAATTGTAATACTTTGCACTTTTCTGTGTTGAGTGGGAGTTGGTTCTGAACTGAGCACGCATACACCTTATCCAGAACCTCTTGAAGTATTGCGGAGTCGTCTGGTGTATTGATCGCTCTCCAGACCTTGATGTCGTCGGCATAGAGTAGGCAGTTGGAAAGAATGAGGGCCGCTATGTCGTCGATATACATCAAAAATGATCGTGGCCCCAGTACCGATCCTTGTGGTACATCACGTTCGACTTGGATTGGGTGGGACAGGGACCCACGCACTTCTACCTCTAATCTCCGGTGGAGAAGAAAGCTTGTGATCCATCCTAGGAGCGGATCACCAATGCCGAAGCTCTGAAGTTTGCAGCTCAGGATTCCATGGTCTAGTCGATCGAAGGCCTTTGAGAAATCTAGGTAGACCACGTCCACTCCTGCACCGCTGTCAATTAATTTGGTCCAACTCGATCTTGCTAGCAGCAGATTTGTGGTGCACGATCGATTCCGTCGAAAACCATGCTGTTCATGTGCAAGGAAGGCAGACTCTTCTAGATAGGCTGTTAATACGTCAGCAACAATAGCTTCCATAACCTTTGACAGGACCGGGAGAAGGGTTACAGGACGGTAGTTGGCTGGGTCAGAACGGCTACCGCCCTTGTGAATTGGGGTTATGATCCCACATTTCCACATCTCGGGTACATACATCTGATCGAAGCAGCGTTGGAAGAATCGTGCCAGAGGCTCTGCTAAACTTTCTCCCATTACCGCAAGGGACTTAGGGTGAATGTTGTCGATGCCAGGAGAGTTGTGCTTACGCATACACAACAACTTCTTTAATACCATCCCTGCCGTGAAAGTTATATGCGTAAGTTTTGGTTGTAAAACAGCTGCTGACAAAGGAACAGATGACCAAGGAATGCATTGGAAGTTTGAATCATATTGCAGCCGCAAGACGTTCGCCGCATCCTCCGTAGTCAGCGTCATGCCATCTGGCGTTTGAAGAGGAGGGATTCTCCGTTTCACCTTACGCAGGTTGTTTACATGTTGGTAGAGCAGCTTATGATTCGAAACCATGCGCTTCGTCAGATGCTGCTGGTATGTCAGTTTATCCTCACGAACGAGTTGAGTGCAACGATTACGTTGAATTGCATAGGCCGTCCAGCTCTCCGTGCTCGGGTGTTCCTTATAGATACGCCAGGCCGAGTTCCTCACTGCCATACATTTCCGTGTCCTACTTCGTACAAATGAAATACTCTTCTTCGAGTGGACAACCTTAGTTTCGGATGCCTCTTCGACGAGAGTGCTAAATTGGTTGACGAAATGTGGCCATGCGACTGTCGGTACTTCGTCTGTCAGAAAGTTCCAGTTGGCTGTCTCTGCAAGTCTAGTCAGCTCATCGTACCGTATGATAACTCGGCTTTCCCGTGTAGTATCCGCAGGGTATTCTGCGTAGCATATATAATCGAAGAGTAAAACTGCATGATCGCTGCAACCCAACGGAGCGTCGATGATTACTTTCTCGACCATGAGTTCTTCGTTGGTAAATATCCGGTCCAGGATGGACGGCCTTTCTGCTGCTCTGAATCTGGCGGGATTGTCGATATGGCCATAAAGCGGAAACCTGGAGACATGGTCTTGTAGATCCGCTTTGAACTGTTCCGTGGGTGTTGTTGGGGCATCCAGAGCGTGAATATTG
This sequence comes from Dicrocoelium dendriticum, assembly GCA_944474145.2. Taxonomy (NCBI): domain Eukaryota; kingdom Metazoa; phylum Platyhelminthes; class Trematoda; order Plagiorchiida; family Dicrocoeliidae; genus Dicrocoelium; species Dicrocoelium dendriticum. Next base: position 96,936,930 of record OX104063.1, read on the forward strand.
AAGTCACCAGCGATAAGAACATGACTGTATCTCCTGCTGATCACAAGCCTCAGCGCAGACGCGACATTGAAGTACATCTCGGGTGTAGAGGATGGAGGTCGATAAACGACCGCCACCAGACAGACGTCGTTGCCTGTTAAACGCAGCCGACACCAAAGAGTATCCTGCACGTTACTGTACACGTCTTCTATGGGCTCACATTAGAGGTCACTGCGATAGTACAGAGCCACCCCGCCCCCTTTACTGGATCAATCGCGCCGAACGACGGACATGCCTGGTAGCTCGACCTCCTTGTCTGTGATATCCGGGCGCAACCACGTCTCCGTTATAGCGACGAGGTCACACGATTTGGACCTTTGACATAGTCGCAGTTCGGGTAGTTTGTTAAGTAGACTTTGAGCGTTAGTGTACATACAGGACAGCTGCTTGAGCACCAAAAGAGCTTGTGGAGGATTACACGAAGTTGGATTTAAGCCGGCCGATGAAAGGCCGGCACCTGATCGTCTTTCGCGCAGTTTATCGATGAACATTTTGCACGAGCCTGCAGCCCACCTAACGTCGTTCCTACACACGCAGAACGCTCTTCAATAGCGTCATTTTCAGTGGTTGATAATCTTGATGCAGTGTCTTCGGCTCCGTTTATTTTATCACATTGAGCCACAGATGGTGTCACATCCTCCGGTGGCTTCGATTCAATAAATGGTGCCTTAAACCGTAGTTCCGATGGCAGTGCATTGTGCATTTTATGCCAGTTACGCATTAAGTTCGCCGCCATCTGCTGGGACTGAACCACAAGTTTCAGTATCCTTGGACCATTACCTTTGTAATGAGGTGAAACGGGCAGTCTAGAAATCGACTGAAGGATGACGTCGCCTGCAGATAGGGTTTCACGGATGTACCGCCATTCTTCCAGATCGGGAGCATAATCCTCCTCGTCCCTAGCTGTTGGTGGCTCGGACACACCATGAACTAAAATGGTTTTTCGCCAGCTGGCCGTGTTGCGATCGTCTAAACTGTTTTTTTCTCGCTGATGTTCGCTCCATGGAACATCCGGAAAGATGCGGATCTTACTGTCTTCACCTCGGAGGTGATATGCCGATAAGAGCACCGCCTCTACATCGTGCTGGATTCCACTTTTGCTTCGGAATTACTGTGTTTTGCGTTATCTTTCTGTGTGAATTGTGCACCAATATATTTCATTTGGTGTATTTTTCTATTTGTGCAAATCTGATTGAGGATCTCTTGCTAATTGTGGAGATCTCATCGATTGGCCATTCACGACGAAACTGCAAAATTCGGCAATGGTTCGTAGTACAGCTACAAGGAAAACAAGTGCTCGTCGGCCCACGCAACAGCAAACGAAAGCGATTTGTGCTTTGAAATCGTGCTCTAAAACAATCCGGATTGCAATAACTTGTAATATCTGTGAAAAGAGCTTTCATCCCCGGTGCGTAGGTGTGGCAAAAATGAAGGAACGACCTTGCACATCAGACTCCATTTGGTTCTGTGCTGAGTGCATGGCCAACCCGCTCGTGAGGTGCGTTGCTCTACTGACAGAGAAATGTGACAAACTAACCCAAATTGTGCGACTAGCAACAGCTGAAAGAGCGGGTGGATCGCAACCAGATGGTGCCGCACTCGACTCACGTTGTCTAACCGTATGTCCACACCTGGCACAAACCAGTCAAAACGATTGTTTAGTAGAGAGCATACATCCCGCAACCCCACTCACGATAGGCTGCAAACAGAGAGTTTATGAAAGACTGCCAACCCCGGCGAATCCAACGTTGCAGAGTTCGGTTTTCCCGAGTGATATGGCTGTGGCTCATGATACTCCAGTGCATTCCGATTTACCGAATAACACAGGTAGTCCGACTACCTATGCAAATATCGTCGCTGATTGTCCACCCGTGGCAAATTTAACCAGCGTGTCTGCAAGCACACCGAAGTTTGTTAGAGGCGACACTAATAACAATGTGTACACGAAAAGATTTCCCCCCACGCCGCCGGTAATAGGAGGCATGCCGGTATCCAAATGTACGAACTCCAAGAAGATGCAGAGTTCGATGAAGATAATATGCTCTAACGTGCCTGAGTCAAAGGCAAACTCTATCAAAGATAGACTACTGGACGACATGAAACAGTGGGAATTCATATGCCGAGCAATTGGAATGCAGCCTAAACAGGCTAGCTTATGTCGTATCATCCGCCACCCCAACTCACTTCACTATGGCGAGCGGAGACTACTTCAAGTGACATTGCAGTCCGGTAACGAAGCAGAGACAGTCCTCTTGTCAGCTCACCGTCTTCGTGATTCATCATGCGGAGTTCGCATATTCCCGGATATACCTTGGAGTGAGCGTTGACAACGAAAACAAAATCCTGGAGAACACCGCAAGCAAACTGATGAAAGATCCATCTTTGTCCATGGTGTCCCCGAAACACAGGCACCGGAAGAGTCGCAGGTCAAAGCTCATGACTTGGAAGAGTGGCGGTATATCCGCGAAGCACTATCTCTCCACGACGTAATTGCCAGCTCAACATCGAGGTTACCCATATCGCCAAACTACAAAGGAAGTGGTCCACGAGTGCTTAAAGTCTTGCTTTACTCCAAACAAATGGTTGAAACGGTGCTCGGGAATTGGCACAAGTTCCGCACCAAATTGCCATCAGAAATACGTCTGAAGGCGGTTGGAACCAGGCCATCGATGGATAAGGGAACACGAAACCAGCAAGAAGTAGTCGCGATCCCCGCTGTCTGCATTTCTGTACCGGAACACAATGAGACGCCCCAGCCGTTCGATGAAGAAGGAAAAGACAGTCTGCTGCAGATCGACTCAGGGCGCTGTAGGCTTCCCACCGTAACGGCCCCGGGAAGTTTGCAAGAGACACATCAAAAAAACGTCCCTCAGCCGACCCTTGTTGGGTCGGCGTAAATTCTCGGAAAACCAACGTATGTTCAAACACGCTTCTAACATCCGTAGTTCTCAATTGCCTTTATACAAACGCCCAAGGGCTTCTAAGCAAATTGGCAGAACTTCGATCTCGTCATAGCTCAATGTGTTGGGACCTCATCATGATAACTGAGACGTGGCTAAACGACATGATTAGTGACGCTGAGATCGAACTACCTGGCATGTCACTACTGCGTAACGATCGACCCACCAAGGGCGGCGGTGTAATTCTCTACTACCGTTCAGACCTTCTCATCGAGCTCATGAACGACCCTGGGATTCAAACCGTAGACTCCTTATGGTGCTGCCTACACCTAAAGCACGGCGATAAATGCTTATTGGCCATCGTATATCGTCCACCAATGTCCACTTTAGAAATGGACAAGGCCCTGTCTTCTGCTTTGAAGAATTTACTGGAACGGTCATACAGTCATATTTTGCTGGTAGGGGACTTCAATCTGCACGGCCTAGAAACCCCAGCCACCATGAGTGAACCATTCAAAGCCGATCTACAAGAGCTAATTGCAGGATCACCGCTGTACAACCATGTCACATCCCCAACGCGATTCAGGACAGGAAACCAACCGGCCATCTTGGACCTCGTTTTCACCAATGAGGAACTGATGATTGACGTAGTAACCACATCCACTCCCTTGGGCCGCAGCGATCATGCGACACTATTGTTCCAATACTTGTGTTATGCAGATTATCCTAATGAAAGCAACGTGGAATCTTACGTCGTAACCAACTACGATAACCTGGCAGAACTCATTAGTGCTACGAGCTGGTCCTTTTTAACTGAGTGGTCCCCAGAAGTGGCATGCGGGGAATTTGTCAACAAATTCAACACGCTCGTAGCATTGGCATCTAAAACCAAAATCCCCCGACCCGACAAGGCGAAGTCGTTTCTCAGAAGCAGGACCCGGAAATGCATGGGATTGAGGGATCTGGCATGGCGCGCCCATATAGCCTCTCCGAGCGAGGATACTTGGAACACCTATATTACAAAAAGAAACCACTGTGTCACACTCGTCAGGGAGGATAAGGTAAAGAGCCAACAAGATCTTGTGTCAAAGTTCTGCGTTAACCCAGAGCTACTATACAGACACATAAATAAGCTTCGCCGCGTTAAGCGCGGAATTCCGGCTCTGCGCACAGCTTTCGGATTAGCACATACGGCACAGGATGCGGCGAACGTCCTAGGACAACACTTCGGCCGCACTTTCCAGTGTGTGCAAACATCTTGCACCATATCTAGGCAACTTTTTCCGCCATCAGGCCTTAACCACATTTCCTTCACAACTGCAGCTGTATTGAAGCGGTTGATGTCGTTGCGCGAATTTAGCTCCCCGGGTGCGGACGGCATTCGGCCGAAAGCGCTGAAAGTTTCCGCCACGAGCTTAGCTGAACCTTTGGCGACACTCTTTCAGCGATGCCTTAACGAGATGCATGTCCCAACGATGTGGAAGCACGGGATCATCACTCCAATCCACAAAAATGGTAGCCGTGCAGATCCAACTAATTATCGTCCGATTACCCTTCTTCCGGTAATCTCCAAGATCATGGAGTCCATTGTAGCCGAGGCCCTCATGGAGTACCTGGAGAAAAACAACATCCTCGTTCCGGAGCAGCACGGATTTCGCCAAGGCAGGTCCTGCACAACTAATTTGCTGATTGCTCGTTCACACTGGACAGAGTCTGTGGACGCCGAAGTCGGAGTGGATGTAGCCTACTTGGACTTCTCTAAGGCATTCGACCGACTGGACCATCGGATTTTACTGAACAAGCTGCAGCATTGTGGTATCGGCAATCCTATTCTAGGATGGATAGGCGAATTTCTCGTTCAACGTCACCTGAATGTGAGAGTCTGAAATACCCTGTCGGAACCAATCGAAGTTCAGTGTGGCGTACCTCAGGGCTCGGTACTCGAGCCTCGCTTGTTCATTGTTTTCATAAATGATCTTGCAGCTGCACTATCTTCCAACTTTCTGCTGTTTGTAGATGACCTAAAGATATGGCGTGCCATAGCTTCAGGAGAGGATCACACAGCCTTGTAGGACGATTTGGACAAAGCATACAAGTGGTCAAACGAGAACATGCTACAGTTCAACACCACAAATTGCAAAATCTTGAGCATACGCCATCAGAGTGCGTATAACTGCCGCTTAGGACCTGACATTCTACAGCGGACCTCTCATGAGTGCGATCTTGGCGTGCTTGTACAAGAAGATCTTGGGTGCTTAATGCAGACCGAAAAGGCCTCCAAGAGAGCAAACCAACACTTTGGCCTTCTGCGTAGAGCGTTTGGGAAGTTTGACGCCTCAATCTTTCCGAAAATGCTTAGCGCTTTTGTTAGACCGCACACAGAATACGCCATCCAAGCGTGGCAACCATGGCAGAAGTGCCACCTCACTGCACTCGATACTGCCCAACGCAGAGCGACAAAATACGTCAAAGGTCTTTCCAGCCTTCCCCACTCACTCAGGCTGAAAACTCTTAACTTATACAGTGGACGTTACCGTCGTTTGAGAGGCGATCTCATATTGGTGTACCGGATACTGAGAACCCCCAACCACACATGTCATTCCCTTTTGAAACGTAGTCAAAACGCATCCCTAAGAGGTCACCAGTTTAAGTTGATCACACAGTACAGTCGACTGGAATGTCGACGCAATTTCTTCTCCCTCCGAGTGTCACAACCTTGGAACGCCCTTCCAGAACATGTAATTAACGCTCCCACCCTATCCCTTTTCAAAAAACGCCTTGACGAAACTCTGACACGATTGCACTATGTGATATAACGTGCGACCATCGGATGATGGTATTAGTGAACAACGAACGTGAACGGAATCCACTTAAAATTCCTATTGGATTACTTGTTTATGTGCATCTCCAATCCCTTGGTGAGTCATGCATTTCACACGTACTTTCATCGATACGATTTTTAATTTTACGATGTTAATTCTCATCATCCTACGGGACCTGTCAAGCATTGCTTTTATACCCGTCATAAACCATTGTTCCATTGTTCCATTGTCAGTGGATGCCAATGTTATCCGCAGAATACTGGGCTCACCATAGTGAACGGAGTTTGGATGTCTCGTCACACGCGTGATGTTAGTCTGCTTGACCCTAGCACCTATGCGATCGCAAAGGAGATTCTACTGGTTCAGATTGTCCTGTTCCTTACCTCTCAGATAATTTGCTTTGGATTCAGGAACGTTGGTGCATATGAGTGTTAGAGCACCGTAGTTCCTCCTGGTGTTCGGTAATGTGGGAGATGTTGTGATGGATGGACTAAAACAAGTCTCTGAATTTCGTGCTTGGTCTTTTACACATGTCGCAGATATTGTGCTTAAAGTCTTGTTTACAGTGTCTCTAGCAAAATAGTCGCTGCGTAAGTTGATTGGCCTTTAGAGATACTCAGACTTTGTTGGTCAGTCGGAAGACTGGTTCTTACCGAGGCTTTGGATAAGGGCGGAATGGCTGAGGAACTGAGGATGTTTTGTTCGTACGTGATACCTGATTGGTTCGGGGTTCCCAAGATATTCGCCGCTGTGATTTCGCGAGAACGTCTGGCTCTTTTCTTCGGTTTAGTGGCGGTGAGTACGGCCTATGGTGGAGATACAAACCTTGCTATAATAGCCTCTAAGGAAATAATTCTTTCATTTAGGCGTAATTCTACTTCTGCAATCCGACGGTCGTAATCTTTCGACAATGCAATTACGCGTTTAGGTTATAGAGTAGCCGCTGTTTGCTTGTATTGCAATATGCATTCGCAATTTGCTTTGAAGTAAACCTCGGTCACTACTACAAGCGGTGAGTACTTGGGATACGGGCAGGTGATCCCATTGACCGCTTCACGCAGAACAACTGTGATTTGAGTACTCAAACGGCCTAGTAATACGCCCATCGTATCGGGCGGACTGGTTCCCACTTCTCGATTATCCCTTCTTGCTAACATCGCACCGGGTCAGACAAAGCTGGTGTTTGGTAAGTGGCGTTATGTTTGGGCACCTGGGTAAAGCGTGCTAGTCATTGTTCATCGTTCGGCACGATTATCCTCAGGTTTACGCGTAAATGGCCGTAGGTCTGGTCTGTATTTACAGTTATGCATGTTCTAAACGCGTGTGTTGGGTTCATTCGTTTTGCTTAAGTTTCCGGTACACCGTACACACCTGCGTTTTTGTCTATGCATTGCTTAAATATACTGATTTCGAGTGTTCAGAGTAACAATAAATAAAATAAATGGTGTATTTCTCTATATCGCTAGACAGACCGATTACGTGGTCTGGTCATATCGTACAACATAGTCACATAGTGAAGAAAATTGTCTAAGTGTAACAATATTTCATCTAAAGTGTTGGGAGTTTGTTATAAATTAAAAGTAGTGGAAGAAAAAGGTGCTATTAAGCATAATTTAAGAATCCGCATCAGTTCTAGTAAAGTAATATGGCCATCCATGGAATCGTTCCCTGGAGACCTGCTTCCATGCGGTGTAGTCCCTCGAGAGGCTTCATTCGCACTTCCCAGTCTCATCTGGTCATGTGCTGTTGGGCTTTAAAGCAGATAGGCCTCATTATTTTGACTCGTTTAATGCATTTCCTCTGGTGAGTTTTAGCTGCGAATGCATGCAAAAGGCTCTCATTACATTGACACTTCATTTTTTGGCCACTATTACAAGCAAATAGACCATCAATAAGTTGAACTTTTCGCCTCCGTCGTGTGCAATGTTGTCATCACGTTTAATCAATATTTTTTCAACAGCTGTATATTTCGAGGCAATCCCGACACGCGGCCCATTCTCTCATGCATCTATTTCGAGTCCAGCACTTTTAATGTGCGCCAGTTCTTACGTGGAAATTCGCCTTGCGTGGGTGTACTGGATAGGTAAGAAGCTTCAGTCTGTCACTTCAGCAGATCAGCCAGGCAGTGACCAACAATTATAAGGAAGAAAAGCAAACAGGAAAATAACTAGAGCTGGTAACAATAAAGGAGCGACAGATGTTGATTCATTTTAAGATGTACATAGAGATCACGGAAAACAAAGAAGATCAGAAATATTCGTATAAAGGAGAGTTCTCAGAGGAATAGTACGATGGCTCCGACAAGTGTAGATGATTGAAAAGGAGAGATTAGCGGCGCAAGTTCATTCTACATTACTGTGACGGGTGCTGCAGATACCCTGTTTGTTTCTTCCAAAGGAGCATAGAGGACAATTAGTAGGGTAAGATATGTGAAAAGCGTTGGGATAATAAAACTTCAAGACTCATTTCCAACTAGACTATCGTCATAGGAGCGCTAAGGTGGCGAACAGGAGAACATAAACTCCAAGCTGCGAGATTGGGTCTAACGGAGTGACTAATAAATTGTGTAATGCTTTTTTTAAACAGTCCCTGGGCCTTGAAAACATAACTCCTCGGTCGCTTTCTGCCGAGTAAACAGTTAGCCATGTTTGGTAATATCATGAATTGTCACCGAGGCGAAACAGCTGACTACGATGGTGCGCATTAGCGAGGCCCGATTGGCCAGACCACGTGAGCGGCTGACAGACTCCTTGTTATGGTCAAACCGGAAGCTGACTAAATAAGATCGTCATCGCCGCACGGGTTGCTAGGTTGCGAACGTGATCCTACCTACAGTCAGACAGTGAAGGCCACTACCAGAGTCGAATCCGTTTAGACAAGAGGTGAGTCACCTCAGTGACAGCGCATGTGATCTATAAAAGCAACCATGTTCTGTGCCTAATATACTTCGGTCTAGCAGGCTCTACATTTTGTTTTCCCCAGATGCTTGTTAGCGTAGAGAGGCAGAGACAAAGGGAAGCGTTTCCAGATAGCTAAGTACCGAACTACGAAGAAGTTTGCGCAAATTTGCAACGAGAACTTTTGTTGGGGGAGGATAAATTCTCGGTTCCTTAAGTTGGATGCATTAACCTCCCTAAACTGCAACTGTGTGCTTGTGTTTAAGCTGAGGTTGTGCATCAATTCGTAAAAGAAAACTAAGTTCAGCTTCAGTCTTCGTAACCATAGAGGATTGATGCTCAGTAATTTACATCTATAGTGGAATATTGCTCGCGACGATTCACTCATAAGCAGTGATAAGAGCTCACTCTTGCGCATGTGGCTGTATATGATCTGACAGTACTCCAAAAGTGGGCGCATACAAATCAGATAAAGAGCTAGCTTGGCTTTGGGTAAGACTGTTATGGGGACCCAACGCCCCCATAGTGATCATAAGCTTAAACCACGGAAGGTAATGAGAATCGATTGCACATGTCCCGATCAGCCTTCCAACGCGTGAGACATACACGTTTCGATTGGCCTTTGTACCTCAGAAAACATTTCTGTTTCCGGCCAACCTCCCTTCAAGCATAAAACATTCAGCCTTTTTAACCTAAGAAACATTCAATTTTCCAGTCCAGCCCCAGCATCTAACAACATGCACTTTTCAACATGTTCCGTTGACATAGTTGCATAGTACCAATACACTTGCTTCCAGGGTTTACCTAGGCAAATAATTAGAACCATCGAGGTATAAAAGAAGCGTTGAACTGCGTAGCATTCTCCTTGAGCCTGGCCGGTAAAAGTGCCTACGCAAAAGCCCTGTCTTTTTGTCTTGTTCTCTCGGGTTTGGGTAGCTGCGTGTGAAATTGCGTTCGGTCTAGGAGTCCATTCAACTCGCGCGTAATAACCGTGTTGCGCGTAAGTCTCACGGATCGTACAACTTTGAATTTTGTCGGTTACTTTGTCGTGCGTAACATAGTGCCAAGTCTCATTCGTTCGGCCGACTAGCAGAGTTGATACCAGATCGTCAGAGCGTAGCGTAAGCAAAAGGCAGTTGTTGAGTTGTTGTTGTTGAGTTGTTGATTTCTATTAAAGCACGTCTTGCCTTTGATAACTGTTCTTAAGAGTGAGTTGAGAAATCCAGTAGTTCATTGTAGCTTAAGCCTAGCTCACAGACGGACTGAATGATAGAGATTGGTTCCCCATTGAAAGTTACGGTTCTTGGTGGGATGCTACATCTATGACAGAGTACGCGTGACTTGTGCCCGGAGGATTCAATTAACCATTCATTTGACTAGAGTTCAATGGAATTCAGATCAGTTTGAATTGCTTTGATGGTTATCTGTAGGTGTTTTGGGGAAATGTATAGACCATTTTCATGTCATCCGCAAATATAAACGGTTCATCAGAGTTGATTTTGTCGAAAACATCATTGATATAGATGAAGAACAGAGTAAGGCCAAGTACCCTACCTTAAAGTAATCCACTCGGGATTGTGATTCCAGGTTATTTAGTAAAACAGTCTGAGTGAGACCCTCTAAGAAGTAGGTAAACCAAACCACGAGTGAATCACGGACTACGAATGACTTAAGCTTCAATAAAAGTCACTTATGCATATCAAGGATTATGACCAGTACCGACATTTTGGCATTTAGAGCCGACGTACTGTAATCTAGAAAGTCTAACTGGCAGGTGTTACCTGAGCGTTTACTCACAGATCTATGTTGTTGGTCACTTAGGCGTCTGTTTGTCATATGATAGTCAACGAGACACTTTGATTTCCCTTCCAAATACTCTAGAAATGATGTGCTTACTGGGTCGACAGTTACCCATTTCGTTTCGTGCACCGATTTTGCGTTGTGGAAAGTTGATGGAATGTTTCCATTGGGGTGGAAAATGGCTATATGTTAGGCAAAGGCTGAACATTTCAAAAAATGTGATGGGGATGTCTTCTCTGCCATGCGAGAGAAAAATTGGGGACGTGCCGTCCGGCCCCGCAAAGGTAAAGGGTGGAGTTAATTTTAGGGTGCATTTACCCGCTGCGATATTCATAGTTATCAACAGTATGCGGTCACTGTAATTCGTCTGGTTGATATCTACATACTCGGACTCGTTACTACGTAAGGAAACAACATATTCACTGAACGCCTTATATGCAAATTGGGTCCGTGATACTTACATCTTTGTGTCAGATTGTGATGAGGATTCGGTCGATAGGTTTAGGATTTCTTGACTACAACAGTTGTGTGAGTGCGGGTGTTTTAGGGTAAGTAGAAATTACCAGATGCTCTCCAGTTATATGTCGCAGCCTGTTTTCTGTAGCTATCTTATTGCAAAGACTATTTGTATACATGACCATGGACAAGTCATAACTTTTATTATACCTAGCTCGAAGTTTGCGAAGCTTGCGAGATTTAGTGAAAATTTGCTGGTGGTTCTATTCGCTGGAACTAGCTTTCGTTTCAATGGCGCTAGTATGTCTACATATGTTAAAAAATGTCAGAAGCTCTGACACAGAATCTTCGACATTTCTGGTCAGGAAAAATTATCCCAGTTGAGAGACCGGAGAAGTCTGGAGAATTGAGACCAATCGACAGATCAGATGGGACGATATAATATTGTAGAGTTTTCAAGGTTCCGGGTAGAGGTAATACAGCAATTAACAATGTTTTGATCCCTGCATGGGAATTTACCCAGAACGGTTACATCAACATATGTGAGGATTAGAGTGAATACTAGATCCACACTTTTGTTTATTCGTGTGGCATGTGTAGCTTACCGAAAAACACGCTGTTCAATAATTTGCAACATTGAAATTTACGGTTGTTTTAAACTTCAAAACGTCTACTTGTTTTAGTGACTGCACGTCCGTTGACACAAATCGTTTTGGTGAGTACCTTGCTGCATCGTTCATCGATCTGGTTGATTCGCTCCCTATTTTTGTAGCCTGCACAATATACGTTGGGTTCATTCGCCTCCAACTTCTATCCGGTCCCGTATTTGACATGTCTCTTACGTGTCATTGTTTACCGACTAGTATCACACGCTCCACCCGACGATTGTTGACCCCGCTGCAGAACACGACGTCCGCCAATTTAAATTTTCATTCTGCTGAGCTCGTTCCAGTGATTTTATGATTCATTGCTTGTGATCATATTATTTTCTCACCTACCACAGATTTTATCTGCTTTTTGGCAATGGCTTATCTAGAGAATGAGCAACCTCCATACGCGGTTAGCGCTGTTGAGCCTGTCATGGTCAATTCTGTTGCGCTACCCCCATCTTTTTAGGACAATGATCATTCGTTATGGCTTTGCACCTAGAATCCTTTTTTTACATTCGTAAGATTTCTTCTGATTTCGCCATACATAATTAGCTAATATCTCGCGTTCCTCAGAGTATATCATCGCAGGTGAGAGACATCATATTTTGCCCCCCCCCCCTCTAATAATGAAATACGAGACTCTTAAACAGGCTATTATTCAGCGAATCACGCCTTCTGATAAGGTTCGTCTGCAACAATTATTTAGTGGTGGATGTTTGTGAGTAGTGTGAAGTTCGAAGAAAGTAGAAGCCAAGATTAAAATTCACGCACAATAATATGCCTCGACGGGGAGTCGAACCCCGGTCCACGAATTTCCGGTCCGTTGCTCTACCACCTGAGCTACCGAGGGCGGACGATTAGGTGCGCAAATTTTAACACATGTCTTCTGCTTGGTGCGCGACGTGTTGCCAATAAGCTCACAGTACCTGTCCTGATGTTGCAGATTGGCTCACTCACCCGTCACTTCCCAATAGACCGAAGTTCCTGTCCTTCAGACGTCCAATGGGCGGTGGTAGAGCAACGGACCGGAAATTCGTGGACCGGGGTTCGACTCCCCGTCGAGGCATATTATTGTGCGTGAATTTTAATCGTGGCTTCTACTTTCTTCGAATTATTTAGTGGTCTGCAACTAGGAGATAGGATGCCCTCAGCCTTGTTGCGCGAAATGTGACAGTTCATCGGCACGTCCAACGTGGACTTAGGGATTCTCCGCGAGCTGTGGATGCAACACCTTCCTGAAAGCACTCAGGCTATCCTTGCGATAGCAAGTGATTTGCCATTCACAGTAAATACAGATTTAGCAGACGGCGTCACCGAACGGCACCAGCCAGAGCCTGAAACCAAAGCACTTAAGCAGCTTTGTGCTGGCGCAAACATACCAACAAGCGCGACTAGCCAGCCCTCGGCAATAGACGCATTATCATCGCAGACAGCGTCTCTCCAGCGCCAGATAGAGGAACTCACTTTAAACCTTTAGCATCACAGCCGCTCTGGATAATCACCGCATCGCACACAACCTGCTGCCACAGGTTACTGCTTTTACCACTCGCGTTTCGGTTATAAAGCCCGTAAGTGCGTACAGCCATGTAGCTACTCCGCTACAGATGGTCTGCCAGGCCGACCCGTAATGACGAATAACGGTGTCGGTAAAGCCCCAAACCGTCTCATCTACATTAGAGATTATGACTCCGAGACCCATTTCTTAGTTGATACCGGGGCGGAAGTTAGCCTCATTCCCCCTATGCCAGGTGAATCTCTCGCTTCTTTGTCGACAAGCTTAAGTGCTGCCAATGGTACACCAATAGCCACCTACGGCCATCGGTCGCTTGCCTTAGACCTAGGTCTTCGGCGCACGTTCCGCTGGGTATTCACCATCGCTGCAGTCCACTTTGCCATTATCGGCATTGACTTTCTCAGACATTTTGACCTCTTGGTCGATGCGAAACCCCAGATGATAGTCGACACTGCAACGAAACTCAGTGTATGTGGCATCACCGCCGATATCGCATCCATGACATTATTCTACGCATTACCCCAGACCTCGCCAGACTACGACAATCGCTTTTCTCAGTATTCGTAGCTCGTCCAGCCAATGAACGTATCTTTGCCCGTGGCAGCCAAAGTCACCCACCACATACGGACGAATGGCCCACTTGTGTCATGCCGTCCACGCCGACCATCGCCCGAGAAACTAAAGGTGGCTAGGGCGGAGTTTGAGCATATGCTTGAAATTGGAATAATCCGCTCTTCCGACAGCCCTTGGTCATCGCCCCTGCAGATGGTCCCCAAGAAATCTGGTGACTGGCGCCCTTGCGGTGAGTACCGCGCACTCAATCGGTTAACCATCCCAGATAGGTATCCCATCCCATACATGCGGGGCCTCACTGTTAAGACGATCTTCAGCAAGATCGATCTGGTTCGCGCCTATCACTAGATACCTGTAGAAGAAACTGACATACCTAAAACAGCCGTTATCACTCCTTTCGGCTTGTTTGTAATTTTAACACTAGAACGCCCGGAGCGGTCATTTTGACCTCTCAGCGTTTTTAAATGTGCATATTTTCTACATTTATGGACATTTTTCAAAGATATTTCGTGACTTTTAATATTTTTGGACGTTCTTCATTACTGTGAATTTTCGTTTTCAAATCTGTTGTAATTTTCGAGAAAAGAGGTAGCTGTGTTCATACTACCTAGAAAGCCCGTTAGCGGTCAAAATGACCGCTTCTCTCTAATCCGGTTCCTCTTTTTATTTTTAGCCACCACTATCATTTCTGACAGTTATTTACTATAGCAGTCAAAACGGGAGTGAAAACTAGCCGAATCACTATTTTACTGTGATATTGTGCGTTCAGCCAGATAAATTTCAGTGACGTTTTTGCACACAATGGCACTTCTGAGGAAAACAGCCTTTGTTTTACGAGAACTTACAACCATCGATGACAACGAGTCTGGAGACGAGAACAATTATGGTGTTGATGAGGACTCCATCTTCCATGAGTCAACAGAAGATCACAGCATGTCTGATAGTCAAACGTCTGATGATTACACTCCATATGAGGACCCTAGAGAGAGTGTAGCAACCGATTCGGTATCTCCCGGTGAGCTTCACGTATCGAAAAATGGTAGCACGTGGATCGCAGTGGAGTTCGAAACATCTACTGTTGATAAGATTCCATCACGGAATGTGTTTAAGGCTAGACCAGGACCAACTCCCTATGATAAGAAATGTGTGAAATATGGTGAGCTGTCGAGCACTTTTGGCATCATAATCACGCCCCAGATGCTGAAACATATTCAAGTATGTACTGAAGCTGAGGCCAAGAGAGTTTTAGGTGTCAGCTGTCAGTGGAGCGTAAGTCTTCCAGAGCTGCGTGCCTTTATTGGTCTACTTTACATTAGAGGCTTCATGGGTCTGAAGAACATGCCGTTGAATATGATGTGGTGCGATAGATATGGACTGCCTATTTTCAAGGAGACAACTGGCAAGAACAGCTTCAAAGAAATAATGAGGTTCCTCCGTTTTGACATGCGAACTACCCGATGTGAAAGACTGCTAACTGATAAGTTTGCTTTGGTATCTGAATTGTGGAATGTATTCATTCGCAACTCTCAACAATGCTATGTGCCTGCACAGAATCTCACAGTTGATGAACAGTTGTTTCCCTCCAAAACCCGATGTCGTTTTCTCCAGTACATGCCCAACAAACCAGATAAGTTCGGTATCAAGTTTTGGATGCTGGCAGAAGTAGACAGCAAGTATCTCGTTAATGGATTTCCATATCTCGGGAAGGACGAAACTCGGTCAAGAGGAGAAAGTCTTGCAGAGAGCGTGATATTGCGCTTGGTGTCACCATTATTTGGAAAGGGGTACAATGTCACATGTGACAACTTCTTTACATCGGCAGCATTAGGAGAAATGCTGGCCAAGAAAAACACAAGTATGGTGGGAACACTTCGAGCTAATAGAAAGGAAGTACCATCGATTTTGAAGCAAAGAAATAGAGAGCTGTTCAGTTCACTTATGATGAGGAACGAAACTAAGCACATATTAACATCCTACCAGTGTAGAAGGAATAAGAGTGTTTTGCTTTTCAGTTCCCTGCATAGTAACTCTTCCGTTCAAGACTCTGGAAAGAAGAAACCCGAGACTGTGTTGTTTTACAACTCCACAAAGTATGGTGTGGATGTACTCGACCAAATGACAAGAGCACTCACTGTGAAGTCATCATCTCGACGATGGCCAGTCCAAGTCTTTTTCAACGTACCGGATTTGGCTGGCATAAATTCCTGGATAATTTATAACAGTGTTTGCGGAACTAAAATATCTCGCCGGTCGTATCTGGTGGGTCTTTCGGAAGAACTGCTTACATGTATACATCACACAAAGTACGTGACAACGGGAATTACGACGAACAACTCAGCGGAGTCGGGAAGTTGTGTGAACATTAAACGTCGGCAGTGTCAGGTTGGTTACTGTAAAGGTAACAAATCACAAAACAAGTGCTCTGTTTGTGAAAAAATAGTTTGCGGCTCATGTGGACAGATTGAGCGAGTTATCACTTGCTTCAAGTGCCAGTTGGAGTAGGTATACGGAATTGTTTACAATTTTTGAGAAAAACTAAACCTTAATACAATCATTTTTCTGTTACAGATATGTTCTATACATTATTTTTTAATAAATGCCGTGAAAAAATTCTTAACTGAAAGTTGGGATAAAAAAATATAGCAATGCGGTCATTTTGACCGGCCCCGGGCGTTCTAGGTATAACGGCGGAGCGGTCTTTCTAGTGTTAAACATGTCTTCCGGACTGTCCAAGGCCACACAAACCTTCCAACCCTTTATCCACGATGTCGCACGTGGCCTGGACTTCGCTTATTCCTACCTCGATGATATCTTAGTAGTCAGTTCATCGGAACAAGACACTTCGAGCATCTTTGAACTCTCTTCCAGCGCTTGACCCAACATGGTGCCACCGTCAACCCGGCTAAGTGCGAACTCGGCAAATCAACGGTAGAATTCCTGGGCCACCTCGTTTCATCGTCTGGTATGGAAGTCCTTCCTGATAAGATCCCGGCAATCAAGGACTTCCCAGCTCCGACTTCTTTCAAGCACCTCCGTCGATTTTGTCGTTTGGTCAACTACTGTCGACGCTTTATACCGCGCTGCGCTCAGCTCATGCAGCCACTGACTGACTTACTCAGAGGAAATGAACGTAAGTTCGCTTTCCCTGACACAGTACAGGCAGCCTTCGCCGAGCTCAAGGATGCTATCTCCAACATATACCTACTCGGTCATACCGAGTCGACTGTGCCCCTTTTTACCACGACTGATGCCTCAGACGTCGCAGTAGGAGCCGTCCTCCAACAACAGGTTGCTGGGCAATGACAACCCTTTGGGTTCTTCAAGCATCTGCAGTCAGCAGAATCCCGCTACAGCATGTTTGACAGAGCACTGCTCGCCATGTACCTAGCCATTCGTCATTTTTGGCACCTATTCGAAGACCGCGCTTTCACGGTCTACATTGACCATAAGCCGCTCACCTTTGCCTTCAAGTGTGCTTGCGACAAATATTCACCACGGGAAACAAGACACCTAGACTTTATCACGCAGTTCACTGCTGACATACGTCATGTCTCAGGTGTCGACACTCCCGTTGCCGACGCTCTCACACGCGTCAACCTCACTCTGCAGTCTTTGCCTACCGTCTACCTTGCTGCCATGGCATCGGCTCAGGCTCAAGAAGAAGACATACAGCGCACTCTGCAGTCCACTTCGTTGCATGTGCAACCTGTTCCTCTCAAAAAGACAGAAGAAACCACTCTCTGTGACACTTCCACCGGTCGTTCTAGGCGCTTCGTGCCCGTCACCTTCAGACGCAGAGTCTTTGACGCATGGCACTCACTATCCGGTCCAAGTATCCGTGCATCTTCGAAACTGGTCACCGAACGTTTCGTTTGGCCACGCGTAAAATAAGATGTTCGTACCTGGGCTCGCGCCTGCATTCAGTGTCAGCGCTCCAAAGTACATCGACACACCCGCAGTCCTCTTGGTTCATTTCCTTCCCCGGACTCTCGGTTCCGGCGTGTACACGTAGACTTGGTAGGTCCCTTGCCTCCTTCACGCGGATTCGTATACATTCTTACATGTGTCGACCGCTTCACCAGATGGCCAGAAGCCATTCCCGTAACAGACTGCACAGCCGAGACTGTTATTCGGGCATTCTTAAACCGCTGGATTTCGCACTACGAATGCCAATCCACCATTACAACTGACCGAGGAACGCCTTTCGAATCTACACAATTCGATACGTTCTGCAACTTTTTAGGCTGTCGCCGCATTCATACCACAGCGTATCACCCAGCGGCCAACTGGTTACTTGAATGCTTCCATAGACAGCTTAAAGCCTCTCTCTGCGCCACCTTCGACCCTAGCTGGAGCGAAAACGTTTCGTTCGTACCCGTAGGCATTCGCAGCAGCATCAAAGCTCACTTGCAATGTGCACCAGCAGAAATGGTTTACGGCACAACGCTCAAGTTACCAGGAGAATTCGTTTCACATGCCCGCATCGTCGGGTATGCCTCCACTTAACATTGCATCCTCCCTAGCTCAACGCATGCGTTCACTACGCCCGACTCCGCCCCGCGAGCAGACTAGAGATGTGCAAATGCACAGCGGACTCTCTACCTGCACTCACGTCTTCCACCGCACCGACGCAGTGCGGCGCCCTCACCAGCCTACTTACAATGTCCCTTTCAGTTCTGCAACGGACAACGAAACACTTCACTTTAGACCAGAATGATCATCGAACAACAGTGTCAATCGAAAGCCTCGAAATGGCTTTCTTTGACGAGCCGCTTGCAACCCATCCTGATGCTATCGTTCAAGCACCCGCACCTGCGGTGACTTCCCGAGCACTGGATATTCCGAAACCCTCCGTTTCCTTTGACCCGCAACCTACACCGCCTCAACCCCAGGCAACCGACCGACGCGGTAGACAGATCAAACGTCCGATCCGTTTTTCAGACTTCATAAACGTTTGATACTTCCATCAACACGCCTTTTTCGTCTTTAGTGGTAATCTTGCGTCTCATCCACAAAGGTTTTTCAAAATCGACAAAAAATACCCAAAACATTTTGAAACTAAAATAGCGTATTTGCTTTTATCATGCATGCCATGTACCCTCTCTGGCGTCAAGCCACTTTCCCACCCCTCTGAGTTCTACCTTCCAGAAACTTATCCGCCGGAACGGCCAAGGCAACCTTTTGAATGACTTGCCAACGGGCTCAACGCAACTCCCGAGGAACTCGCCAGCCTACCCAAGGCCCCCTTCCTTACCCAACGAAAAGTCAGTCGCCCTCGGCCGCAGACAGCCACGAACGGGTTGGTGCCCAGACGTCTGGCTAGGCGTTACTGACGAGTACGCCCGGATTTATTCGTGGGACGAGGACCGTGGCCTAAAGTGCGGTGGGGGGAGTGACACCTTCCAAGTTCATCGTCAGGTCTGCAGCAAAGGGAAGGTCCTGTCGGCCACTTTTCTGGATTAGCCAGTTTTTTTGCAGTCCGAACAGCCCGCCCCGACGGTCCACCGATGATGCACTCTGGCCCACAAGATCATCATAAATAATAACTAACAAAATCCTGGACCGTGCGAACTCCGCTACACACCCCACCTTGGAAGCCCTTACTCAAGCCCATGCAACTATTCGTACCCATGCTCAACTTCCATTTTTCCTCACTAACAGCTCCATTGAAGGCTTCTATCCTTCAGGCTTTTAGGGGGAAGCCCTTGTAGTGTACCGGAAAACAAGCTCTTTCAGTATTTTGCAACATTGGATTTTACGGTTGTTTTAAACTTCAAAACGTCTACTTGTTTTAGTGACTGCACGTCCGTTGACACAAATCGTTTTGGTGAGTACCTTGCTGCATCGTTCATCGATCTGGTTGATTCGCTCCCTATTTTTGTAGCCTGCACAATATACGTTGGGTTCATTCGCCTCCAACTTCTATCCTGTCCCGTATTTGACACGTCGCTTAGGTGTCATTGTTTACCGACTAGTATCCCAGGCTCCAACCAACACATGTAACTTGTTGTGCCCAATCTGTTATACCGATACTTGCTAAGAAGTCTGTGTATTTTTGAGGACGGGAAAGTGAAGCCCACGACACTTCCGGCATGTTGGGTTCCTCAGCAATAATCTTCCCTATGGAGTAATGTTTTGCTGCGAACTGGAAGGCCTTCCTAAATCTAACATGTGCCTAGGCGTTGCAAGGTAGTGGGTTATGGACGCAGCCGACCAAGAAGGCGAGATTGTTAGAGGATGTCCTTATCCAAACGGAGTCATCAACTGAGCACAGAGAAGTGTCAGTCAATTGCTTGACCCAGAGTTCTTGTCGAACGTAAATAGAACAGTCCCACACCACTACCCGTTAGACGACTTTTGCGAATTAGTTTATAGCGCGCTAGTTGAATAAGCGTATGTGGTATTACGTCAGTACACCAAGTTTAAGTAATGAGAAGCAGATGAGGGTAAACAAGTGCAGTCATGGCTTGAAGCATGTGCATTTTTAGGGACGAGCAATGACAAGAAAAAGTAGAAGACCATTTTGCGGTCTAGGAGGTTCTAATATGTTCCTGAGAGGTTGCTGTAGTTCACACTGAACCGCGGGTATGGGTGAATTTAATTGCCCTAGCTCGAGGCTACAGGTTCTCTTGGGTGACCTAGCCACTTCAGGAAAAGTTGAGACAGTTAAGTTGTCCCATGGTCTCGAACCATCGCCGGAAAGTTGTTGAATGAATTGGTGGTCGCGACAGGATATTATAAAAATATGATTGTGGTTAGCCGAATGTACCCCGATAGAACCCTCAGAGTTAGGGTTTCATACACCTGGAGGTGGAATTCTATTTGCGCATAACGGCAGCTTGGCGACAGGCGCTGCATCTGGGTAAAGATGCTGTGTTAGTGTCTGGCACGTTTGTGAACGTCATTCTCTTTTGGAAGATGATGTCCTGGAGTCCATTAATATATATTGTGCTCATCGTTTAACAACTGGTTCACATCATTTTGACTCTTCAAATGTACTAGTATTGGACAAGATTGCCTAGGGGATCTGCGGCTTAGCCTTTGCGCGTAGGCAAACTTTACTCTTCTTAATTACTACTTCTATGATGCTAGAAAATTGGTCTATACTCACAGAATCGGAAACGTTTAGTACCAGTAGTGTGTGTATAAGCGATTTTACTCCTTTTGATCCTATTGTTGAATCAACAATACCAGCTGGTTCAGTAAGTGGTTTCATTTGTTTAAGATACTGTTTCACGAGGGGCACCTAGAATAGATGATGATGACAATGTTAGTATGACACGGCGTGGATCGATTACTGTTCTTATTTGGGGTAGGTGCCAGTGATCGAGACAGCTGTTTACTAAAGAAAACATTTGTTAGGTTTGGCATTGTTCGGACGACAGCTACCTTACCAATCATTGTACTTAAAGTAGCTTGGTCTGTCGAACACATCCTAACTGGTGCTAGAAAAGCATGCATCATTCTTGGCACTCTAATGTCCCTGACTAAGCTCAGTGGTATGCCGGATGCAGCGCAAATAGCATCCGCTGCCCCAAGAGTGTCTACAGAGTCTGGAATGTTGAGGACTAGAACACTGTGCATGACATTTTGGTGGAGAATTCTCCTAAAACCCATCTGGGTGGTAGTTCTCGCGTGCGTACCTGATATGCTACTGGATTCAGGAGTGGTTGAGTTGGTATGGTGGCGACTTTAACCAAATTTATCTTGGGCGTGCGGTACTGACTCATCATTTGACCAGCATACGGCAGGTGATGATTAGTGGTGCCCTTCGATTGGTGGTTAAGTTGTTATTTGCTCTGAAATAAATGAGAATAGCTGTAGCTCGGGGTGTGGATGCGGATTTTGAGCAGTTCTCCGAGCTGGGTAATTATTTTGCAGACGTTTCGTTGCCTGACTAGGCAACATCATCAGTGCGGCTTCAGGGGCCTGGTTCGCAGTGCCTCGTAAGCGACTTCAATGTCCAAGTGCTTACTGATCGAGTTCTGTTTTGAATGCCAGGCTTCAATGAACTCACGTGCTTGTCGGCTTTTAGCCCTTCCGAGGATACTGGCATGTGCTAGGTCGAATTGATGGTTCTCAGCATCCATATGCACTGACATCAGGGAGTTCTGGTCGTGGCGACGTATGGCTAGGCTGTGTTCGTGTAGCCTTGTGCCAAGCTTCCTCCCAGTCTGTCCCACGTAGTATTTGTCGCAATTCCGGCAGCAGATCTTATAAACCACACCAGTTTCTTCTTCTTTACTAAGTTCATCTTTTACTTTGAAGAGTTTACTGCGAATTGTTTCTGTTGGCTGGTGTGCAACTTTGACCCCAAAAGGCAATAAAAGCCTCGCTGCCATTTCAGAGATACCGTTGATATAGGGCAGTGTTGTTCTCTTTTCAGTTGTTGCATTTGTCGAGGTGTCTCGAACAACCTTTCCTGGTGCGAGGCAGAGTAGAATGAAGCCTTTTGGGTACGAGTTCCGCTTGAACAGATGATCTTCCTCTGCCCGTCTCAGCTGCGGTGTGCTACAGTGGGTTTGTGCTCGTTTGAAAAGGGTTTGCACGCAGCTGCGTTTGTGGGCTGCCGGATGATTGCTGCCGTAGTTGAGGATCTGGTCCGTATGCGTAGATTTTCGGTAGACTGTTGTTTCCAATCGTTCAGCACCAGTCCTTCGTATGAGAACGTCTAAGAATGGTAACTGCTCGTTGTTCTCTTCCTTCCTGGTGAATTGGATGCCATCGAACACACCGTTAATTAGTTCGTGTGTTTCCTCCAATTTGGAACGTTTGAGGATGACGAAGGTGTCGTCTACGTATCGTACCCAAAGTTTTGGTCTCGCGATCGGGAGTGCTATTTGTTCCAGCGCCTGCATCACTGCCTCGGCTACTAGACCAGAGATCGGCGATCCCATTGGTGTGCCTCTTATCTGTTCGTAAATTTGGCCATTAAAACTGAAATGTGTTGTTAAACAAAATTCCAATAACTCCATCATCTGTTTGGGTTCGAGTTCACTGTTTGTATCAGACGATATGTGCTCCTCTAGCAGGCGCGTCATTGTTTGTTTCGCCAAACCAATATCGATGGAGGTGAACAAGGCGGTAACATCGAAAGAGACCATTATTTCGTCTTGTTCAATGGTTGCGGTCTTAAGTTTCTCAAGGAACTGTTCTGCCGAGTTGATTAAGTGTTCCGATCCCGCGATTAAGTGTTTCAGCCGTCTCCAGAGCTCCTTTGCAAGCCTGTAATTTGGTGCTCCAGGTAACGACACGATGGGACGAAGCGGTACTCCGCTTTGTGTACCTTAGGTAAGCCATAGAACCGCGGTAGTACCGAGGCTTGTGGTCGCATCCTCTTGTGTTCCAACTTTGTGCTTTTCCCCATTTGTTCCAGTTTTTGCAGAGTGCGTCTGATGTCGCCTTCTAAGCGTTTTGTCGGGCCCTCGTTTATCGGCTGGTATGTGTTGGTGTCACTGAGTAGGTGCTGTGTCTTCATCATGTAATCCGATTTGTCCATTATAACAGTAAGACGTCCTTTGTCGGCCGGCAGTATAACTATGCTCTTGTCTTTCTTGAGATTCTCCAGAGCTCTCCGTTCAGCGGCGTTGAGTATGTTGGTTTCAGCTTTATGACTGAGAGCCGGGATGATTCTGTGTCTGACCTCTTGTTGTGCTTCAGGCGCGATGTTGTACGATTTTAGCGTCGATTCAAGTGCAGCGAGGAAGTCGATAGGATTGGAGTCCTTAATATTGAGTTGCATACCTCGGACAATGACTGCTTTTTCCGCGTCCGTTAATCCTCTTTTGGATATGTTTGCAATCCAAGCATCGTCTTGCTTAGGTGGTTTCTTATGCGAGATCGAATTCAGCTTCTCTTCAAGCCTCCGTTTGGTGTTTAGCTTTGTCTTGTGTGTTTTTACGGCTATCGCTTTTTCCAATTCTTCGGTCAATTGTGATCCTAGTCTGGATAAGCAAATTGCTTTCTGTTCGTTAATCACCATCTGGTATTTACGCTTTCGACTGTGTGCATCTGTAATCAACAGGCGTAACATTCTTCGTCCATGTTGTTCCGTTATCTTCCAAGCCAAAGGATGGTTGATCAGAGGACGGTAGTGCAGACTCGGTGGCAAAACCTGCCTTCGCAAGCATTCGTAGATGAGTCTAACTGACTGTCACTATAGATAGACTTGTGAGTATTCGACAAAAGCATCGAAATAGCTAAATAAATTTCACCACTGAGTGAACACATTTTACTGTTTTTTTTCCTCCAGCGGACACTTTAGGACTCAGTTGACCGGACTATGTCGTATTTCTACAGAAAATTGTACACGCCACTGCTGACTGATGTTCAAGAATACTTACTTTACTAGAAGGAGGTGGGTAAGTGGTATCAAGGTTGAATACTGTCATTGGGATAATCAGAATCAATGTTATCCTCGAATCGATATGCAGTTTCTGACAATGCAGCCACAGTAGCTGATGAACAGGCATAAAGCTGCTGCCCTCCCAAAAACACCGCACAAGCACGATGCGTTTCGATGTCATTACATCTCATCAGATGGAGATAGCAGGCTTCGAACCCGCGACCACTTGACTATTAGCCTAAACCTCTACCCCTCTGGCTATCGGGCCACGGCGGGCAACCCTTGGCCCAACGATGAATGACTAGCATGTAGTCCAAAATTGACCCTCCAATTAGTCATTCACCGTTGTGCCAAGGGTTGCCCTCCGTGTCCCGGTAGCCAGATTGATAGAGGTTTCGACTACTATTCCAATGATTGCAGGTTCGAGGCCTGCTATCTCCACCTGATGAGATGAAATGACATCGAAACGCGTCGTGGTTGTGCAGTGTTTTTAACGGGCTTCGACTACGGTCCCAGTGACCAAGGTCCACTTCAATGTGAACCGCGGTCCACATTGAGATTACGCGTCGCAATCCATCCACACAACGTGTAGTCCAAAATTGACCCTCCAATTAGGCAAAAGGGCTGTTGAATGGCGTTTTTCGGTGTACAAGAGAAACTGCCTGTCTTCGCCAGAGTTCTCTGTGTATTGGGGTTTTATCTGCGACAATTGTTAGAGACGTAAACGTAGTTTTTGCAGAAATTTGGTCACGTTTACCGATAAACTCGGTGGCAGTCAGAGCATCTGCAAATTGAAACAGTATGGGACAGGGTCGGTGTCGAATCGTATTTCTCAGACTCATGCAACCGCACGGCACATTAGTCATACCGCTAGCTCGAAGCAAAATATTCCGTATGGAAGTTATGGCAATTTTGTCGGAACTACTAAAGACTACCGCAATTTTGAGCACCGCACCCTATTGAAGGCTTCTGTGGCTATCGTATCGACAAATGTCCCTACAGGAATTAGGTGTTCTGCAATTGTACTGCTTGGTGTCTGCAGTAGATTAGTCAAAGGCTCAATTTTGTTAAGGGCCAATTGTAAAACGTCAACGGGTGATATTTTGGATTTTAACTCATCCAGTTCATTACAAATGGTTTGCAAAATTTCAATGGCACCGAGGAGATAATCAGGGGAGGCAGCATGATTAGGTTTGAGTCTAGTCGTCTTTTTGCTCTTAGGTGCTTTAGCAGTAACTGTAGGTTTGCCTGAACGCCGCGCTTTTACAGCACTAACGGATGGATTAGTAGCAGTGACATCCGTGTGGTTTACGGTGGTTTCTGGTTTTACTTGCGACTTAGATAAAGAGCTTCTCGTACTCACAGTGCTAGCAAGCATTTCTAAATAGAACACTCGATGGGGATACTAAGATGGTAACCGTACAGTTATGAAGTTGTAAGACTGGATATTAGGACTTAAGGTTACGAATACTACCAGCGATACTCAAGGATGGCGTTACAGAAACTAGACTATAAAGCAACCAACCGTATTGTTCAGCTCTGCCTTCAGGTATCGGAATTCGCCAAGGGTGCAGGTAATCCGCCGTTGCGTCGCAAGCGGGCGGCGTATTAGTCTCGTTGGTTCGTTAATATGTTCCGGTCCGGCAGTCCGTGTCTAAGCAGTGGGTACTTTCTATCTTCACTAGTCCAGGGTTTCTAACTGTCCTTCCCGTATCGACCGATTGTTGCCATTAGGTCAATTTCGTGTCACGTAAACGTGGGATGCTAGCAGGTTAGCGACGTAGCCGACGAATGCTCGTGTCGCGCCTAAGTCCGAAGATGTAGATGGTGACATACAATCACCATTCGGTCAAATCCAGGCCTCCACCTTACGGTCAGACGTCATGATGAGGGATAGAAAGAAAGAATGACGGATTGTCGATCAGGCGAACTGGTGCGATCGGTTGCAAACCAGACACAGGTCGTTTCACCGTAAGTTGACAAAAGGACCATCGTAGTTGAAAACAAGTTGGACTATAGTTGTCTTCTACAGCTAATTTCAGAATTGATGTTGAGTTCGTTGAATGTCCCTCAGCTATGTCGTCAAAATGAGGCCACACGCAGAGAAGATAAAGTACCGTAATCCTCAGCACGATAGTTCCATAGTGAACGTGAGAGTAATGGCTAATGGCAGGACGTGTTAAAACGTCGAAAGTTAGATCCGATAAGATAGATCCCGATAAGGCCAATCGAAAGAGTGGACTCAAACGAATGTGCTATTACATTTTGCTCAGCAATCCCAACGTTTGTGGGAGGGCGCAGCCAGCGCAGCTTCGCTCGAGACGCTCAAGGTCCATGTTGATTTGCAGCCTCTTACTGTGCAAAAAAAATAGTCACTTGTTGCTCCCCTCAACATGCAAAACAAGGCCACCATAGGCTTGATTCCATCGGTTTTGTCAGGACCACAAATATGTGCAGGTGTGGATCTGCTCCCAGAAGAACCAGCTCTTGACTTAGAGTATGTTGACGATATTGCCCTAATCTGTGACAGCTCACAGACGTGTCAAGCGGCACTGGACAGATTAGCACTGGCTGTCAGCCGCTTCGGGCTTTGTTTTGCACCATCGAAGTACAAAGCGTTCCTCCAAGATTGGCCTGGACCGCCTCCGACGCTGACCCCTGGTGGGAATCAGCTAGAAGTAGTTCAAAAATTCAACTACCTGGCAAGTTGTATCAGCGCCTGTGGGATTGAAGATGAGATCACAAACCGTATGGCAAAAGCTCGAGGCGCTTTTGCTAACCTTCCCCACTTATGGCGCCGGCGCGACATCACTGTCGTCCTGAAGGGCAGGGTGTACAATGCAGCGGTCGTTCGACCCCACTGTACGGTTGTGAAAACTGGCCTTTTGATCAGCGGACATAAAGAGGCTAGTTATGTTCGACCACCGGTGCCTTCGCACTTAGCTCACATGTGGTGGAAACACCACGTGAGCAACGAGCTTGTTCGTCGCCTTGTTTACGGGACAGGGAAAGGAAATGAACCGCTCAGCAGCGTCATTTCACGCACCAGGCTCCGATGGTTCGGCCACGTGTTACGCATGCCAACCCACTGACTCCCGCGACGTGCATTGCTTGCGCGCCGGGGATGTGGATGGAAGAAAAGAGGAGGTGGCCAAGCGATGACTTGGTCGAGAGGAACGAAAGTCCTCACTTCGAAGCTGGTCTCAGTTAGAGCGTCACGGCTCCCTAGTTGGGGTCCGAAAAACGATGCACACGTTTGGCTGGATACACTTGCTGATATGGCTAGGAGCCGGCCTCAATGACGTCCGTGCTGTGGGTTTCATTGTCCCACCCCATCCCTCTTATCCTCCCCCCTCCAACAAGGATCTCACTATTTAACATTTTATAATTCGCATAGAAAATTACTTTTTTTGCTGCACAGTAGCCGGCTGGTAGCTTATCGGAACGATGCCCATCCGTTACCGGTAGCTCAGCTGGCTTGCACCTGTAGCAGTTTATTCCCTTCTTTTCTTTTATGTATTGCAGCATAGTATCTGAGGTGTGTCCCACCTCTAGCTAACGTGTATAGTGTGTGTGCAGGTGTCGGTGAAGGAATCGTCAAAAAACATGTAATGGCCTGTTGCTTCGGTGGGGCCACACATGAACGATTGGGATGATCTAGATGTCTGTTCACGAGTGAGGTGTTAGGTCAATTTGCACTCAATGGCAATGTCGGTAGGTTGCCTATCAGTCTCATACCTCCAGTACGGTAGCCACCTTTAGGATACTGTAAAGACGCTGCAAAATCTGGGGAAAAGCGAAAGATATCAGATCAAAGCGCTAAACGGTTCAGTGAGTAGTTGACATAGCCTGTTTGTCGCGATGAGTTGACGGCTGCATCTCGATGCCGCGAAGACAACTGACGTGCATAAAAAAACAGCATTAGAAACATAGTATTCAGTAATCTAAGATAATCAATTCCGTTCAAGTCATAGGCTTCATTTTTGAGTTCAATTGTTCCTAGTGATCAAGGCTCCAAGTGCCAACCACAATATCCCTGGTCCCACACTCAGCTCTGGCTGTCTCTGCATGAGAATTCCATACAAAACGGCAAGGTCTTCGAATTTGGCCGTGTTCCATCCAAAGGATTAACTAACATACACGCTTTTCGGCACTGCATCAAAACCTTGTTTCAACTTTTCAATAATTTTTTCTGTAACCAGCGACATGAACGTTTGCACTCTTGATACCGAAATGTTTGCGTTTTCATGCGTATGAAGTAGCCACTACACCTGGTCAAGTTGTACGAAGCAAAATAAAGAGGCGAAGAAATTTTACACAAAATCATTGTGCAGGGTGGCCGGTAACAGTTCGAAGGAAGCATCTCGGAATTACGAGCCTACGTGTTTTACTCAGTACTAACATTATATCGATACTTGGAGAATTAGATCACAAAAGGGTCATAAAATGTCGCGAATATTCTCGCTTGTGCATCATTATCCTGGTGAAAATCTGGCTTCACGTTGAGGCTGAATGTGTAGTTTTGGAATCTGGCGAATTTAGCTCTTTTCTTGTTAGCCGCCAATGTACACAGAGGAACCTCGGTAGTGGCGTAATCTTTTGCAATAATTCTACATGGCACACACCAATTAAAACATTTTACAATACAGCTCGCAACGCACCAGCTGTTTAATCGTGAAATGCAAACCAGGACTGCTGATCGATTATCCTTCGAATTTTTGGCTGTTTATCTCTTCCAGTGTCCAAGCTACGAAGTTGAAGAATTTATAACGGATTTACAGCTGCGGTCCCCGAATACCTGGAACACTCTTTGTGCATAGTTGCCGACGCTTTCAACAGATCTGACACCAAATTCATTGCGAACCTTGGGGGAAAGCGCAGAGTGCAATCTACAACCCGAATAAATGCCACATTCGAGATGGTACTTGTTAACAACTTGAAATTTTTATGCTTGAAATCGGGCGACGCTTAGGAGCTATGATCATGCCACCGTAAAAATATCTCCCGTTAGCTATAGCAAGACGATCCATAAAGATATCACCCGTTGCGAAGATCGAAAGTTCAGGCGGAGACAATGCCTTCTCCAGAACACGGAGGGAAAGCATTGACTCCACCGATTTCAGTACATTTTACGATGCGGAGGTACTGATCAACTAGTTACCTTAACTTCAAATTCGACCCCTGTTGTCCAACTGAAACAATTGTTATACCAAAATCATCACTACTACTCACCAGTAATTTTAGTCCGTGCCGATAGATCCTCGTCTCAAACGACTGCGTCGGCTCTTAAACGCAAAGATGATACATCAGTAAAGTATCTATGGATTGGCATAAAAGTCGAACTGCGTCGACTCAGCCATATCTACGTCCAAGCTATACTTGGTAACAATTATTGTAGTGAAATATGGAAAATATTGAAAAATCCAAGCAGTTGCCAGCGAAGTCACACATTTAACTGATGTGTAAAAAAATAAACTTCAAGGCTTGTGCCAGGGATAATACTTCATTCTTTGGTATATCCTCTGCTGTTACAGTTAGCCTCAGATAACCCTCCTTCTGTGTACAGCCTAGTACATAGAAAATTACCCGGGTTGCAAGTGAACAAAACACCTGGTCCGGATAAGTTGTCTCCTGTAGTTCTCAAGGAGTGTTTAAATTACATGGCGGAGGCCCTCGCCGACTTGTACACACTGTGCATCAAGGAGCACAAGACAGCTGGCGAAGCGCAAGCATCACAGCAGTGCAAAGGAAGGAACCGCCAAATATCGGCCGATCGCTTGCAAGTCGGTTGCTTTGGCGACCTCTAAGAGGCTTGTTCTTAAAAAGATCTCAGCACAGACCTATTTGGGTGACCCTCATCAGTTTCCATATCGCAGCTCAAGGTCTAGCTTAGAAGTAGTAGCATCCATGGTACATACTGTGCTCTTGCCACTGGATAAAAAAAATCCATCCGCATCTGGATTTTAGCAACCCTTTCGATCATGTGAACTACTGTTGCGCGACCAATTAGGTCCTGGAATTCCATCTTCTGTTGTTCTTCAACTGAAAGTATTTCACCCGGCACGCAGTATACCACGCTGCTGAGAAAAAAACTTTTTCAACCACCACGAAATATGGTGTTCTTCAGGGAGCGATTTTGTCCACATTCATATTTTCCACTTACTTTACCTCAATTCCGGTCCCTGAAGAAACCATCTTGCTGAAGTATGCGAATGAAGTAAATCTTGGTGTCTTTCATCCAAGCATTAAGTCAGCGACCAAACTAAAAACCCACCTGGATAACCTCACAGCCTGGTCAAATCCTGTTGTCTACAGTTAAACACCTCAAATTGCAAGGATGTCCTTTTTTCGCTGCCCAACAAATGGTTACTACCAAATCCTAACGCAGTGACTGCAAGTTTGCATTGACGGTAAATGTTTGACCTCTTCTACCACAATAAAATAACTGAGGGTGACACTGAGCAGTAGGTTTACGTGGTCCACCCATACGTTTCAGGTCTTAAAAATCCCGTATATTACCGTATATAAGTCCATCAATGGATAAGCCGACAGTATAACATTGCAACCTCTCATTTATCCAAAGTGCCTACATTAGCAGACCCCAAAAATCAGTAAAAAAGGGCAACGAAATTTTGGCGTCATCATTACCTGCTTTCAAGTAAGTGCGCTGAAGTGAAAGCTGCTCTACTGTTGGTCAGTTGTGGTGATCGTAATGTATGTGCGCTTTTGATTCGCCACCCAAAATATCGTTAACGCGAGGTCATATAATCCAGCTGGGGGGGGGGGGAACGCGCGTAGACACCGTACTAAAAAATGAAGCACTTCAAATCCCCATTTCGAAAAAACCGACCGTCACTAGGGAGTAGTGCCAAGGGAAGATAGGGCAGATGTGCACAGTGAATTCCTGGATAGATTTTGTATGTGACCTTGTTAAAATTGCGTATAACTATTTTAAATGCATACTCCCAGTACAGAAATGAAAGATAGTAAAAAAAATTATCGGCTCCTTTCTTCGGTAAAATACGGTCAATAAATAAATGAGCATATTTCCCGTGGGGCGAGATACGTTCCCCTTTTGTGGAACGATCACTTTTGATCCAGCGTTTTATCACTGCATGTGTTACCCTAGTGGATCCATTGCTCGCCCGTTATCTTTCCTGATACAGAAGCTCAAAGAAATCGCCAGATCGGTGAAGCATCCATCCAGGTGTAGTGACATTTAAAGGCTGAAACTTGTTACCATCATTGTAGCCAAGCATTTGAACTCATATAACAGACATGTATCCAAAATACTCACTGATGTTAGCCACTCTATTCACAGAGCGTTGTCCGACTGCGTATCAATGTCGTCGACTAGACAGAGCTATAAACCTATGTACGCACGCACATAGGCTTATGGTACATAAGTATTTGCTTACCTGTCACGTTTTCTGAACGATAAAATTTCACCCATTCAAGAACTGGTTAGTAAATTATTCCAGTGACATTTGCTCTAGCAAGTACTTTTTACGATTGTGTCTGTCTTCGTGCACTGTTCGTTTTCCTTACTTATCCCTGTCCGTGGCGTGTGTGTTAGAGCTGAATATTCACCCTTCGAGGGTGTATAAAGCACATTCTTGACTTGATTTGAAACCAGTCGTGGAGTGCGATCAGCATCAAATTTCTCCACTGCGCATCGATTTCCTAATCGTCGCAAGGGTATTTGTCAGGCGGCTAAAGCCATGAGCCCTTAGCAGCCACTTGTGCTTGAAGCAAAGGTAATTTGCACATGGAACTTGGTCAGCATTGTATTATAGCAATTAGGACGTCCGATAAACAAAAAGGTAAAACAAGGAATTTATTTAAATTCAAACAGAACTTGGTTAAACCCAAGTAAATAAGCGGATTTGCTGGACAAGAGAACAGCGCCAGGGGGTTGAGAAGAGGGTGCAAGTAAGTCTACTGGGTACCCCGAAGGAGCGATGACCTGTACGTTGAACACCAGCTACAAGGAATCAGAGGAGGAACACTGCACGGAGGTATAATTCGAATCAACGCCAGGAGAACCCATTGAGCGCACATACTAGTAGGCTGTAAGCTCGGCGAAGGTCTGATCCAACTCCCCACTGAGATCCTTGTAGCGAACCTTTTCGGCAAGTAGGTCGTCTAGTAAATAACAAGGAATATTTGAAGAGATCATTGGTGGCACAGATTTTTAGGAAGAGAGGACCTAGTCACAAAGTACAATACAAGCCACCTAGAACCGCTTACATTCCAGTAACCATACAATTAATCGCTTAAGTCAGAGACCGGTAAGACGGTGTTGATTGCAGTGACAACAGTTCGGAGTAAATTCATGGAACAAAACGTCCTCTAACTGCTCAGAAGATGCGACTGCCGTGTGGTTTCCGTGTTCTGAGTAGCAGCGGGTTAGCAAGCACCCCGTCCTAACCTCAGAGTGACGTGAATGATGACCGAAGTAACTAGGAGCTGAACGCCTGGTATACTTCTGATACGAAGTATATGAAAACTAGACATGTTCGGGTTCAAATGAACTGACTAAATATGGCAGGTATGTGAGCGTTACGCTTCACACGTGGTTACATTTACACTGCAAGGGGGGAAGGCTTTTATAAACTATGCACCATGCGAATGCCTAAATGCGCGATTGATGGACAAGTGGGAATGCGTACGGAAAAAACCCTGTTGCCATCTTCCAAGAACCTGTCTGCCAAATAGTGAACAAACCGGAGTAAAACGAAAAACCGCATGCACATACGGCGCAATCCTTCATGCGGCATGCTGCCCACAAACAAAGCGAAGCATTGTGGACGGATCAGGCAAGAGAATTATGAAATATCCTATTGTAACAAGCAACTCGAACAATACAGGAAACCAAAAGAGGGGCGGAAGAAATCATCAAACCTCGAGTAAATATCAGGGTGAAACAGACGCTAGCAGCAAAGTTCACAAAGTGAATGGAACCGGATAGAGACGACTGGCGAGAATGCGAGGGGTACAAGAGTCAATCAATTTGGTGTATCACCGAAGCAAACAAAAAGTAAGGATGACAAGGCTCGCAGGAACATGGCGCGTCAAAAGAAGAAAGATCATATGGCCATGCAAAAATGACTAAAAGTTCCGGCATGGATTGAAACAGGAACTGCACGACGCCTATCACATGGCTCGGAATTCATTCAACGCATTGTCCATTTCAACGCGCAGTGCCTCATAAGCATTGTGTTCAGCGGCAATCCGTTCTGGAAAACGAAAGATAACATGTAAAGTTGTCCACTACTAGGTGGCTACGGAAGTACAATTTAAAAAATTCCCAGTAGGGAAACACGATAATTGCTTAAATGTCCAGCATGTTCTGCATAGATAACTAAGAAACAGATCAATGAGGCGTGGTGGATATTTTTGCCATGACACTCATCACCATGATAAAATTAAAAATCGAACGGAAATCGAGATTAGAAAAATATGGAACACGGGGAAAACAGGTTATAAAAAAGTGGCTAAGGTAAAGAGGATCGCAAAGCTACCGGTTAATTGCGAGACTCAGTGGAATTACACAATAAATCCAACAAATGCCGGCCTACCCCATGGCCCCGATTCAAGGAGATTATGACTGGCAGCCCCAGCAGGTCTCTCAGGCAATACCTCCACACCTTTCTATCGCGTCATAAACCGAACAGCCTTCAGTTTCACCTGACAAGATGCTGCAACAGTAAACCAGGCGCACCTAGGCATCCACTCGCCGTACAAAGAACAATACTTAGCTGATCCAAGCGATTCCAGTTTGAACGACGCTGCGGCGTGGCACCAGAGGCTGCTATTCCGAGCATTATGTGACGGTCAGCTGCACTCACTTGCTGCTTCAACCAGAGAGAAACAACATTCCGTAAGCAGTCGTCGTAGAGCTAATCCGTAAACTGATACTCGTTTTGTTCCCGCGATGAGCACCTGTAATAAAGCTGCAGTAACAGATGGTCGTTGTTGATAAGTGACGAGGTCGAAAGACGTACTATAACTACCTGGCTTATTGAACCAATGGACGACTTCAGGTAGCGATGAGTACTTATGCTGCAACGATCCCGTACTGTTAAATTTCCTTGCACTGGGGATTTGCAAAGGGTGTGCAGAAACGTGCAGTGCTCCGTGTACTGATATATATATATATATATATATATATATATATATATATATATATATATATATATATATATATATATATATATATAGGACATGAGCAAAGTGAGAATCTCACGTTCTAATCTTGCTTGCAGGTCATGGGAATCGAAGGCAGTTGGTCGGCGTGCATGGAGCGATCTAATCACAAAGGCAGTTGCCGAAGTGCGGGAGAAAGACCTCACACATGCAAAGAAGCGGCAAGCACCGATGGGTTGTATTCCATCGACATCGAGCACATGGTGCTGTAGCACATGCGGTCGCGAGTGCCTGAGTCACGCAGGCCTAATGAGCCATGAGCTAGGCCACTAGGGACCACTACCGAAGCGACGACGGGTCCTGCAGAGAACGTAGGCAGAACCGGCGCAGCGTTTGTAGGTACGCTGCATTCCATTTGCTAATCGCGTGCTTGCATGCCAAGTCCATTTATTTCAGATGATGGGTTTCCAATTTTGTCCTAATACTTTTCTTTCTCATATAAAGGTCTACCTATACTCTCTTCTATAAACTTGCACACGTCGCTTAAGCCAATCCTAGTTAATTTCGATAACATCTTCGTGTTTGTAGCATTTCCGTAAAGTAAACTTCCTGACCTCGTGAACTTATCTTGGATTCTTTTGTAAACAACTTATTTCATACGCTCATTAATTTAAGATTTACGTCGCCGTTTCCTTATGCATTACTCAATTTATTTCCTTTATTATTTTTCTCTCAAGTGGTTGGCTGTTGCTTGATATCCCCGATGTGACTGAGCTTAATGTGCATGTTGACAAGATGCCTACCTGTCTATTACCCACTACCTCGTCCATAATGGCTCTAGAAGACAGTTGGTCGTTGCTGGAGGGGACGGGGTGCACGGTCCTTGTGGCCTTGCTAGGCTCGAAGAGTGGTTCCATGCACTCAGTGTGGAGCGGACTACGGTCCAGGCACCGCCTTGTGTGCGCTTGATTCGCCAAATACAGCGCGCTTGTGTTTGCCTGTGAAGGGCCCGCTCCGTTGATGAAACGTGGCTCCCATCCACAGGCCTCCCGGTCTTATTCTTTCAGGTTTACAATGGATATGGAGTCGGTGGTTGGAGCTGTGGGTGGTGCAGCGCAAGCCACTCATGGTCCTTCTGCAGGCGCAGGAGTCCTGTGGCTGGCCACAGTGATAGACAAATCCGAAATCGGATGCCGCCAACCATATATATATATATATATATATATATATATAGCCATCGAAAAACCAGGAGGAACGATATAGTTAAAAAAAAGTACAAATGACAGGAACAGATAACAAATATTTGTTGGGCTTCCTAGCTTATTGGTTGCTTGTTTTCACACGCCGTTTTGTCCTTTGTTGGTATTGTTAAGGGTATGGCTCTAAGCATATTGTTCAAAACATTTCAATACACAGTCTTTCGATTAATTCCGATTTGCGCTATATCTCCAAGTGTGTCGAGCCATTTGCAGTCCTCATTCTTGGGGCCCCAACCAGGAAGATGTACAGGGCCGACGATTGCGAGATAGGTCAGCGATTTTATGTTTTGCCGCGAAGTGGTCGGCTGGCGTCCACGCGTCCTCTTCCAATTCAATCCCGTACGAGCAAATAAGGCGCGGCGTAGTAATCGCTCGCATGACATACGTAGAAGGTGACCAAGCTACCTCAATTGACGCACTGCGATAAGGCGATCAAGCGGAGGGCTTATGTTTCCCAAGACGCGACACCGGACTTCATCGTTACGAACCCGGTGCTGCCACCAAACACGGGTATTCGCCGTAAACATGTGTTGTCGAAGGCCGAAAGTCTACGCATGTCACCCGCACGAATCGGCCAGGAATCACCTCCATACAGCAGGATCGCGCGGGCACATGCGTTGTAGACCCTCCCCTTTAAGGAGAGGGATATATCCTGACGACGCCACAAATGACTCAATTTGGTAAGTGCAGGACCGGGCTCTGGCGATGCGATAAGATACCTCTTTCCCAATAGTGCCATCAGCAGAAATACAGCTTCCGAGGTAGACAAAGTTGTCCATAAGCTCTAGCTGTGTTCCTTCAATGGTAAGTGAAGGGGCAGACGACCCAGTCCTGGAGTAGCACTTTACGCTTCAAAGGGGAAAGCGCGTAACATACTTAGAAGCTTCAAACGCCAGACGGTTCAAAGAGAGCTGTACACTCTGTCAATCGTCACCGAGCACAGCGATCTCATCAGCATATACCAAGTCGGTCACGCGATTGCCAGGAAGAAGCGCAAAAGCAAAATTATGAGCCTTCCAGAGATCAAAACAGGTCTTCAATTGTAAAGTTGAAGAGGAATGGAGACAAAGCGCACCTTTGTTGCACACCACTAGAGATAGAGAAAGGCGAGGAAAGCTTTCCATAAACCCTCACTCTACTTGACACTTGGAAGTAAAGCGCCCGAATGATAGAAGCGTACTTTCCGGGGACTACATTTCTCAGTAAACAGTGCTATAAAGCAGGCCGGTCAACCGAATCAAATGCAGCTTGAATGTCCAGGAAAACGACAATGGTTCGCTTGTGGTAGAGATGGCGGTGTTCAAGGTTTGACGTAGCGTGAAGATCTGAACCACGCATCCTCGACCGGGGCTAAAGGCCAGCTTGTTGTTCTCGGTAAAACAACTCGTGGATCGGGGATAGTCTGCGGAGCAGAATGGATGCTGGCAGTTTAGAAGCAACGGGCATGAGACTGATTCCCATATAAGATAGGGACAATCGTTGACTTACTCCAGGAGGATGGAATCTTCTCTTTGTTCCATATCTTGGAAAACAGCGACGTCAATTGCTTGACAATTGTTGGGCCGCCAAACTTGAACATTTCCGGAGGAAGTTTGTCCGAGCAAGAAGAGTTGAATCTCTTAAGGCGTCGAATCTCGACGAAAACCTCCGCTTCGTTAAGTGACTCCAATGAAATAGCCCAGGGCATGCAATTGGGTGTGCTTGGCATACTAGCGGACAACGGATGGGTATTGCATTGGGAGTGGAATTGTTCGGCCCAACTCTCTATGCGTCTTGGCAGGTTAGTGATTCGTGACCCATCCGCTTCACAGATAGTCTCGCTAACATCAGGCCTTCTGGGAACGAGTTGGAAGAGCTTGCGGACATTGCCGGAGAGAGCAACGGCCTCCATCGAGGCGCACTGAGACCACCAGGTCTCGCGGTCATTACGCAAGCTTTGTTTGAGTTTCCGATCGAGTCTGGCGCACAGAATTATGAGCTGACTCTGGTGACACATTTCGACGGCGGTCAAACATTTCTAGCGAGCGGGTGGCTGGCATGCAGAACTACCTCCTTGTGATGTCAGCTGGGTGGATGGGGCTTGTCCCGTTCCAGTAGGAAAGTTCGGCGGAAGTGTCCCAGGAAGTGGTGAGTTTTCACCTGGCAAGCGATCTCCCTATAAAAAGCCACGAATGTCCGTTTAACAACACTGTGACGTAGCGGATGTGACTCGCCACTGCCCCTTGCTTTGCTTCAACAAAGCATTGTAATTCCTCAGATGAAGTCTGAATTTCTAGGTGGACTGGGTCCCAGTGGTGTTCGTTTTTCTCGTAAACCGAAACAGGAAACGCACGGAACCAACGACAGCTTAACTGGAAATGGGCAAGTCGACGTATTGCTTCCGTGTGGTAGGTTGGTCACTGCGCGATTTCTTCCATTGCGGTCCTGTGCGAATGAATAAAGTCCGACCTGGTTATCGCTCTCACAACACGCGTAGGATGTGCGGAAGCTACTTACTTCGCGCAGCGAGACGAGTCTATTGAGAGGAAGGTCCGCACATGCTAAGAGGCGACGTCTTTGCAAGTATGGCGTGGCCACCACATAAGAGCTATTCTGTGCCAATACCCTTCACCAAAAGCCGACGCATGTCATTCACACACATCGGCCTGAACTCACTTCTGGACAGGAGCATCGCGCGAATATATACATTGTAGACTGTATAGAGTGAACATTCTACATGACGCCACAGATGCATCAGATAGGTAAACATAAATAGGGCTTTCGCAGTGTGAAGAGAAATCTCCTTTCCAATGGTGCAATCAGCAGGAACGCAACACTCCAAGTATAAAAAGCCTACTACTCATTCAGGTAGCGGACCGTCAACAATAAGCACTGGGGCAGTTGAAAGCCAATCTTGGAGTAAGACTGCAGTTTGTAGGGGGTGAATGTTATACCATACTCGGAAGCTTCAATCGCCAGGTGGTTTAAAATGACCTGCACGCGCTGGGGGTCGTCACCCAGCAAAGCGATATTAACAGAATAGTCCAAGTAAGTTGCGCGGTTGCCTGGCAGAACTCTAGGCCAGAAACTCGAGGGCGTTCAGAGAGCACAAATGTCGCATAGCGCTGATGACTACGAAAGGTGAGGAGAGCTGGACGTAGGCCCTTATTCTGTCCGAGACATTGATATTTACTGCTCGAAGGATAGATACCACGTCCTTTTTGTTGACAATGCCATAAAGAAAGCCGATCGACCGAGTCGGAAGCCGCCCAAAAAGATGACAATGACAGGCTGGTGGTATAGGTGACGATGCTCGGTTAATATCGAAATCTTGTATACCTCGAGCCAGAAATACGAAAAATGTAGTCATGGTCAAAAGACTCTAACCTAGGTGGTAGTAATGAAATTACGACGCCTTCATACAACGTGGCAAAAAACTAGTTGGGGTTGATTGAATGGAGACCTTGAGATTAGCCATATCAGTAGTTTGATGCTCAATTGGACATAACACAATCACCGAATCAGAAGTGCTACTGTATTTGATACCAAATTTTTGACCCTAAAATAGCCAATATGGAGTTAATTCCGTTCACTCTTCTCAACTTATCATGATTATTTTGACGACGTGATTCAGCGCAAATGAACCGTTAGGAAGGAGCTACTCACCCTTTGTTCGCTTGATCTCCTGCGTACGACGGATCATCTCTTGTTCCGCTGCCTCCGCACGCGATTCAGCCTTGTAACGCAGGTTGCGCAAAGAAAAACAATGGAGAAGCATGCATGATAAATAAAAAAACATGCAACGCATGTGGCACATTCATTGGAGGCAATCGGAAAGTGATAAAAGTTGAGATGCGTGCAAGCAGAAGAATAATATGTTACGTATATCACCTTCGAGGTGATCAACTTCATTCTGGAGTTTGGACACTTGGCGTTCGGCCTCAGCTGCCCGCTGTTCTGCCTACAATAGAAGTAGTCACTGGTGTGAATAACCCCAGCTACATCTGTAAGTTGAGACGATGCGCATGCCTGTTCGCATAGTACATGCAGCGTGCGCCATGCGGATTAAATACTAGGTCCATTATTGGTTGCATGTATTTGACAGAGTGCATGAAATGACGGTGCCATCTCACACCCTGAGTCTTCCGATAATCTTGTGTGGAAGTATAAAGGGAATTTACGCATTAGATTAGAAAGGGTTAATGATGTTTTCTGAAGGCTTGAGTAACAGATCTTCTTACTGACTAGAAGAGGAATCGCGCTCGCAGGACACCATGACGAGAGTACCATTGATGTGCATCGATTCAAGGTGTAAACCGTTGGGTAACCTAAAACGTTGTGGTGAGCAAACTCCGTGAATGCATCTGAAGATAACAGTGGTCATGTTCAGGTGCCACATAGGTCCGAACAGAAAAGCAAGGCGAAACAGAGCCTCATATGGAAAGCAAATAAATGAAGAATCAATTGCGAATCATCTGGGGTAACACGTTAGAAACGCATCAGCAGTACGCCGGTACGCAGTACCGACGTTTCGCTACCGCGCAATTACCACTGGTTGCACGTGGGGTAAGGATACTACGAGGATCGCCATGTCCCTACGCAGGCTCGAGCCTGCGCCGTCACATTACAAGACAAGCGTGTCACCATTAGGCGGTAACACGATAACATGCATCACGAAATAATTCGAAATAGAGAACGCTATTTTAGCCAAGTGCTTTCATGAAAGCGATTGACAAGGCCCGTGCTGCTTTAAAGATGCGTGTTTGAATGATGTAGCTGAAGTACCATCGTCTTCTAACAACACGACAGCGAATAGTCCCCGAAGTGACCACTAGTAAAACTCAAACTCAAACTGTGCATCTGCTCGTGCACTTGTTTCCGCGGCCAGAATGCATCGCTCGTACATTTTTGGTCTATACGACTAAAAAATACGATGATTACTCAATGAGTGCATAACTCGTCCACACATGTTACACCACTAACTGAAGTGAGACGTACAGGCAAGCCTATAAAGCGCACAGGAATCGATGGAAACACGTCCTTAAGCAGATATTAGGAGTACCTAATGCCATAGCGACTCCGTTACACGGGTGCGTAGAAAATAAACGGTATTCCGGGCCTACCACTACAAACAATGAGATGCTAGCCAGAGAACGAAAAAATAATATAGTGGATGCTAAGCAGAACACCCCGGTTTCCCCAACATCAACACACACACACACACGCTTGACGTGCGTGCTCCCAAGTCATTTGGAATAATACTCTATATCTCCTCTCTACCTTCTCGCAGCGTAGTCACCGCACGCTCATTCGAACCGAATTTACCAACTCTACACAGTGAGCTATCAAAGGTGGAATTATCTTATAACACTAAAGTCCTAACGGATTTGACTGGCATCCGTGGTTGAACACAAGCGGATAACTCATTCACCTTGTGCCCACTGCCCTACTGTGTAACACCATTCGGTGCAGAATTCTTGAGGCAGTCCGAAAAGCCTAAGCTTATTGCAATTAGGTGTTTCTCAACGCATCTGTGAAGGAATTTGTGATCTCTCAATGTGTTCAGCGTTGTGTTTAGATTCATTTACTAGGTCCCAAACCACCTGGGCCTAACATCGTTTGATCAACCGATTACCATTGCAATGTGTACTTACAGGGGATCACGGCTGACAACGGGCGCGCCACGCTCACTCACGCTTATCATTGACGCGGGAAGCTGTATTAACTGATCATCCGACAAACCCGTGACCTTAAAACTCCACGCACTCGGCGAACATGTGTCACGTTAAGAACAAGTGTGAGTTGTGAAGGGTGGGCCAGTTTGCAGCAGTTGCTTGAAGACCTATCACACAAAATGCCTTGTGACGGAGCTGATAAAAACGAGACGGTACAATAACACGACAGAGGCATTTTGGTTCTGTCCAGTATGCAGTGCTATCCCAGTTGTGAGCCGAATAACTGTGCTACTGAAGAGGTGTGAAAGACTAACAGAAGCATTCGTGCAACTGGTGTGTGCCAGGGTTACACCTATGCGAGGAAACGGACCAGGCCGAAGAAGAGAGTCAGGAGGTCCAACATTACCCCAACGACTCGGTCACAATCAGTAACAACTCCTATCTCTCTCCCATAAGTAGAAACACTGTCTGCAGCGTGCCTGATTCAACTTCTGTACAATATGTTATACCTAGTAGTTTGTTCGCTACACAGGAGACCCTAAGCTGCAGTCAAGCAGCCATAGTAACCAGGTAACCCACGCATCGGTTGCCGCCAAGCAAACACCAGAAATAGCACCGGTAACGTTGGTGGCCGGACCAGAATACTAAATACTGTATTATAGAGCAAGTAGAAATGAATGCTGTACAACTCTTTCGAAATATGGTGAAAAACGTTATAAAAATTGTCAGCCGTGAATATGGTTATCGTTCTCACGTAACATTTAAAATATCTGACGCACAATGTCGCAGGACTCACACATGTGAGGTGTCATCCTAAGTATGCAATCGTTCTCTCAATCGAATAGTGGTAAAATAGAAATCTAACAACATTTTGAACTGCTGCACAGATTGTCTCCATCACAGGTTCAGGCAAACTGTTCCAAATATTCACCACTCTCCGTTCGAAGCACAGTGGGTGAGGAACTCGCTTCACATCTGGCACGACAAGTTTGTATTTGTGTCCTCGCGTACTGCATGACCCTCGTAAGTGCAGCATTTGCCTCAGCATGGGGAAGTCACCGAGATGTAGAATACAGTAGGTCATAATGAGGTCGACTCGCACCCGACGGTAGGACAATGTGTAGAGTCCTAGTTCCTCGCACCGGTCTTCATACCTCACGACACATAAACTCGGGATGAGCCTGGTAGTAACGTGTTAGACCCGTTAGATCTTTTGTGCCGTGCCTCGGGTAATCGGAAAGTAGGCGGGCGAACCGTATTCTAGCATTGGTCTAATGATGGAAGAAGTGGCGAGTGGCAACCTCGTCAGACCATGTGCCGAAGCTACGTTTGAGCGCCCAAAGCATGAGCAGTCCGTTATGATATAGCCTGTTCGTGTTGTCCACGG
This sequence comes from Dicrocoelium dendriticum, assembly GCA_944474145.2. Classification (NCBI taxonomy): domain Eukaryota; kingdom Metazoa; phylum Platyhelminthes; class Trematoda; order Plagiorchiida; family Dicrocoeliidae; genus Dicrocoelium; species Dicrocoelium dendriticum. Next base: position 96,979,374 of record OX104063.1, read on the forward strand.
ACTTCAAATCGTAGCGCGAAAGTACATCTAGGTCCCTCACGGAGGGTGTGGGATATAGCAGTTGGCCATCAACACCCTTCCCCAGGCTCATAAATACAGACTCGGGTGAGTTAACCGGGAGATGTACTTCTGCAGATCACGTGGATAGGCGGTTGAGGGGAGCGCCAATTTCGCTTCAAATCTTTATGTCATCTGTAAACAAGGGACACGGCGACCGGAGAAGCTGAGGTAGATCGTTGATGTGGATCAGGAACAGAGTGGGTACAGTGCCTTGAGGCACGCCACTTGTAGAGGGATACCAGTCAGTTAGATGGTCGTCGACCTGTACCCTCCACTTTCGTCCAACAAGAAAGTCGCGGATCCACCGGTGCAGTGAGCCACCGACACTGAAATCGATGAATATCAAGTCGACAGACTTCCCCATGCTTATTGCCTTCAACCACTCATGCCTCGTCACAAGCATGTTTGTAATGCATGGGCGGTCTTGCATAAAACCGTGCTGTGCGGGTCTCAGGACTTCTTTTAACTGTAGCAACTGTAATAATACTTTTTTACGATTTACTCAGCAATCTTTGCCAAAATAGGTGTGAGACAAATTGGTCTGTAGTTGTCTACTTTGCTAGGGTCGCCGTGTTTCGGAATAGGCTTCACCACCGAACATTTCCAGTCAATCGGCAACGAACCTTCGGACAGCGACCTGTTGAAAACTAAAATGTCGCAGCACAGATGGACCCCATCAGTGTCGTTCGAAAATTCACCAAAAGACCGGAAACTAAGGCTCCAAAATCAGTAGCCACCAGGCGCAACCATGATGCATTAAACCTTGTGTGCACTAATGTCCCCGAATCCAAATCCAATACAATTAAGGGTAGACTGACAGACGATTGAAATCAATGGAGTTCCATCTGTACGGTGACCGGTGTCCATGCTGATCCCTCGACATTAGGAGGCATCTCACGTCACCCAAACGCACTGCACTACGGTGAACCCCGGTTACTTCGGGTAACACTAAACTCGGTGGATGAGACAGAAGCCGTTCTGTTGTCTGCGAATCGACTCCGCAACGCCACAAGTGGAGTGTGAATACTACCTGACATCCCGTGGAAAGAGTGCTCAGCGGATCCAACTAACAGAGAGAACAGAAACTGTGATTGCTCATGGTGTTCTTGAGCTTACAGATTTCTCTTCCGACGATGCTCAGGTACACGACCTGGAGCAACGGCGCTGTTGAAAATGGTGTTGCAATCAAAACTAAAGGCACAAACTCTTCTAGAGTACTGGACTAAATTCCGTAGCAGGTTTCCAACAGAAATTCGAATGAAAGCAGCAGGACCAGTACGACCTTCTAATGATAAGTCTATGGAGGCGCAATTGTCAATGAAAACACCAACTGTAGGAGTCAACTCAGTGACGGTTTAACAGTAGCCATAACGTCCGGAGGACACAGTAGAGCACGAGCGAACACCGGGATCCGGGGCATCTGATACTTGAATACATGCCAAATTCGTCTCGAGAGTCTGCAACCCATCAAAAAAACCACTAGCCGCAGACCTTACATCGGTCGACGTAAACTCACTTTCTCCATAAATTCCACCCAACACACCTTTGGTCTCCGAGAATCTCTCATGCACGTACACAAATTCCTAAGGTCTACTCAGGAAATCAGCTGAATTAAGACTTCGACACGGGTCAGCAGCTTGGGACCTCATCGCTATCACGAAATGATGTTTGCGCTGTGAGATAACGGATGTCGAAATCGCGCTGACAGGTATGTCCGTTGTCCGGAATCATCGACCCAGCAAAGATGGTGGGGTAGCCCACTACTTTTGTAAGAACCTTCAGTGCGAAGCCATGCCCGATTCAGAAACCGATGTACCTGACTCCATTTGGTGCCGTTTCCGGCTGGAAGGGAACGATCTTGGCCTAGTGGGTGTTGTCTACCGACCACCATCGTCTACACCTGAGATGGACTGCAACTTGGTGGCTGCATGGAGGCAAGTTATAAACATGAAGGACAGTCACGTTCTAGTCGTGGGCGATTTCAACTTACATGCTCTAGAAGCTCAGGCCGCACCAGGAGAGCAATTCAAAGTCGACCTGCAAGATCTTGTCTTAAATTTTCCGTTTTACGGCCACGTCACTTCGCCCACCAGATTCAGGGAAAAACAGGTCATCCATACTGGACCTGATATTCCCCACTTACTAACTCATGATCAAGAGAGTGATAATCGATACTTCTCTAGGCCGCAGTGATCATGCAACTTTGCATTTCATGTACACTTGCTATGCTGAATATCCCGAGGACAACTCAAACAACGCGAACCGTAACCAGTTACGACACCTTAACCCGACTTATTGTAGCGACCGACTGGAGTTTCCTAACTGAGGATGCACCCGCTATTGCCTGGGAACGTTTCGTCGGTAAGTTTAACACACTGGTTAGTGGAGCATCGGAAAATACGACTATCAGTTCGAAAAACATACCTCATTTACTTGGATTAGGACACGCAAACGCATGGTGATGCGCAACGCGGCGTGGTTTACCCACAAAAACGATCCGAGTGCGAGTACCTGGAAGGTATATGTTGTTCACCGTAACCACTGTACCCAAGTAGTGCGCGAGGACAAAGTAGCTTATCTATATGCTTTAGCCGAGTGATCAGCTGCAAATCCCAAGCTTCTGTACAAGCACGTGAACGGGACCGCAAGATAAAAAGTGGATTTAACCCTCTTCAAACAGCGGGTGGTCTAACTCGGACTGCTAAAGAAGCGTCGAATGTTCTGCAACAACAATATGCACCAACGTTTCATTGCATCCTGTGGTCTCCTGAATATTTGGTACCTATGGTGCCCACACCAGGACTCACTCATATAAATTTTACGGCAGACATCGTGATGGGAAAGCTGCTATCCATGCGCCTGCACGCCCGTCTAGGAATTGACGACATCCACCCAAAGACGCTTGCTGTGGGGGGCTACTATTTTGGCTGAACCTTTGGTGCGGCTGTTCCAGCACTGCCTTGACAAGCGGCACGTTCCTGCAATATGGAAACACGAAATAATAACTCCCATTTATAAACGGGGTAGTCGTTCCGATATAGCTAAGTATCAACCAGTGACTCTACTGCCAGTTCTTGCAAAATTTATGGAGGCTATCGTTACCGAGGCCGTCATGTCTTATCTGGACGGCTTTGGACACACTGCTCCGCAACAACACGGCTTTCGCCAGAATCGGTCGTGCACAATCAACCTATTGTTAGCACAAGACAGCTGGACCGAAACGGTGGTTTCTGGTGCAAGATTTGATGTGGCTTACCTTGATTTCTCTAAGGCATTCGACCGGTTGGACCATCGTATCCTTCTGGCCAAACTTTAGAGATGTGGCACTGGGGACCCTCTCCTCGGGTGGATCTACAGTTTTCGCTGGCACGGACGCCTGGAGGTGAGAGTACGTGAATCCATGTCAGACCCAATTCACGTCGAATGCGGAGTGCCACAGGGTTCGGTATTGTGGCGCCGACTATGCTTGGTTTTCAGTGATGATCTAGTGAGTCAAATTGAGTCAAACTATTTACTTTACGCCGATGACATGAAAATTTGGCGAGTGATCAGAGCTCCAGAAGATCGTATGCAGCTTCAAATCGACCTAGACAAGATTTATGAACGGTCGGTCCAAAATCGCCTTTTCTTCAATGTGGCTAAATGTCGAGTGCTCCATTTAAGACACTGAATGATTCACACTTACAAGCTGAGATATTAGGATGTGCAACACTGTTTTCTCAAAAAGGATCTCGGCCGCTCGGAGCAGTCCAAAAAGCATCGAAGAAGGGGATCCAAATCGTGGGGCTTTTATGGAGAGCTTTCGGGTAATTCGAACCGTCAAATTTCTGTCAAATACTTCCCGTTTATATATGCTCTCATGTTGAGTAGGCAATTTAAGCATGGCACCCATGGCTAAAGCGGGATCTCACGGTCTTGGAGCTTTCACAACGTCGGGCGACCAAAAATGTCAAGGGGCTGCGCCACTTGTCATACGAACAGCGCCTCAGAGTGCTTGACATTTTCAGCGGACGTTATCGCCGTTTGCGTGGTGACCTAAGCAATGGCTTACCAAATAGTAAACAACACTAATCACCACTGCCATTACCTATTGGAGCTGAGTCACAACAGCCAACTGAAAGGTTGTCATTGCAAAATGGCTGGAGAATACAGTCAGCTGGAGTGTCGAATAAAGTTTTTCTCGCTGCGTGTTAGCCACACGTAGAATACCCTCGCAGAAACTGTTATTTCAGCCCCCAAGTTAGCCGTGTTCAAATCACATGTCGAGAGTGCACTGATCATACTACACCATATCACGTAATCCAAACGACCCGCACGAACAGCAGAAAAGCAAAAACAAACCAACCCACCTCCATTTTTTCCCGGAAACCACAGACGACAACCTTGGATAGTAAATAAAACGGATGGGAACGCCGCAATCGGCAAGTTCGCAATGTGAAGTTGTTCACTATTTCCTATTGCCATTTTTGTCTTCATTTTGCTCACCCCTAACCGATCATCCGGCTGGACATGACAAGCTTTGGCGTTTTTTCTACCCGCAATATACAATTGACCCAAGCTCAGCATACGCGTACACGTTCTTCTCACTGCGCAATAGGGAGCTGTAACCAATATAGTACGGTCAAACCTGTTTCATGCGACCACTCAAGGGACCTACAAAAAATGGTCGCCTTGGACTGGTGGTCGCTAGAGACATTACGCATAGGAGAAAATGCTGGGGATGTTCTTGGCTGGTCGCCATAGACAGGTGGTAGTCACAGTAGGTTGGACTGTATATAATAATGGAAGAAAAGTCACTGGCTCTTGCAGAAAATGGAGCCTCTCAATGGTAGTTATCCCACTTTCAATAAAGCACCTAAGTTCAGAATTAGAAAGACCCCAGCCGCGTTGGCAAAAAAGACGAGAGAAAAGAGCGTCACACGCAAGCCATAAGTATGTATCATGGAACAGCACCACCAAGTCGATGTAGCAGCTATAGAAGATAGTCGAACAGACCAGCGAGCTAAGCGCAAATCATAATCCGAAGTCAAGTGCGAATTTGTTGACACTATGTGTTTACACCGTAATACTTCATCAACAGCTGAAAGACACATATGTAATGGTACGGAGATAAATGCAAAAAGCGTAGCATGTCTAGCTAAACCGTTCATTTAGTACGTTGGACGATTAATCCAGCACGAACAGAATCACAGCGAGCCTCTCCTCGCGAATGTTTTCATGAGCAGATTGTAACAAGTCAAAGACCACCGTCAGGATGAACGGTTGAGGACGATATCATGTTAGGATAGCCTAGTCTCGATCTTTTGGAGCTAGCTGAAGGAACAATAGAAGTTAAATATAAGAATAAAAAATAGCCCCTCACTTTCCATAAGTATCTTTGGGAAAAATAGCAGTAACATGGTAAGACATGAAATGTGCAGGAGAGGCAAACCTACCAGATAGTATCACCCACCATGCAGAGATGACACACAAAAGACTGTTTAGCGCAGGCAGATACAATTTAATGGTCTGGGAAAAATGGTCACTATTACAGAAGAGCTACAGCAATGATTAATTAAATAAATGAATCGCCAGCTGTACGCCGTAACGGCGCTTCGCTGCAACGCGACCACCACCAATCGCGAGTGGGCTGAGTATACCGCGAGGACGCTAACCCCTATGCGCATTTAAACCGGTGACCTTATGATTGCAAACCAGGCGCGCAGACCACGGCCACCGGCAGACGAAACCGTTGCCAAAGAGGTTTTCTTATGTCCATGCCACTTGCATTACTAGACTGAGTTAACTAGCAGTCTAGCGGTAAGGCCGTAAGTAAAAAAGAGAACGATTTGTGGCAAAGCAATTAAAGCATTTTCCCGGTTTTCTGTAAAACACACAGGCAGGATTGAAGAATAAAATGCAGCTTGCACTGCAATAAGTGCATGCGCCGGTTCGGAACAGCCAAACTATCGTGATCGGAGTAGTTAAGGATGGAAGATCAAATCATTACGAAGAGTCGCCAGGGTAGTAATAACACTGTGCAACATCATTTTTATAACAGAAATGAAATAGGATGCTTCTAGTAGTGCCAAGTGAGCGGATTACGAATATGCAAGTCAAATCGTTTAATCACGTCTGGTTTATTTTTCATTTTCATTTTAGCTAAGCAGTGCGTTCCCTGTATCGAATGTTCGCGTGATTGGTACATTGGCTCCCTGTAATCGTGGAAAAGAAGTCCTCTTGGCTATGGTATCCACCTGATACTAAAAGTCGATTTAGAGCTGTGTTTCCTTGATTGATATCGTGATCATGACTGAAAGACACTGCTGTGTCAATGACCGAAATCATTTTTGTTACGACTGTGGACAGTTTACTACGAAGTAACAGTGTAGACCCATTCTTTTACTACTGAAGTCTGCCTGCAACGCAAATTTCGGAATGTAACTGGGACATCAGGATAAGAAGTGGTCGCCGTATATTGTTTGTGTGCCGTGCAATCTTCATCTGAGTCAGTGGCTCAAGGACAAAGGCAGAATGCCTTTTGCAATCTCCATGGAGTGGAAGGAGCCGAATAATCACACGACAGACTACTACTTCTGCCTAACCAGTGTTACTGGAATCTCCAACCGAAACACGATAATACTTTACCCCGATCTTCCATCAGCTATTCGACCTGTTCTTCATGATGGCACCTTACCAATTCCAGTGCCTCCAGTGAACATGACACTGATGGTGAGTAGGGATTCCGCATCGTCAACTTCCCCTGATTCTAACATCTAAGAAAACTTCGGAGCTGATGTTGTCAATCCAAATCTTATCGAACAATCAGAGCTGAATGACTTGGTACGTGACCTAGGCTTGCCTAAAGACAAGGCCGAGTTGCTGGCCTCTCGGCTACAGCAGTGGCACTTACTTGCTACAAACACTAAGGTTAGCGTCTACAGAAAGCGAAGTGGTAAGTTGTCCGGTATCTATGACACGAGAAAAAGCATTTGTTACTGTTCTGACGTGGAAGGACTGATGAAGGAGCTTGGCGTGAGACGTATCAGTGATTAATGGCGTTTGTTCATTGACTCGTCCAACAGTAGTCTTGAGGCCATACTGCTCCACAGTGGAAATATGTGTACCAAACTGGGCCTTTGTAGCAATCCACCAATCTGAAGGAGAATTAGGAAAGTGTGCAACATATACTCGCTGCACTGAACTACGATAAGTACGGTTGGAACATCTGTGCTGACTTCAAAGTCATTGGACTCCTAATGAGTAAGTGAACGCTCAAACGTAGCTTCGGCACATGGTCTGACGAGGTTGCCACTCGCCTCTTCTTCCATCATTAGACCAATGGTAGAATACGGTTCGCCCGCCTACTTTCCGAGTACCCGAGGTGTGGCATAAAAGATCGAACGGGTCCAACACGTTAATACCAGGCTCATCCCGAGTTTACGTGGCTTGAGGTATGAAGACCGGTGCGAGAAACTAGGACGCCACACCTTGTCGGGTGCGAGTCGACCTCATTATGACCTACCGTATGCTACTTCTCGGTGACTTCCCCATGCTGAGGCAAATGCTGCACTTACGAGGGTCATGCGGCACACGCGAATACAAATACAAACTTGTCGTGCCAGATGTGAAGCGAGTTCCTCACCCACTGTGCTTCGAACGGAGAGTGGTGAATATTTGGAACAGTTTGCCTGGACTTGTGATGGAGACAACATCTGTGCAGAAGTTCAAAACGTTGTTAGATTTCTATTTTACCACTATTCGATTGAGAGAACGATTGCAAACTTACGATGACACCTCACATTTGTGAGTCCTGCGACACCGTGCGTCAGATATTTTAAATGTTACGTGAGAACGATAACCATATTCACGGCTGACAATTTTTATAACGTTTTTCACCATATTTCGAAAGAGTTGTACAGCATTCATTTCTGCTTGCTCTACATTATAGTATTCAGTATGCAAGGAGGCTTCATAAATTATTGCTGTTTCTTGTGTTTTTGGGACAGTATAGCAACTCAATGGCCCTACACAACCGAAAAAGTGGCCAGAGAGGACGGCGTATGCTGCAGGGAAAATAAGTGTAAAGCAGACACTTTTTGTGCAACCTGATCATATCTATCTACCACCCCTGTATGTCAAGCTTTGTTGGATTAAAAAGTTCATAAAACCCACAAGTGAGATAGTTTTGCGTTCCAGTACTTGAAACAAGTGTTTCTGAAGATGAGTGATGCGAAGCTCAAATAAGGGATATTTACTGGGCCTGATATTCGCCGGATAATAGCAGACAGTGCTTTCGAATGCCAGTTGACTTCATTTGAGTTAGAAGCGTAGAGATGATTCAAGACAGCGCGCACAGTAATTTTGGGTAGAACAATGGTAGAGAACTACAAAGGCTTCGCAAAACCGCTCATTGCGGACTATCGGGCTGTTGTTGCTCGTATGTCATTCAAGATGCACTTTTTGCATGGTCACCTTGACTTTTTCCCTGAGTACTTGGGTGCTGGTAACGATGAGCATGGTGAGCGCTTCCACCAAGACATGTCAGTCATGGAGCAGCGCTACAGTGGCAAATACACGTCTTTCTGACGGGTGACTTTTGCTGGTTTCTGCAGCGTGAGGGCGCTGAATCATAGAAGCGACGATCTCGGTGAAGTCATCATTTCCCAGCGCCAAGCCTCAGTCAGTCGTTAGCGGCGAGTGTTGCAATAATGTTTTAAACTTATTTGCCAAGTAGATGCATTCTGTACATTTTTGATTCCGTACATTTATATATAATCCGTACGATGTAGCCTTGGTAATACTGAAAATAATCATTTGCTTATAACGATGTAACCTGACGTGCTAGGTAACATCGGAATACAGTTATACAATCAGTAGAGCGTATGGTATGGTATGGAAATTGGCAATTCTGTTATAGGAAGGAAATTCTTGTCGCACAGTGTAGTCAGCAATGGTGAGGAAAATGAAGTAGAACGCAGACAGAATAGAAAAACGGCTTAGATTTGATTGGGATGTGAAAAAATAAGAGGTCTACTGAATGCGCGGCTGCATCCGATAAAATGCATGAAGACGGTCAATTTGCTCATGCACAAAAGCCACGTTATCGACTGGTCACCAACTTAACGGTGTTCCACCCAATTAAGTGCAACGGCAGCATATAATGCACGCCGAGGAAGGCAAGTAGCGGAGAACGTTACCTAACCGGCGCAAGTGGTTATAGTTTACTGGATACCAGAATGTGTTACCGGAGCGGAGTGAGGGGACACACTGTTGAGGCAGCATCAGGCAATAAGCAACGGAAATTCGTCAGCGAACAATGGTTGAAAATCGGCCCGGGCCGCTGAGAAGCGAATACAAGCAATTCTCTTGGCCTGAACCATCGTTTGATTGCGTGATGGAGGTAACCTTAAGGTAAGGTCAAAAGGTGAAATTACGTCTCCCAGAGCTAACATCCAAGTATAGTAAACTCACTTCGTCGACATGTTGCTTGAGCGCGTGCAACTGCTCCTCCAAAGTCTTTTCATGCTCAGTTGACTATGGGCAGCAAACGATGAGCATGCGGGTTCAAACCGATGAAGTAGAAAAGCAAACGTTACATCAAATAAAGAGGCGTATTAAGGTGAAACATGCATTTTAATAGACAAAATGTTATGTATAAGTACAAGAAATTCCCTATTTTGCATTTGAGTCACATTGTAACTACCGGCCGGTAACTGCCTTCGCAGACTAAGCATACTCGCACTTGGTGTGAGCCCGGAAAATTGCTTGGATCAGTAATCGCCAATGTATCGAGGAAGCAGCAACACCAAACATTGCCAAAGTACACTCCTGATACTAATCCTAGTTCATAGGTTGGCAAGTACAACCAAAATAGTTGGGTGCGCAGTCGTTCCGCGTATCTCGAATAGCATGGACAGTTGTGTGGAAAAGATGGCATAGAGCGATTGGTCCAACGTACAAACAAGTGATGGAGACATGCATGCATGCGTGCACGCACGCACGATTCCAATTCGTTTGAAGTATCGACTGTTAGTTGAACAACCTGGGAGCTGAACGTGCCTCTCAAGAGAAACAGTGGCAACATCTGTTCACTCACACATGCACTACATGCAAACAAGAGCAGAACGATGGCTCACCGCCTTCAAACGCTCAGTTAGGTCTCTGATGGTCTCCTCGTAGCTCTCCTCACGCTGAGCGGACTTTTAAAAGCAATAAATAACAGCACAGCAATTAAATTGGATGAAATAAGGGATGTTTGTCAACCCGTGAGAAGCAGATATTTGTCATACACGTAAAAGTAAGCGCAATCAGACCAAATGTTCTCGAGAGAGCAAACGGTCAGGATCAATAGTGACACCTAGATGAGCTGCACGAAGCCGCTTTGACGTACGTTGCCAAAAGTAATAACAATAATTACGACGAGCCAAGAAGGCTTGGCAAGAACAGAGATTATTCGAGTGAACAGACGATGGCTCAGAATGAGTATAACCACAACATCTGACAAAGTGCCCAACCACTAATGTAGTAGATCCCAGGACCGCATCTAGGAACAAGTGTCAATGAGTGGCATACTAGGGGATTCACCAAGCAAGACAGCCAAACATTGCAGACGGGCGTATCCGGTTTGCAGGCATGCGCAGCACATGGCCGGGGCAACGAAGGCAATTCGGGTTCAGCAGGGGCACTCCAATGAGGCACAGGTCTGTTTTTAACCATCACTCGGTTCTCCCACTACATATGAGCAATACCAAGCATGTGGCGGGGGTCAAACACACTCGGTTTTCCTACGTATTTTTCAATCAGCAGCTAGGCCTTCGATCCACACGGTAACGTTAGCAGCGTCGCAGCACTGTAGGCCTTTTCTCTTGATTAATACGGTCACATCCCCACGTCTCCGCAAGTGGCTGGGGCATTGGAAAGTAGCATGAATTTCCAGCAATGAGGCCAGCAACCGATTAAGATATGTGGCCGCCTGTGCTACAGCTACCCAGGTAAATGAACCGGTCGACAAGTTCGAGTGGTTGTTTGATCACAGTGAGAAATGGTGGTAAATCAGCCCAGTCAAGCAACCGATTTTTGTGATTTAAAGATGTAAGGTACAAAATAAGACGTGCAGCGCTACACGTCGGTCTAACCAGTAAAATAATGATGCTGCACGCCGTAACGGCGCTTCGCTGCCACGTAATCAGCACGAATCGCGCGTGGGCTGAGCATACCGCGACGATGCCCGCCCCTACGCGGATTCGAACCGTGACCTTATGATTGCAAGCCAGGCGTGCGGATCACTCGGCCACCGGCCGGCCTAATCACTGCAGCCCGCATAGCAGCTGCATCCGTTCCAGAGACATTCATGTCAGTCTGTGGTCCGGCGAAACGTCGCCCCATCAAAAATAGGAGGTAGATGGTCGTAAAGAAATATTTCCAGTACGAAGATGAGAAGGAATGGAGAAATCGGGGACTCCGATGCACCATTTGCAGCGATCAACTCAGGGAAGAGATCTCCGGTCATGAAAATCATGGTACAGAGATTTGGGATTGAATGAGAATTTCTTGAGCATGCTCTTCAGAGACAGGCACTGCCGCAAATAGGCGCCATCAACGAAGTCAATGACAGTTGTTGAATCAATCAAAACTACCACGATAGACAATTTGTAAGAAGTAGCGTTCACGCATCTGATGAAGAGTGAAAAATTGGCCATTGCATCCCCTACTGGAGTGGGATTCACCTTGACGTTCCCTGATTAGTCACTCAGAAGGAGCAGCGAGCCGCAACAGTATGATACACGTCAACTGTATGGAGAAAATATAGGTCAACCAGATACCACAGCGGTGTTCGCGAGACGTACTTTGAAGCTAATTAAAGATGAGAATGGCGGTCGACAATAACTATACAGATGACACTTCCGTCTGTGTAGAAGTGTTAAACAGAGAAACCAAGGTAGTCCATAGCCAGTCGCTACCTTCGTTCAGCAACAATGATGGAAGCCCGTCTGGACTAGATGCCATGTTCCGCCTTCGCAGACCCACATCGCGTCGGAGCTCGTTGAAAATGCATGAGTTCAGGTGACCCAACTAGCAATTCCGATACATCAGGTGGCTGAACGGATCTTTAAATAGCCCGACCCCGTGGTGGAGTGGGTGTGACTGAATCAGTTGCCCAGATTTTTCAGCAGTTGGTTCACTCATGGGAGTCTTTCTTGGACTAGTGAGACGAATAAGTTGGAACAGTATTAGCGTATGTTAAATATCACCAAACGTCTCCACCTAGTCTTCGCCAACCCACATCGCTTCCGGCTAATGCTGAGGATTCTTGATAATTTAAGCGTTTGAAAGTGAAAGTCAACGGTTTTGTATGAACAATGAGTCTTACAAATGACTGATAATCATCATTATTAATATGAATGGATACAGAAAAGTAATCCGGATGGTAAGATGATATGCTCAGGGTGAAGCAGAAAAAAATTGATGAAAGTACATGCATGAATAGCAGACTAGAGGGAACAATGTGGCCTAACATGGATGGTGTGGACTAAAAAAGAACGGGAACTGGTGTGATCAGGTGGTGCTACGAAGAGAGCACTGGCTGCACGCATAGAGCAACATAGCGTCAACCTCAGTGAAACGATAGCAGATTGGTACGGGAAAACTACACTAAGCTTGGGATTCACATAACATTGCTCATAGGTGTCGAAGTTAACAGACACAAGAACGCAGGGAGACGAATACTGACAATCGAGGCCACAAAAGCGGACCAGTAAAATCGACACCTAGTTGGGGTATTCCTAGTGCCAGTAGAGCAGGCAAACAAACCGTTATTTCACAAAGAATAAGTGAACTGATAATTACCTCTTGCTCCGAAATTTCGAGAGCTTTCATATTGTTACCGACAACTCGGAGCTCCTCCTCCAATTCCACAATTTTGCTTGACAAGAGAACGACGTAGAAACCTTATAGGAATATAAACAAACGCACCAAAACCAGCATGCCGCATGCGCACAAACTAATGCTACGCATTTCACAGGCGAATCGCATTGCAAGCTGTTTAACATGATTCAGCTTATACCGCTGCGCTAACCAAGTGGCGAGGAACAGGGAGGTCCAGGAAAATGGAACAAAACCCAAAGGTGGGTAATTGAAAAACACTCGCCTAATTCGCGAAACCTATTATTGCAAACGAACGCGCTCTGAAGGAATGAGCGCTGCGATCACGATTATAATCGTAAAATACCTCTTCCTGTTTAATCTCCTGAGCTTTCAATGAGCTCGTCAGCATTTTCAAATTCGATTCCAATTCTTTGACCCGCCTGCAAAGAAAAAAGGTAGGAGCGAAAACATAACCTTAAAATAAGGTGTGACGTGTTTCGTCAGAATGGTACGACAGATGAATAAGAAAATGTGGCGTAATTGCGAATAGGATAGTGTGTTTGCCACTATGAGAGAGAATAGCTGAATGACGAGAAGCTTGAGGCATAGAAACAGGTGACACAAAAAGAAACGGAATGAAGCCGAAAACAGTAGGGCAATTAAATCAAGCTAATCGTCTTCGTCATTACACATCTAGACAAAGTCAATAGTGAGTTCCGGTTAGAAAATAAAAGTAGGAGATTGCTTTACGTGGTGCGAGTCCGGCTGGATCAACAAAGAGGACGGATAACACAGGATGCTTCCGACACCGGGGAAACATTCGTTTGCAATAGCCAGCAAGGTGATAAGGCACAAAAAGAGTAAGACGCAATTGTACTCAGCAAATGACGCAAGCGCCATCCGGTGTGGTCGAAAATGCGTGCGAATAACCCCACCCTCGCTATAGTTAGGATACACGACATGATGAGTGCCCACTTGGGATGAAAATGGGGTGGCCGCCGCTAGCTTTACGGGACACCGTAATTACACACAACCGAGCAGAACACGTCTTTTAACATGTTGGCCAATAATTTAAGTGCTTTAGGTGTGGGCCCAGGCAAACTGTGTAAACATCCAAATAGAGGATCAGATACTTAAAGGCAAAGGCGAGATTGAAAACGAACAAAAATATTCGTGCGAAGTGATAAACGGACGGCCTGAAACAAACGTTTTTCCCACCTTAATAAAAATGATAGAGGCAAGGAGAAAGAACAAGCTGTCCGCGCGCTCAAGTGTTAGGTCGAAATTAAGGTGAAATTAGTAGCATTCTAAAGTGTTTCATCTACAGTTCGTTTCATGTGAACAATCTGGGTTCGGTTGTTTCCGATCGGTGTCAGGTGACGCTACGCGTATTATTGTAGTTAGATCGATGCCGTAGATCTTCGGTAGAAACCGAGATTAATGGGAAGACAGGCGTCGGTCTTTGATAGGCAGTACAGACAGTCCAATTTATGAACAGTAAAGATCGCAATAGTCAGATTTCCAGTGATGCAAGTGAGCTGGTAAAATCTTAACTGTTGCCGGTGGGGGTTTGTATAGAAACACTGCAAATGGTTGCTTATTCAGAAGTCGCTTGTTAACACTGACGGAATTTCGAAATCGGATCACATATCGGCAGCTATTCGTTGGAATCCAGCATTTGTTCTAGTGCGAGATTGACTTCGTAACCACATCGATACGTTGACTGAACATAAGTAAAACAGCAAAAAACGAAGTTACATCTTACACAAGCGGTGTGCACATCGATCTCAGTACAGCTCAGAGTGGGTGCTAGAGTGGCCGGTTGATTGATGTGATACATTGTGCGAAGATTGAAAGATTCGACGCGAAAAGAAAACTACAGGCGAGTTGACTAGTTAGGTGCACCGTTTGCATAACTAGATCAGTTAAGAGCGGCTTTTGCGGGTACCAGACAGAGGAGAATGAAGATGAGTGACGGTGACGGAGTTCCATGAGCTAGCGATGCTCCCCGGTCAACAACACACAGAGGGGTCTAATTCGTTTGCAACCTCTAGTGGTTGATCTAATGGAAAGACACACAAAAAGCTGGATAAGACATATACATGGGGACTCCGTCTGAAGTCATTGGCCTAGTTGCATGAGCATAAGTTAGCGTCGAGCAGGCCCATCTCGGGAAAACGACTGTAGAGTCCCATGGGTCGGCTTTTGATCAGTCAAATACAACTATGAACAATTTAGAGCAATTTGGCTAGTTCTGAAAGTATCCATGCACTAAGAATAAGAGTGAAGCGCTACATGACAGCGGTTCCGTAGAGGATAGTTTACACGTGTAATGCTAAGAAGTACCCGGACATAGGTTTCCAGCGAAAGTGAACCCCAAAGTTCTGTAGAGGATGAGTTGAAACTCACACTTAGCTGTTAGGAGGGCGAATAAAGTAACGGAAGCTTCAATATATCTAACGTGTTCAAAGTTGAATGGACGGAGTCAGCAAAGAACGGATCGCCAACAACTCAACTAGCTGGCTTCCACTGCAAACCAGTAACATAGAAAAATGCGCTCAAAAAACATGCAGATACGTCACTTACGCCTCGGTAACTTTTGCTCTTTCCTCCGCCGCCTGAAGGTTCTTCTCCGTGAGAGACAAATTGCGCGCCACCTCAGAAAGTGAGAGAAAAAAGCAGGCGCATGCGAAATGGTTCAGCAATGCAACAAAATGCAACAAAAGAAAACCACATGCCCAATGCTATGCACGCTCAGTGCGCATCGCTACAATAGATGAACCTCCATTCGCTCGAGTGCAAGACGAACAGCTGGGATGATGGTACCTCTCCGCCGCTTCTAGACGTGATTCCGCCCGTTCGAAATCGACTTCGACGATCGCCAACTTACGAGCAGCCTGTAGAGTACAAAATAGGCAATAGATGAATGGTAGCTGTAGAAACGCAATACGATTGATAAGGAATGAATATTCACAAATAACCTCACAAAAGTATAAACATCACAAAGCAACAGTGTGGTACTATCGCATAACTAAACAGGTCTAAGAGCTTAGGCGTAAAGAGTAAGCTAGATCAGATGAGGGTAGTAGACTACTGCGCATAAATCACAAAAAGGCAAACGTGTAACACCGAAAATTCCGGGTAGTAAAATTGGCAAAAAAGGATGAATATGTAAATCCAAAGGAGTTGGAGAATCAAGATTTTAAATAAATATGTGTCAGAAATCTGAATCCTGAACCATTTCTAAGTGAGAGTAGTCACTCAGTGAACAGATATCAAATGGAATACAAATGACAAAGTAGACGGAACAATGCGGCATATTCACGTAATACAACAACACTGTTGTATAACAATTACAATGTTCCGCAAAGACGGTAACTCGCATAGCTGTTCCGTTGAACACTGCTTGGGACGTTGAAGATGCATCCATGCATGTGACCTCCTTCAGAGTCACAGGATTGTATGCCCCTCACTCGAAACACATATATATATATATATATATATATATATATATATATATATATATATATATATATTCACGTGCTGGTTACAGACATTTTGCTACAAGAACTATGGCAGAAAAGATAAGGGCAAAATAGAATGGTAAAAGAATAGGGTTCTTTGGTCTTGAACACGTTATTTTGACTTTGTTTTGCCGTGGGGATTTTCCTCGTTCGATTAGAGATGGGGTACAACAACACTGGCGCCATAGCATCCACGTTTCTAACCACTTGGAGTCAGAGTCGCGTGGTCCCCATCCTGGAAGGCGGACCGGTCCGGAAGAAGTCAAGCGTGAGGTTGCCTACATGCCACTTCTCCACGTCATTGGCTGACAACCGCGGCACTTTTTCAAATCGCCTCTGGGAAGCGCAAATAACGCTCGACGGGGAAGGCGATAAGCTGCATACGCAATACGCGTGGCCGAGGCAACGCATGAGGTTTCGGAGAATAACGTTTCGAAGGTAGGGGCTATTTACCCCAAGCACTCGGTCTCGAACTGCTGTGTTGCTAACGAGATGTTGCCACCAGTTCTATGGTGAAAGCATACACGGAAAAAAGGCACAAAGAAATATGTTAATTCGTTTGCTTGATTGCTAGATTGCTGGCTAGATTGCCATACTCGCCAAAGCTTCCTTTATTCACTTAGAATACTAAACAGACCTTATCAAGGCAAGGTTAGCCACAATTGCGTTCGAGCCGCCAAATCGCTGGGGCCTCGGGAAAGTACATTAGGCGAGCAGTGCCCCGTCTGTTTAGTATTCTAACTGAATCAAGGCTTTGGCGATTATGACAGTCGAGTAGGTTCCAAGCAAACGAACTAGCATATTTTTAGGTGCGCATTCTTCAGTTGCGTTTATTGCTGTGTGCAATTTTCAGGTGCTCTTTTGTTCTATCTGCACAGTTACTTACACTCAAGCTTTCGGCAATTCTTGCATTTCTTTGTTCTACCCAATCCATACAATCTTCAGGGCCATGCTGACCCATACTCGCGATATTTCAAAATCAATGTGGGTTTCGGCTGGTGGCCGAGTGGTCTGCACGTTTGCTTTGCAACCATAGGGTCACCGGTTCGAATCCGCGTAGGAATGGGCGTCCTCGCGGTATACTCAGCCCGCGCGCGACTGGTGGTGGCTGCGCGGCAGCGAAGCGCTGTTACGGCTGACACATTATTATTTTTTATTCATTATTATTCTGCCCCACTGTAGGTCATGATCTTTCACGGTCAAACTGAAAAAATAACCTGAAGCGAATCTACAAGAACAGTAATTCTACTAAAAACATCGTGCTGGATGGAGGGTTGCTCTACGCAAAATGATAGTGCTGAGTATGAGTATACCCATTATAATAAGCTCAAATATCCGATCAGTTATGAGCAAAACGGAGGAGATTAAAAGCAAAACTCGCTGTTGCGAATACGAAAAGTTTGGTGAAATTATGCTCCAAGAGACGTGGCTCCATGATATTGACGATGAGGTTGTAGCGATCGAGAGATTCATTTGCCAGGGTGTCGACCGGTCAACTACATACAAGAGCCGCGGCGGAGGTGTCATCAATTATGTCAATCCTGTGTGGTGGACAACAACAAAAGTTGGCTTCGCTATTTTTCTCCAAGCATTAACTGTTTGATTTTGGAATGTATACCAAGATGTTTAAGTGTCTACCAAGCAATTTTGCTCGCAAATATCTCCATTGCCCAGAGTTGTCCCACCTGTGAAACCAAGGAATTTTATGATAAGTTCACTTCAAGTGTCATCAACCACATTGATTCTTCTTTTTGGATCTTTGCTAGTGATTTCAACAAATTTGACATCACACTTCTCACAGACCTTGGACTGCAACACGTCGTAAACTCTCCCACCAGACTTGAAGCAACTATAAACCTTATATTTGTAAACAATGCGAAGCTGTATTTTGTGTACAATCAGGCGTGTGCAGCAAAGTAAACCATAGGAATATTACTCGTAAAGATTGCAGACTTAAAAGAAGACAATGTACACCTGAGAACATATATCGACTCCAGGAAGTGATTCCATCTACAGACTTAAGTATTTTTCTGACAACTATGTGTTTAAATAATGGTACCAGTTAACGAGCAACATCAACTGCTTTGATATCTGCTGCCCACTAGAAACTAGTTTCATCCGTGCGCATCGGTTTTTATCACCATACCTAAAATGCTTGCGTAGACGAAAAAAGGAAGCGTTCAAAACGAAAGACCACGCTGCAGAGAAATATTTTTCTATTTCTATCAAAACTGAGTTGCGCCGTCTAAACCACCTATATGTTCAGACCATATTGGGAAATAGTAGCTGCCGGAATGTCTGGCGTATGCTGAAACAACTTAGTGCAGTCTCCAACTGTGTGACAAATGCAGATGTGGACCGAGAAGAACTGAACCGAAACTTCTGTTGTTTCAATGCAAACTCCACTTCTCACCCTTCTTCCCCACGAGTGGATCGGCCCACAACCTGCTTACATGCCATTGACAGAAATACAGTGCGGTATAAACTAGTACAGCTAAACTCCAACCAAGCAAGTGGTCCGGACGGACTATCAACCGTTGTCCTCAAACTGTGCGCCGATACCTTGGCCCAGACTTTTGCTGACCTATACACATTGGGCATGAAAGTGTAACATCGCTGACTGCTGGAGAGGTGCCGGAATTACACCGGTGCCAAAGAAAGGATCAGCTAAAGACCGACCAATTGCATGCACCTCAGTGAACTTGAAAAGTTGCTGAATCAGACTCACAGATGATCCGCTACAGTTTGCTTAACTTAGTTTGAGGTTTACTCAAGACGAATTTGCCTATCTTGTACATTCAGTGCTGTCGTCACTAGACAAGAAAGTCAAATCCGTTTGCATGTGTTTTCTCGATTACAGTAACGCTTTCGGCAGTGTAAACTGTGAGCTTCTTTTGAGAGACTTGCACAATGCTGGAATTCAACTCTCTACTTCACAGGAGGTGCCCACTTTACTCGACTTGGAGGTAAAATTTCCTCGCCGCTCACCACAGACACTGGAGTGCTTCAAGGGGCCATATTATCGCCATACCTCGTTTCCGCATACATCCCCTCTTTCCCTACCCCTGTCGATGCTGTATTGCTGAAATATGCAGACGGCGTAGTCTTGAGTATGCAACAACCGATCGCAGCCTCATCCACTAAACTACAAGCCTATCTGGTCTATAGCTCACTTTTTATCGCTGAATGCATCAAAATGCAATAACGTCATTTTTTCCCTACATAAAGGTTATGGTTATCATTAACTTTTCATGAAATACCCCGAAGTTCACATAGATGGTGAGAATTTGCACTCCAGAGTGGCAGCGAAGCACCTAGGTGGGCACTTCATGTTAATGATGTTTTTACAAATGTGAGGCTTTCATTCTACGCCCTTCGTTTGTGATTCACCTCTGTCCCCTGCCACTCAAGGCTGAGGTTTATCACCGCATGTATCATTCCCCTTTGGACCTATTGCTCCACTGTGATATTTCCTGGTTTCCTAAGGAATCACTACAAAATCCTAGGTAGGTCACTGACGCAAGTATCGCGGTGTAGTGGAATTCCCAAGCCGACCCTTGTTGAGATGCATGTGTCCACTCACACCAATTCATGTATAACGCTTGCTTCGAGAATAATTACTGATACAAGTCACCCTCTTCATGGTGCACTGTCTGAGCGTGTATATACATCTTCAGCCAGACAAAAATATAGATCCATTTTTTCCCGTCATTCCATATCGGGCACATTTTTGTGTGATCAGACATCAGTTGTGCTGGAGTGTAAAAACAATTTTGCATCGTAACCACACTGCTGTTTATGCCACTTATTACTCTACGTATGTATTTACTGCTTTGTTTTTCTTAGTATGTTGGAAGTCGGCCGGTGGCCGAGTGGTCTGCGCGTTTGGTTCGCAACCATAAGGTCACCGGTTCGAATCCGCGTAGGGGTGGGCGTCCTCGCGGTATACTCAGCCCGTGCGCGACTGGTGGCGATCGCGCGGCAGCGAAGCGCCGTTACGGCGTACAGCTGACACATTATAATATTATATTAGTAGTAGTACGTTGAAAGCGTGTGTGTAACAGCTGAATATTCACCCCAAAGGGTACATAAAGCACTTTCTTGAATTGAATCCTACACAGACAAAAACTGACAACCGTTTCATGTCTTCTGAGCGAATAGGCTAGGTCTCACAGCTGCATAAGAGAACCGCAAGAAAGAAGGTGATGTACACCCTGTTCTTGAGTTTCAGACTGACATCGTGACGACGCAATAGGTGTCCAAGCTTGATGAATGCAAAGCGGACCTTTGCAATCCGTTGTGAGACCTCATCTCCAACACCGCCAACAGGCGTGATGCAACTCCCTAGATAGATGAAGCAGGGGACTTGTTCCACAACGTCACCAGCAATGGTGAGGACAGGAACAGGCATCTGCCAATCCTGGGGTAGTGTTTTACATTTGACCGGGATGAAATACAGGCCATACTTAGAATCCCCCAACATTAAGCAGTTCAAAATGCTCCAGACGGGTCGTGGATCGTCCCCAAGCAAAAAGATATCATTGGCGTAATACAAGTCCACGACTCTGTTACCTGGAAGAAGCCCAATACCGCAGTTTCGAGGGCCTTCCAGTTCTCATTGGAAGACATCTGCAATGGCAAAATTGAAGAGAAAAGGTGAAATAGGGTAACCTTGGCAAGCGCTGCTGGTGACAGCAAACGAAGAGGAAGTCCTGCCGTAAGCCATGACTTTGCCAGACGTGTGACTGTAAAGTTCTTTTAGGATGATTGCAAACTTATCGGGCACACCATTCCTTAGCAGACAGTTCCAAAACGCAGATCCACTTGCTGAATCAATTGCGGCTCGGGTGTCCAAGAATATTACGATTGCTGGCTGTCGGCGGATATGGCAGAGCTCAAGAAGTTGGAGAAGTGTGAGGATTTAGTCAATGTAACCTCAGCCTGGACGAAAAGCACCTTGTTCCTCCCGTGAAAAGCTCTTCCTGTTCGCAGAAAGCCTGCGAAGTAGGATGGACATGAAAATCTTGGACGCGACAGAAATCACGAAATCCCGCGGCAATTGGCGCAATCATCGAGGGCGCTTATCTTGTGAATCGGAACAATGACCGGTTCTCCCCATGAGTTTAGAACTTTCTCGTTCGTCTAAACCTTCGTGAGAAGCAACAGGATTTCGCTGATAAGTACTCCCGCTATCTTTGAGTAGGGCCGGGAGTTTTATGATGCTTCAAAGATTGGATTACGGTTTGGATCTTTACTTCAGTAGAAATATCTATGAAGATAGGCCAAGCACCATTCAAGGGGAATGGAAGTGTTATAGGGGGCTTGCTAGGTAGTTAAATTGGTGGACAAAGTGCTCCGCCCAGCGACCCAAACGTCTGTGTAGATCGGTGATTTTCGTGCAGTCTGACTGAGAAGGTGTGAATCGCAACCGGTGATCTTGGTGAGGTAAAAGAAACTGTGGATGCTTCCAGTCGATGCAGCGGTTCCATCTCAGCGGCTCGTTTTGACCACCAGAATTTATAGTCAGAGCGAAGGCTTGCCTTTAGCTGTTGGAAGATAGTCAGACGGAATTCGTTGTGTTCCACACACCGGCAGGCACAGCGCGCAGACGATCTAGAAATTCCGAGGATGTTGCCGAGATCCAGATTCTGGCTGTGCAGCGAGCGAGGCTTCAACCAGGCAAGCCGGTGGACAACATGGCTTGTTGCAGACCTGACCAGTGTTGGTCGACATCCAGAGTAGGGTCAAGAGCGTGTTCACGAAGCCTCAGTTATTAATCCATTTTCACAGTTGGGTACTCTAAACTGGATGTGTACACCTGGGCTAACATGGTCCTAGGTGAACCACCGAGACGCATACCAACTGTCGCACACACCAATGCATGATCGGTTTCAACACAAATTGACCAAAATGAGCGGCAGTCGGGTAAGCTGTCACGCGACCTTCGACTAATGACTGTGATTAATTGGTGACCAGCGCTGAGTTGATGATGGGGGACGCCAGGTGGCCTAGTGGTGTCCGGAGTGACGAAAGCTCGTGTTGGAGAGAAAAAGTTGGTGGTCTGCACATAGGCTGAACGCAGTTTCTTTCCAATGTCAGAGCGAATATCATCATATCCATGCAGTCCCCCGAGGTGGTGTTCACATCTCAGCAACCAACCGATACGTGAATTGAAGTCACTTGCCATAACAAGGATGTCTGTTTAGTAGACGCCCTTAGGAGCAGCTCATGAAGGTTTGGATAGAATTCGTCCTTGAATGTATCCGAGCTGCAGTTAATTGGCGCGTACGCGGAGATCACAAAAGCAGGTTTGCCGGATCGACGTTTGCTAAGTTTGCAACAGCCACGAAGCCTCATAGCACAAAGGCGACTGTTGACTGGGATCCAATCAAGGAGGGCAGCTTCAGCTTCGGCTCTAGCACTGAGAGCGATCCCGACATCCGTTTGCCCAGATGCGGCAGATTCAGTGTCACCAGAAAGGCGGAGGTGGAAGCAGGTATGTGGGTAGAGTGGTAACGATAGCTGGTCGACTTTTGGAATCCTGAAGTCGTATTTCACTCTGACAGCATACAGCAACTTCTAGGGTCACGAGTGCGCGCGTAAGTCCAGTCTGCTGTCCGATCTGTAGTAATGTGCGCACGTTTTCGAATAGCGTCCCCGTGGTGCCAGCTGGGTGGATCGGCAATTTTCTGATCCGGTGAATGATTCGGTGGCAGTGTCCTCCCTATGATAAACCGCAAATGTCTGCTTAACAACAGTGCGACGTAGCGGATGTGACACACCACTAAATAAAGTCACTGTCCCTTGTCTTCCTCGAAGACATCGTACATCAGCAGGCAAACCGAGCGTCAGATTCTGTCTGACTTCGGTAGTGTTAGGCCTCTGGTATGAGTTTTGCCGTCCGAAAAGTGGATTTACCGAGTCATCAGTCACCGGCTCCTAACGGATGTGACCCTTATCGCCCTTTAATCGAAGGCTCGGGTCGGTGGTGTCCCAGAACAACCCACCCACTTCGGTTGAGAGACAGTCGGACGGAGTTTGTTGTGCTCCACACCCGCAAGCACAACCCGTAGACGATAGAGCAATTCCGAGGACGTTGCGGAGATCTATGCCTTCTCGAAACTACTCACAGAAGTGTCGTGTTGGTTCACTATTTCTCGCGAGGACCTAATCGGTGGTTAGGTTGGTTTCGATTCGACAGAACATGCAATAATCAAACACGTGCTCGAGTCAATTGCTGAAACTACGACACACACTGAGTTAATCATCTTCGACAAGAAAACTGTCCATAAGTAAACCGTCTATGCCATCGTGTGGCGCTGAATGACGTACCAGGAAAACTAGTTTTCATTTTACGGTTGAAGCTTTCGAAACCGAGCATAAATCTGCGGGAAGCTATCTACAGAATTCCCCAACAGAGGCGCCCCATATTCTGTTCCGATAAGCATACAAAACCTAGATGTCCATAAATGATTATCCCACAGCTTTCTCTAGAATAAAATGTTTGATTAATCCCGACTGACAGAATTAGAGTAGGCCAAAGATAGATATTTCATAGGATCAGAAGCAGTCTCTGCTCCTGACTAAGTGGATGAAGAACACCGCACTTTTCGAAACATCCTTCGCAAACGCACAGTGCAGTTTCTTTACAAGACCGAGCAGACACAGGACCAGTCCTCACAGCCACTCGAAGTGGTAAATCGGCTCAATGATACACATCACCTAGGCAACTGCCTCATAAGCATGGTCTATGTGGATTTTTGACGGGTCACTCATTCGTGAAAACGGTTGGACAACAAACTTTCAGTAGAGGTAAGGGTTTTCAATGCTGCCGGTTGTCTTCGATTACCGATGCTCAAGGTGTTACTTGTATATAATGGGTTCCGAGTGGGTACTATTTGCCTCAACCGTCTATGGTACCGCACCAGTGTCTGCTAAATCTGATCCGCTTACTGTGGCCGGGTCATTTTCTCTGTATGTTCACTAATCACAAGCTTCGATGTGCATTGGTTACCGTTATTCACCTTGGTGGGTGAAATCGTGCGGTCATAAGTCGATATGTTGCATATATGCATAAAGAAATGATTGACTTCTAGTCAGTTTGGTATGTGCCGTCATCTTGAACGGGTCCCCAGGATAGACCATGTCACCGGTAAGGAGAGTTGTTCGACATGGCGTAGATGTGAACTCTAGAGTACTGCTACGCTTGGTCTCTTGTAAAGAATAGCAAGTGTGGGAGGCAATTCTCCAAACAAACGCAATTTATTCACTATAGTATTTGCTAATATAACACGATATTAACCTAATAGTAACCAAATATCCACAAGGCAAAACGCGGCACTTCTGATCGAAGAAAATTCCTTCACGGTGCCACAGATGCAAGGATATAATTCGAGCTCTCGTAACAGGTGAACTGTTACCTGTTTAAAGTTGATTTTCGACCGAGTCTGTACTACTCGGTAATTTTCAGTGGGACAGTCGTGAAAATGAGTAGCCCGCGCTAATTCTCAGCAGAGGAGACAACCGAATATAATCAATGTGTGAAAAATGTGCGTTCATTCTGTACAAAATAGCGAACAATGCGAGCACCATGCTCCATGTTATAACCGTAGCAGCAATTCAGACTTCCATGCTGCTGAGACTTTCAGGTCACGCGTCGAACTTTATCCAAAGTTTCCACAGGTTTCGTCCGTTTACCGTCCCTCCACCTGACAGCTATCGCAATCAAAAGGCGGGCGATTACCCCAAGCTGGGGGCAGTACCACAGCGCTGCTTACCGACCACATACGTACACCAACGAATGCAACGTAGTTTCGCAATCAATTCACCTGCTCACTTATGAGCTTTGAGCGACATGTCCACAAAGGACTAAGTTCCTATTCTAAAATCGATCTCGAAATCAATGTTACGCCGCTGGTTTGTGGCACAACCGAGCTCAAGACTGGGATAGGATTCGATCCATTGGGAGCAGTCCAGTGCAGGACCAACTTACATGGTCCAGAGACCTAGATAAATATTCATTCGACACGACCACTGTGTACATGCATTATATGAGATCACTAAGATACAAACCGCTATCTTTGCAATCATGGTCCATCGATGCTTACAATCTTCGAGGGTAGCGGACTTCCCTCAGTAATGGATTTGTAACTACTGTGTCTCTTGGACGATAAGCAGGCCTTTCATGTAGGTGAGTTTATAGAACCCTTAAGACCCAGCCCGGAGTTTCTACAACCATTAGGTGCTCGTTGTCTTAGTTTGAGACCGCGCCGTTTAAAGTGATCTTCTTGACATTTGTTCAGCATACGGCTACTCTTTCACATAAGGGCAGGAGTTGTGAGTAACAGGCTGAAGTCGCTGCCGAGAACTTTCATACGCTTATCCCCTGGCTTATTGGGAGTTTTAGTAGTGTGGTCCAAACCGAGAACTGATAGCCAAGGCGAGTTTCATCTGTAGATGAGATACGATCACCGTTGTCATAACTCAGACAGCCCTGGGCTGTCCGCTAGGTAAAAAGACTTCCGGTTTACAACCAAGGATTACTTCAATGGAAGGGCTAACAGCGTCGAGTGACACCAAACCACATACATACTTTCGAGAGATAAGTTTTAAGCCGACCCCATACAGATACGAACATAGCCAGTCCGGAGAGGAGTACAGCTAAAAAAACGTATGACCGTCACCGGCCAACAAACATCACTTGGCTATGGGAATTAATACTACACCAAACATGCGACTCATGATCATTGAGAGATTTGGTCAGTGACACCGTTTCACCTCCAACTGCTTAGCAACTCATGATTATAAACGAATGGGTAAACTGATCTCGCAGGAGGGTTATCAAGTAAAAAGTAATGACGAGTACTATATCAGGCGGTCGCAGTGCACATTCAGATTTAGCTACGAAATGCAGGTGGAACCAGTCAAGAACACGAAACAATGGCAAAACCAACGGGCGTATAGAAGGCACTGAAGTCCAGATCGCAACGACCCTCCACGAAAATAGCTGCAGAGGTACACGATTCCGCAAGAGTTACGACGGAGCCATAACCATAGTTACGCCCGCAGGTGAGGATGTGGTCGATGCAGCCCCGATCTCGACGAAACCCCGCTTGCACTTCACGAATCTGGCTTTCAGGAGTGCCAGTCAGTCTGTGGTGAATGACAGACGCAAGCAATTTAGAGGCAATCGAAATCAGACTGATCCATCTATGATTGCCGCATTCAGAACGGCAGCCTCCCTTGAAAAATGGGACTATAACGAAGCGGCTCCAGTCTGTCAGGACAGTTTCCTGCTCATAAAGTTTCACTAGCAATTCGTGTAAATCATCTACAAGAACAGGTCATCTGAATTTGTAGAGAGTTTGGGTAATTCTACCTGCACCAGCGGCGTTATGTAATTTTAGCGGTCTGATCTCACGTTCGACTTCTGCGAGTGAGGGCGGATCTAAGAAAACGGTCCAGGGAGAAGGGCACTCAATGTCCGAAAGAGAAAGCGATAACAAAATATTGTTTAAACTGCCATGCAAATTGTTCGGCCCAACGCTCCAAGCGTTTTGGCAAGCTGTGGATCGGCTGCCCACTCTCGTCGCGTATTGACTCGTTAACACCAGGTCTCCTGCAACCTGTTTCCCGTAACAGACGGAATAACTTATGATGATTATTAAGGGCAGCGGCTATTTTCATTTCCGATGCACAATGAGACCATCAGACTTCGCGGTCTCTCTTCAGGCTAGCACGCAGTTTTGCCCTGAGGTTTTTGCGAGTCTCATTGTGTTCGATTCGAGTCGGAATACGTCGGCGAGCATCCACAAGTTCCAGAGACTATGTAGAGATCCAATGTCCAGTTTGGCAATTTGATTTGCCGCATGAAGACATGCCTGCTGATAGTAACGATTGACGATTATGCGACCAATGATCTTCGACGGTGTTCAGTGGGCGCTTACTCAGCCCGGATGTCAGCGTACTTTGATACACAATCAGAACACCTGGCTTCACCAGCTGGCTGGTGCCAATCCGTTCACATCGACGTTGCGGACGTCCGCCGAAACGCATCCGCAGGTCGGCACACACGAGAGCGTTTTTGGAGTCCACGCTGGTGCATTAAATCGAGCGACATTTTTGGACAGCCTCTTCAGCGGTAAGTAATCGCGATGTGATCGATTTGCGTCCATGGCTGGCCCGAGACTGGTGGGCGTCAAGTCACTCATATGCCAGTGCTATGTCGAAAGTTAGTGCTTGCGAGAGACGAACATCTTTACACAGGTGTAACAACCGCTTCCCGTTATCAGTACGGGAGCCTACACTATGTTGGCCGTCCAGATGAAGCTAATCAGAAAACAATTGTCCGACCTGGGCGTTTAGAATATCAGCAAGCACCACAGTATCCGCGCCTCTTGTGTAACGAAGAAGATCGTTAAGTCGGTGAGAGAAATTATCTTTCAACGTATCAGGGCTGTAGTTTGTGAGGAATAAGCCGATATGAGAAACAGGCACCATTTGTCCCCGCGCGACTTCGAAGCATGGAACGAGCTTGCCAACCTAACGGCGCACATCCGGTTGTTGACAGGGATCCAATCGATCAGAGGAGCTTCAGCCCGGGGACTCAAAACAATACTGACGCCAGCTTGACCTGCATTTGAAGCTGCGTCATCACCAGACAGGCACAATGAGAATGTGCCGCCAGTGTCACATGTGGGGGATAGCAGAGTAAGCACGGAACTCGAATCTTGCAGGCGGGTTTCCGATAAACAGCAAATATCGATCGATAGGGTCTCCACTGTGTGGACAAGTGTTGCCTATGGGCTAATCTGCAACAAAGTGTGCATGTTGAGGCAGGACAGTCTTAGCGACGATCGAGGACTCCAAAGCGAAACGGATAAACTGACGCTGACCGCTTGGTTGAAAATGGACTTGTCGACTGGATTGGAGCGAGGCCCTGCGATTGTGTGTGAGTTGAAACTAGAGGACAAGCGACTATTTAAGCAAGGGGGAGGGCCAAAATTGGGGGTTGAAAACTGGAGGATGAAAGTGAAGTTGGAACGGGACGTCAAGGATGAAAAAGCGCAAGAGAGGAACAAGAAGGTGGGAAGGCTTGAGCAGTAGCATCTAAACTCCTATCCACCTTGTTCGATGCAGCAGATAGGACGTCGTTTATTATCCCCTGCGACGACCAGAACATCAAGAGATTGTTATAAGGAAAGGTCACAGTGTAGTGTGCAGCCAGGATATTGTCAGGTTGCACAGGCCTAAATAGAAGAACGATTAGTGTTCTCAACCAGCCTTTGGCTCAAAAAACCTTACCGCAAGGCAGCGGGTTTGGAAGTGGACTACAGAGAGCCTGTTTTATGGAGTAAGGAGCCACCCTCACTCCATTCCGCAATCGAGAGGGTCAGGAGACTGAGTATGTTTGGTTTCCAACCGTTGACCAACCTGTTATGAGTGGCTCTGAAGGTGCGAAAAGCACCACCCAACATAGCTCAATGGATCACTGAGGCACACAAACCATCGCATCACGTTAAGGTCCAGACTTATCGCGATGGCTTTACGACAATTACTTGCATGACCTTCCACTACATCCAAGGTCGTACAAATTTGACTCATACACAAACGGCCGTGTACACCGTTACAACCGACGTCGTTGTATATATGGCATTTGAAAATAGTCCAGCACTAAGGGCTAGTAGTGACATGGTTGCTCTTAACATAACGGCGTCCATCGATCTAATGCGCATTACGCGACTCAAACTCTCGATGCTTAAAGGCCTACATCCCAAACTGTTCACTGAAACGATTTGCCAGACTTCACCCGCGAATGACAAGTCCTCGCGTGTGTCTGAGCCTGCGAAAAGTGGCACCGATACCTGTTTGGTCGGAGGTTTACACTGCGTGCAGAATACCCCGCTCGTAAACGGCCGAAAAATTGACGCCAGACAACCGTGCACGGCCCTACGGCCGAACGAAGTAACACTGTCCAAAAACAAGGGCGCAAGCGAGGTGAATTTCCCATGGACCCACAGCTCAGATTGATGTGCTCATTTAAGGAGAGGGATGATGTGTGCGCTAACTTGAAGTACAACGTTGTCCCGTGCGTAGGCACGTTCAATCAACTGCGTGATTGAAGGAACGTTTGTCTATTGATCGCTAGTACTCATCACGTATGTAAAGAGACGAGTCATTAGCCAGAAGTGAGTCGTGGATTTGTTCTGATTACTGTTCGTGCGTGTCCGTGGTACGGCTACTGAGGTCGGGTTGCGGTTAGGCCTACCACGCGGGTAACTCGATTTTCTGGCATGCCATACTGATCGAGTTTTATAGCTGTAATAACGTGGAAAACAGTGTTTGAATAAACACTTGAAACGAAATTGGACTACTGTCAAATTTCCTCTGATCAAAGATATCTTGGATCGATTAAAGTGGTACTGGCCAAAGCGTCTTTGGCGTTTACTGGTAATTTTTCCGGTCGTTCCCAGTTTTACTCCGGTTTTGCCTTTTTTATTGCGGCCGTTTTACTATTGTATACGTGTTATAATTCCGCTGTTTTCCACATGAACATGGCTGTCACGCTAAACACCGAGGCGGATGGACCCCTGAGGTCTTCGTTTGATGAATCTAGTGCAGCTCGCAGACAGTCCAAGTGTTCAGAGTTAGCAACAGATTTAGCTGGCGGTATGCAGTGTGACGCCTGCTGCCGCTGGTATCACGAAAGCTGTACCGGCCTACAAGCTGGCCAGTACAAAATGCTATCATACAGCGTTCACCTCCTTTTTAGCTGTGCTGAATGCTGCGCTCAGAGATCGACGCGCCCGGTCATCACCGTTGCTAAACTTTCAGCGCTGGCTTCAAGGTTGGCAGGTGTTGAGGCGATAACCAAACTCGCCTCTATTGCCTCGCGCGATGAGAAAGTGGATTTGATTTGGAAACCCCTGAATGTTGCGATGGAGGACACTGCAATAGATGGCAACTTTGCTGACGATCCATCTGCTGGGGGCTGTCACTCGGACAAGAAGTCGCACATCCTACTGGACACTCCAGGTAGCATTGCTGACTCTCCTCATGAGCTGATCAAAGTGACGAAAAATAGGGTGCGGAAATATCAAAAGCCCACTGCTAAACCCAAAGAATTAGCTGCTACGGCATCGAGAAAGATGCCGTCTTCGGCAGTTGTGAAGTCATCTGACGGTTATGCACAGAAAAACATTCTGAAGATGCTGACAGTCTCGGCTGCAATTGAACCAACCCGTTCTAACGAAGTGTTGGTAACTGCTCAATGCGATACAAGGTCAACGGCCCCTGCTTCCGTGAGCCAAAAGAAGAAGCGGACTAGATCTGCCCGTAAAGGTTCGAAGGGGCTTGAAGATCCAGGAACCAGTAAGACGCTGGCAATAGAGCGGAAAATCTACGCTACCGTTGCTTCGACGTCGTTTGCGGAGACAGGGACAGTCCCACCGCCAGTGGTGAAAACAGTTGGTATAAGTGTCGAATCCAAGGCACGTGGGACAAACACTCCCAGTCGTGCCGACTCTTTCACAGATAGTAGCGTTATATTCCGTAACGTTACTGAATCTGCTGCTGCTCCCCCAAGGAAACGCATCTTGGATGACATCAAGTGGCTCAAACTGTGCGTCATCAAACTGTTTCCACCTGGCTTCCCTGGTGTCACTGTCAGGAAGCTGACCACATTGGTGAACGTCCCTATCGGTATGACAAATCCGAGACCCCAACTACTTCGTGTGGTCCTTTCTACCCCGGAGGAACGCAAATCATTATTGTGGTTTGCATGCAAACTTAAGGGTAGTGGTGTCAGCGTTCCGCCAGACCTTCCACTGGCAGATAGATTGAAGTTAAAGGCTATCAAAGACCACAAAACTAGACGGGCGGCTGGTGAGCAAGGCCTCCGTCTGGTGGGTTTTCAGGTGGTCAGCCGGAAGTCATTTTCCGCCCTATCAGGACCCATCGTGATGGCGCACGACCCAGGGATGGTCGTGCCGACTTCCTTGAGGTGGTACTTAGCAACGTGCGTAGCCTAAGGAACAGGGTGCACGAGTTGGGTTTACTTGTAGACAAATCTCGTCCCGACATACTTGCTTTCACTGAAACGTAGTTGTCTCCGGATATCAGGGACGGTGAGGTAATGTTTACCTGGCTAGGCGCTACTTAGAACTGATTGCTCCGTTGGTTGCCAAGGCGGAAGCGTTGTACTGTATGTGAGCTTTAACAGATGTGTTGAGGACCTGCACATTTCAGTTGTCGGATCAGACTGTTGAAGCCCTAGGGCTGTTTTGTGCACTTCCGCTACCCAGTTTACAGTTGAAGTGATGTACAGGGGTTCTGGAAGTGCTTCCAGGGGAATAATTGACTTTATTCGCAATCAGTGCGCGAAGTGTTTGGTTCGAGGGGATCTCAACCTGCCGGAAGTCCGTTGGGCCGATATTTTTTGCAATTCGGCGTGAAGAATCTTCGGTGCAGGCTTTCGTGAGCTGACTCTTCAAGTGCCTTTGCAGCAGTTCGTGGACTTCCACATTAGGTATATGGACAACCAAATACCATCTACTTTAGATCTGGTTTTCGCTAAGTCCCTCGACTTTGTGACCGACGTTTCATACGGTGCCTCTAGGGTCCAGCGATCACGCATGCATGTCTTTTCGATGTGCTCTTTCAAGGCACCAAGAGACCGCTGTTGAATTACTTCCGAATATTTGGCGGGCAGACTTTGGTGCAATGCGAGCTAAGGCTTCAATTCTGAACTGTGAGATTCCGATGGCAGACTCTATCCAGTTAGCCTGGGATAAATTTAAGGCATATCTTTCCTAGGTTTTCACTCCCTATATACCACTCATGAGTAAAAGAGGGTTACGGGCACAGCCTCCATGGATAGATACCACAATCAAGAACCTACTCAACAAACCGTCTAGATGCTGGCGAACCTACCAAGCAGCTCCATCAGCCTGTACCTATGATAGTTATCGACAGATTAGAAATAAATGTAAGCAACATCTCAGGACTGTTCGTCTCCAGTATGAGCAGGGTTTAGCGGACTCGGACGCAGCTAATCCCAAGTTTTGCCTACGTTAAAAGACGCAGCGGGGCAAAGCTGTCAATACCAGCGTTATTGCATGCAGACGGGAGCCGTGAGCAAACAAACTATGACAACGCTTGTATACTTATTGATCAGTAAACTGGGGTCTTTGCCCGGGAGACCTCTTTACCACAGGTTGAATTGGCTTCAAGAGTTCCCGGGGAATCTTGCTTAGCTGAGTTTATAATAACGGAGACGCAGGTCTTCGAGCGATTGCAAGGCATTCATTCCTCTAAAGCTTCCAGTCCTGATTCAATTCATCCGAAGCTGTTGCATGAATTGACCCCTGAGCTGGGTGGTCCTCTCACATGCATGTTTTCAATGTCGCTTGACAGCTGCGTCCTACCTTCGGAATGGAAGGAGGCAATCATCTGTCCGATTTTTAAGGGCGGTGACAGCGCTGTGCCCGCGAACTACCGGCCTGTCAGTTTGACAAGCGTAGTAGTCAAATTGTTTGGTAAGCTGATAAAGGATTCAGTGGAGAACCACCTGAATAGATTCAACCTCGGTGTTGCGCAACATGGATTCCGTAAGGGATTTTCATGTCAGACTAATCTACTTGTAGCTCGTGAAAGCTGGGCCGAAGCGGTAGACAGTAGCCACGCTGTAGACGTGCTATTCGTGGACTTTTCGAAAGCTTTTGACACTGTTCCTCATCTTTGACTCTCACTAAAGTTGAGATCTTACGGTATATCTGGTCGCGCCCTTCAATAGGTGCCTGCTTTCCTTGATGGGTTGGAACAGTGCGTACGGCTGGGGTGTGGCCTTTCGCTCAGGCAAGCTGTCTTTAGTGGCGTCCCGCAGGGCTCGGTATTGGGGCCATTGTTGTTCGCGATCCATGTAAATGCCTTGCCGGGGGAGCTAGGGGTGTCAGCACTAATGTTTGCTGACGACTTTAAGCTCTGGAATATTGTGGATATTCCGGTGGGTCCTGAGGCAATTCAGCGTGCATTGGATAGGCTCTGGGAATGGTCTACCTTATGGTTGATGCCCATAAATAGGGCCAAGTGCTCTGTTCTCCGAATCGGAGCTGTTAATCCTCCCACCCGATTTGTTGTCGGCGGTGGTGAACTCCCTGTTGTCACTCAGCAGGTTGATTTAGGGGTCGTACACTCATCAGCACTTCATTCTGGCGATAAATGGAAGAAGGCTGCTTGTCGGGGGTTCGTATGATGTGAGTTATCTGCCGCTCTTTCAGAATCCTAACGGCCAATTTGTTTGTGAAGCTATTCTCATCATTCGTCCGACCCCACCTGGAATATTGGATCCGGGCTTGTCCACCATATCTTAACCGAGACAATATGGACTTGGAGAGGGCGTTACGAGTGGGTACTCGATTAATGAAGGGTCTAAGGGGACAGACGTATCCTGAACGCTGGCTCAGTTTGGGGATGTACTCAAGGCACTACCGAAGGATAAGAGGGGACCTGATTCTCACATACCGTATTTTGACGGGTAAAACCGGCCCGGACTTGTCAGGGCTATTTAGTCCCGCCAAGTTACCTAATCTCCGCGGTCACCCACTGAAACTGCATAAACCACGGTCTGATAGGATTAGGACGGAAACTCGTCTGTCGCGCCGAGTTATAGACCGCTGGAATTCGCTTCCAGATCACGTGGTTAGGGAACCTACGGTTAAGGGTTTTGCGCGCCAGCTCGATGCTTAAGGGTGAAAACACCAAACCTTTCCTTTTTCCTAACTGACTCACCTACACTTTTCAGTTCTTTTTTAATGACTCAAATATCTTGGTATTCTACTTGCTTAGCTCTTTCCACTTTCTCTTTCTGCTTATGAGTTATCCTTTTTTCTCTTTCCTGCTTCACGTAAGTGGCCCAGCAAGTACTGCTAGGCAGGATACGTGGGCATTAATTGGTTGGACAGGGTGTGACGCGGTCTTTGTTTTAGGACCATCAGTATTTCAGTCTGCCGACTCCTGGTTCAACGACCCGCTGAAGAAGGAAAACTCGAGGGTTAATCTTATCGTTCCAGTCCCGCTTGAACTTGAACACCCCTGGTCTGCAGTTTAAAATATCCCATTTCATGCTTTAAGCTTTTACTCATCCAGTACGGTGTACTTCACCACAATTCATTTTCACTTGCATCTCAATATAACTTATGTAATTTGGTAACTTTGTCTTTCCCCTTATTTCCGTTCGTTTGCTTTTACTCACGCGGCCTGTACAGTATGTGAATCGTGTGTGTTGATCTGCCTCTCCTTTGGCAGATCAATCCATCGCGTTCCCTGTTGGCTCAACGACGATTTCGAAAAGGGAACATCCACGAGATGTTCCTACTTTTAAGGTCCCACATGAACGTGAACTTAATACGATGGGGGTAAAACAGTTGTGTTGTTTGGGTGACTAACCCAATAGCTCCATTAGGTCTAAAAAGCAAAGCAGCGCTTAGCAACATGACTGGGACTAAAATAATATGATGTTTACATCTAAACGGGTATGACACGGAACTTATTGCCGGATGAATGTCAAAAGTTAACACTTAATGAAAAACCGATTGCCAGGTTGTGACTAATTGATGGTGTAAAGTGATAAAATCAAGTATATGAACAAGGAGCACTCACCTCGTCGTACTTGCGATCAGCATCTTCTGCTATGTATTTGGCCTCCTTTAGCTGGTCTTCAAGTTGGCTGAGGCGCTCGTCATCTGCGATGGACCTTGTTTCCAGCTCCTTGCGTTCGCTAATCAGATAGTTAACAACGTCTCTGATTAACTTAACAACATTAGAAGTTGTCACGAAAAAGCTCAAATGGATTTAATAGAAACAAGGGTCAATGTGATCGGACGCTAACGTATTAGTTTACCTCTCTATATTTCCGATCTGCTTCCTCAGCTGCAAACACAGCTTCATCAGTGGTTTTTTCCAATTCCTCTACGTTTCGATCGTAGGTATTGAGCCGATTTTCTAATCCACGCCAAACTCTACATGCGGATGACATGCGGTGAGCAAGAACATGTGTAGCATGCAAAATATGGCGAAAAACGGATAGAAACTTACCGTTCACTCTCCTCCGCCGTCTTGCTCGCGTCATCCAACTTCGCTAGTGTTTCCGTAAGACGGCTATGAAACACTTCCAAATCCTCTTCTAAAAGCCGATTCCGACGTTCCATGGAGGCAACCTCTGCTTCGGCCTGGAAATACAAAAAGGAAAGCACAAATACCATTTCTCGAAGAGAGGTTTCCATCCTAATATCGTCGAGTTTATTAAGCAGTGTGTTCTGGAGGTCTTCAATATCCTTCTGTAACGTCGTCAACTTCTTTTTAAGGAGTTCGGCACAACCCGATTCTCCTGTCATTGCAGCGAATACTAACGGCCTACTAGTTGTGGTCAGCAAACAACGGTGTCACTTACAAGAAAATGCTTGAACTACCCTAAGCTGTAAAGAAAACAGGAATCGGTCCGTAGAGTGCTCCTACGGCGAACGAACGAGGGCTGGTTGTGTAGCTGTGGTACAGCTTTTCCGGGTGTAGCGAAATGTCAGCGTACCGGATTGCCGGCTGCGCGGCCGGGGTTCGAATCCAAGGTTTATCGGCTTTCGTATTCGTCATGGCCGTAAATAGAATAAATGGGAAGGACACATAGATGTTTGCGATGGTACATGCGCAAAGGCGAGATCAACGTAATAGGATAGAAGAGAGCAGAAGGAGAAATCTTTTGTCAGCTCCATCGTTTCTCGATCACACTTTAAAATTGTTCAGTACCTGAGTATACAGGAATGTTTCTTCAACTTCTAAGGTCATTCTAAGTCATGATGGAAACGTTAGTTGACTTGACTTACGTCATTTATCCATGTATTTTCAATAATCCACTGAATTATGTTTACAAATAAATTATACTATTGCTTTTTTTCCGAAGTTACCCTGCTTGTCAGACACTTGGGCACTTGGACAGCATCCACACAGCTACATTTGATCACAAAGTACGTGTTGTCTCACATCTTTCATGATACTTAAATAAGTACTTGAATTCCTTTAGATCATCGCACAGTGTTTTATATTTAACCACTTGTTATTCGGTATCTGTTATATTTTGCAATTTGACCGCTTCATAAAATATCATGTAACACTGCCTGCATTCGCATTTTGGAGTTCCAAAAAGCACCACAATTACATTTCAGAATAAAACAGCTTATCGACGCATATTTCGATTGAACACAGATGCCAGCTGTCCCCACTAATATAGCACCTTCAAAAACCAGTCGTAGGAGTGACCTTCGGTCTCAGAGGTAATGTAGAGAAGAATCGATATTGTTTTGGCGCGCGTTCAAAGTTGAATCGTTGCTATAACGGCACTCTCTCCCGTTTGCCTTTCAGAGCGCCTTTCCTGCTCCATTACCGGAGGAGAACAAGAACACGACATTGGTTAACTAGGCTACGTGTTGTGTAATAGAACTTCGTTCTCAACCCTTGGAGTTCTTCCGTGCTTGCGTGTTACAAAGTGGCGACCCTGCCAAGTTCCAAGAATCAGGAATCCACCATCATTAGTCTAATGAAGATCATGGCAAAAATGAACAACAAGTCTGATGACGAAGGCCATTCGGATGTCGTTGACCCCACTACCAGACTTTCCGCTTCCCTGGATGTTTTGTCCCGAGCTTTGGAAAAATTGTCAACAGGCTCGAGTCCGTCAGTCTGCATGCATGCTATCCCACCTCCGGAGCGTTACACTCCCGGGATGACGTACTCCAGATGGGAGAAACAAGTCCAGCTTTACCTCCGGCAGTTCCCGGTCCACCAACATTCAGGCGTGCTCGCCGGCTTACTGTCAGGGGATGCTTTTGATGTCGTTGCTGATAGTAAAATTCTGGAAACAGAAGTCACGTCTGAGACGTTCACTGCCTTGCGCCGCCTACTGGACCCTCCTGCATTGCCTGCACCCCTACGCAGGGAATTCCACTCACGGTACCAGTGGCCCGGAGAGAGCATTAGGACGTACGTGCGCGAACTCCGAAAGATGGCCGACATCGCATACGAGAGCGAGTCATCAAGCGACCGTGATAAACGAATACTAGAACAACTCCTAGAAGGAATCCAAACACCATCCATTAGACGTGAATTTCTTCTTCACCCCCCGCAGGAGTTGGATGCAGCCGTACGAATTGGCGAACAACTTGAGCAGGTCGACAGAGCGATGACCACGCCGACTTCCGGGTGTTTCGCTTTGAGGGGAAATGGACGCCCCAGACGTGCACCAACGGAACGGTTAACGTGGCATCCTGACTATCAGCAAAGATATTCAGGCTCATGGCGACCAACGCAACAGAGTTCTCGGTGGCCCCGCCGACCAATTCCGAATCGCGGTCTACCTCGCTACAATAACGGACGCCCAGGTGAGTGGCACCGATTGCATTCACACTTTATACCAGCCATTGTTTGTGCGTCGACCACAGATTCAGCATTAGCAATAGAATTACAGATCGCAGGGGTTCCATTGATAGGTCTCATCGACACAGGTGCATGTAAGAGTCTAATCAGATCTAGTTTGACTAACCAGCTAGCAGAACGTGTATACGCGCCTTGTCGCTGCCGACTAACTGCCGCCAATGGAGAATTGTTGTCCGTTCGAGGATCCCTAACCGCACAAGTTGACGTCGCGAAACAGTGCTTCACCCAGGAGTTTATTGTTGCGGACAAAATTCCGTTTGCTGTTATTGTTGGGATGGATCTGTTACGCCGGTTGAAGTGTCGATTGGATCTGGACAGGTGCCAACTAATCACCGATAACTGTACAGTTTTGTTAAAACCCTGTGGAAGTGGTGCTTTGGAAGCATCTACAACCTATGAGGACACCTTAGAGAGTGAGAAGTACATTAACGCCTTTATTCGCTCACTCGACAGAGTCACGGATGAGCAGACACTGAAACGGCTCAAAGATGTGTTGCGCAACCACTCAGACGCATTTGCATGGCGCAGTACCGACTTGGGTCGAACCAATCTCGTGAAACACCGTATCGACACCGGTGATGCAATCCCGATTAAAATCCCCCAAGACGCATACCATTACATTGGCAGACTGAATTGCAAAAGCTCATAGATGACATGATAGAAAAGGAGGTAATACGGCCCTCGACTTCACCATGGGCAGCCCCGGTTGTTCTAGTGGAAAAGAAGGATGGTGGTTTTCGCCTATGTGTCGACTATAGACGATTAAATGAGATTACTCGAAAAGACGCTTTTCCCCTCCCCAGGATCGATGATCTATTTGACGCACTGGGAGGATCAGTTTATTTCAGTACGCTAGATTTGGCTTCTGGCTACTGGCAAGTAGAAGTGGAGGAGAGCGACAGAGCGAAAACGGCGTTTGTAGTACCATCAGGTTTTTATGAGTTCCAGACCATGCCTTTTGGCCTCTCTAACGCCCCTGCGACTTTTCAACGACTGATGCAAAAGGTGTTACACGAATTGATGCCCCACAAGTGTCTCGTTTACCTGGACGATGTCATTGTACACGGAAAAACAAAAGACGAGCACCTAAACAACTTGGCGGAGGTGCTAACACGCCTGGTAAATGTGGGCCTCAAACTCCAGCCCACAAAGTGCCATTTACTACAGACCGAGGTAACGTAGCTTGGGCACGTCATTTCGGGGATGGGGATTCGTACTGACCCTCGTAAGCCGGAGCAAGTGAGATTATGGTCAACCCCTGCCAACGTTGATGAACTACGCAGTTCTTTAGGGTTGGCCTCATACTATCGGCGATTCGTGAAAGGGTTCTCAGAGATCGCTGCGCCTTTGAATACCTTGTTACAGAAAGGTAAAACCTTCGAATGGACCGTTGAGTGTCGAAATTCATTCGATCGGTTACGAGAATCCCTTTGTGCAGCTCCGGTGTTGGTTTTCCTCGATCTGTCACCAAATGCCGGGGAGTTTATTCTAGACACGGAAGCGAGCGACCAGGCGATTGGAGCTGTTTTGTCACAGAAAGGGCAGGACGGAATAGAACGAGTGGTGTCGTACAGCAGTAGAAGTCTCAGTGCAAGAGAACGGAATTACTGCACAACCAGAAAGGAAATGCTAGCCCTAGTATTCTTTATAAAACAAAACCGACACTACCTATTAGGAAGGAAGTTTCTGGTACGAACAGATCATCAGTCACTTCGTTGGTTACAGAATTTCAGAGACTCCGAGGGACAGATCGCCAGATGGCAGGAACAACTTCAGGAGTATGATTTTGAGTGTAGACACCGACCTGGTGCACAGCATGCCAACGCGGACGCTCTTTCCAGACTTCCTACTCGTGCTCATGGAGACTGCCCGTCTTGTAGTACACAAAACGTAGCTCTAGTTAACCTTCAAAGTTCGGAGTACGGTCGCTGGCAGGAGGCACAGGCAGCAGATCCAGACGTATCACCGATCTATGACAAACGGCTATTAGGGAGCGACAAACCTACCGCGAAGGAAATGGAGGGAAAAAGTTACGAAGCTCGATGCTTATGGGCGATGTGGGACAAGCTCTCTATCGAGGAAGGTGTGTTAGTGTTTGATTTTGGCCCAAACTATATCAGGAGAATCGTAGTTCCGCGATCATTAGTTTCCGAAGTGCTATCTAAACTGCACGAACAGCTGGGTCATGCTGGAATCAACAAACTGGAAGCGGCAGCACGTCAACGGTTTTGGTGGCCACAACAACGGAGAGACGTCACTAACTTTTGCCAGACATGTGAGACATGCTCCACATTCAAGAACCCGACCATCACCAGGAGAGCACCATTGCAGCCTATGAATGCAGGC
Organism: Dicrocoelium dendriticum; assembly: GCA_944474145.2. Lineage (NCBI taxonomy): Eukaryota > Metazoa > Platyhelminthes > Trematoda > Plagiorchiida > Dicrocoeliidae > Dicrocoelium > Dicrocoelium dendriticum. Next base: position 97,019,630 of record OX104063.1, read on the forward strand.
TACCCGAACGAGATTGTGGGAGTAGATCTTGTTGGTCCCCTACCAGAAACATCACGTGGCCATCGGTACATCTTGGTCATGGTCGACTATTTCACCAAGTGGTGCGAAGCAGTTCCGATCGCCCAAGCCGATACAGTCCCCGTAGCAACGGCGATGGTAAATCACTGGGTGTGTCACTGGGGAGCACCGGGGCAGCTACATTCTGATAGGGGCTCATGTTTCGAGAGTTTGCTGGTTCAGGAACTTTGTCGTGTGTTCGGTATAGACAAGACGCGAACGACTGCTTACCACCCGCAAGGCAACGGACAAGTTGAGCGTACAAACCGGTCGCTGAAATCGCTACTGAAGGCCTTTGTGGAGCAAAATGTAAGTGAGTGGGACGCTATGTTACCAAAATGCTTGCTGGCATATCGAAGCACAGTGCACGCTTCGACTGGTCAAACACCATCTTTTATGTGGACCGGAAGAGAAGTCCGATTACCGTCTGACATCCGATTACCCAGTCCGCAACAGCCACATTCATCGGTGACAGAGTATGTTAGCAAACTCCTTGATTCGCTTCATCAAACACATCAAGCGGCACGTATTCACCTTGGGAACGCCCATCGACGACAGAAAGACTATTACGACAAGAAAGTTTTCGGCGCTCCTTTAAAGGCTGGCGACCAAGTTTACTTGCACCAGGTACCAACGGCAGGAGTTCCGGTTAAGCTACACCATGAGTGGACAGGACCGTACATAATACAGCGGGTGATATCGGATGTGACATGTGTTATCAAAGATCCCAACAACCCTGCCAGTCAACCCATGACAGTACATTTCAATCGACTCAAGCCATTCCGGAGTAAAACTGACCAATCTGTCGAGGGGCCGAACGAAACGCCTGGGGAAGTAGCAGTTGAACTGGAGGTGCCGGCTCAGGGCGGCTATGGGGTGGCAACGGGGACGCTGCCTGCTTAGAGGGGGTGTGGTGTAGAGAAGAATCGATATTGTTTTGGCGCGCGTTCAAAGTTGAATCGTTGCTATAACGGCACTCTCTCCCGTTTGCCTTTCAGAGCGCCTTTCCTGCTCCATTACCGGAGGAGAACAAGAACACGACATTGGTTAACTAGGCTACGTGTTGTGTAATAGAACTTCGTTCTCAACCCTTGGAGTTCTTCCGTGCTTGCGTGTTACAGTAACTGCTTACACTGAGGAATTGATCTACTACCTTAAGCATTAAAAACGAAGTGTGTTTTATACTTAATGACATTGCTGTTGTCCATAAAATATAAATGATAATTTAGCAGAGCTTTTCTAGCTGCGTGTCTAGTTGCAACGGAGTCTGTTTACCTATGGCCGTGGTCTTAATTAGGTTCGTTCAATGAAACCGCAACTAGCCGGTTCTATTCAATATATCGGACGAAACCAAAATAGGTCCTTTGTCCGAGTAACATGTTTGCTAGTTGGCAAAAAGTCCAATGAGAGCTTGACCTTAAGTAAAGTGGGTGCAAATAAACCGAATAATTAACGATACTTGCTTGTACGTTTTGTGGTCTAATCCGCACCGAGAGCATCTAACACTTTACCCGTGTTGAGGATACGCCCTTCATTGGATGTCTGTGGTCTTGCTAAATGTGTACGCATGGGTCTTAGCTTCTCAGTCTGGCAAGCGGTTTTTGCTTTGTCCCACCTTGCTTCCTTTAGACGAGCTGCATATCTGTTATCAATCTTCTTGGGGTTCTTTTCATAACGTCGCTGTTATTTGATAAATAACTAAAGCAGTAGAATTAAGTACGTTCCCCTAGGGGTTTTGTGATCCTTCAACATGTCCTGGATTGCTTCTGAGACTGGTCATCTTGGTGGCTCCTGCCGTTTATTTAGCCTCGGTGTTCCGTTCTTCCTATAGGGGCAAATTCACCTACGAAGTAAATGCTCGGTAAGGCGGAACCAGTTGTATCCAAATAAGTAGACTTAAAAGTCGTCCAAACATGCCCACGCTGATTCGTTCGAGAGAAAATGCGGTTTGATAAGGTTTTGCGGGTAGGTACCAAGTTGGCCGATGAGTTGCCGTCGCGAGCGTACCCTGGGAGTCTACTTGGCTTGGGCATAAGTTATTGCACTGCCGACGATTTCGAGTGGACCTGTTCCTCATTGCCGTATATTTACTAAAGTGGTTGGACTGGGGCTGAGCTGGCTATTTATCCTGGCTGTGTTGCAGTACCTTCGCCGTCGTCCAATGGGACTACACAAATTGCGTTTCCAGCAGATCAGAGAGGGCACTAGGTGATCACGTAGAGTTTCATGCGCTGAAAATCGCTACAAGAAAATGTCGTCAGTGAACCTACGGTTATGGATTTGAAGCGCCAGTTAATCGCCCTTTGGTGACAACACAAAAAGTACCCATATTTTGAAGTCATTCATCTTCTAACTTTGATTACTTATTCTGTGCTTATCCTCACTAGTTAATATTTTTCTTCTTTTAAATGACGCTTCTAATGCTTTGTCTTCCTTCCCCTTTTTAGTTCACGTTAACTTTGGGCGACAGTAACAGCGAGGTTTGCTAGTGTGAAAACGTGGGCAATATTTGGTCAGCCAAGGCGAAGTTCGGGTGCTTCGGTTTAAATTCCTCAAGTACTCGGGGCACGTTATCATCCTCTGGTTCATTGACTCGCTCAAGAAGGTGAACCAAGCGTTTGTCCTATTGTTCTAGTCCCAACCGAACTTAAACTATGCTCACGTGGCTGGCAGACGACGGAAACAAGCTATAACACGTCGCAGCCACATCTATTGATGCAAACGACCCAATACTTACTTTTACGGGGGAACACATCAGCTAGTTTTTGTGTCGCAATACGTAGCCGTCTGTAATGTTCTGAACGTATACTAGCTGCGCTTTGCGAAAAGCGCATAGCAGTAGTGAATATAACCTCTTTTATGCTGCTTTTTAGCAATTCCGTCACCGACCGTTCTGTACCATTCTTTTAACTTAAAGGATTTTGAATGTGCCTCTCCTAGCACGCTAGCGTCTTAGTGCTTTCATAAGCTGCTTCCCGTGTTTGAGCTTTGCTGTGCCTTTCCAGCAGTGGGACATGTAGCTTCGGGTAATCAGTCGGCATATGATAAACGGTAGCCCACGGATGGATTATAACCAAGTGCGCCCTACCGGAGTTCAACGGTGAGGATTTTCCCAATTTGGTGTTTTCCCTAGGGACACGACCTTTTTACCTAACGGTCCACTACAAGGATATTATATAATGCTTACATGCCCATAGCTAAAGGTTACCGCTCAGCATCACCACTAGGTCAAACTCGGTGTTGTTGCAGACCAAGTTCGTATGCCTGGCTCCGTTGGGAAACCATCATACCGAAAGTACTTGGATTTAAACAGCGATTTCCATTCTTAGAGAGAAGCAGATTGAAGCTGCATGGACATTTACGTAGGCAAACCAGTTGCGGAGGTGTTCAGTGTGCTCGGTCGTACAGTGGGTTAATAAATGATTGTGTTTACTGCAACATACCTTGTCTCGCAATCGCATCAGGAAATAGGTGAACGCTTGGACAATAACATCAGTTGGTTGAGTTGTGCGGTATATCGGGGGCTTATTAAATAAAAAAGCTTACATTCTCGACAAGGTGAGGCACGCCTTTACAGGCAGGATTCTTTGGACATTACAATGCGTGACCAAGAATACGCATGCATCTGATCAGAATCAGATACGAAACAAACCATATTGGGGGACAGCATTCCTTGAGTTCAACAATTCTATCATCAGCAGTGTTCCACGACGTAGTGGGTTTTCGCTTAGCAAGCGTTCTCCCTACAAATAGCCATAAATGTCTGTTTAACAACACTACGACGTGGCGGTTGTGGCTCGCCACTCAATAAAATCACTGATCCAACCACGTATTGGCAAGTTGACCGATATCGCAGCTCACAAATTCTGTGCCTACATTTGCTCTCTTATGACTACACTTCCATATTTGTGCAGTGCCATGCCATTATGCTTAAATAATTTTTGCAGTTTTGCCTCATGCTTCCCTCACCTGACCCGCACTGTGTACACAGCCTAATCCGACTAGTTCCTCACCAACATACTCTGCATTAATGATTTGATCTCGCATCTCGCATGCAGTAAAGATAAACTTCATACAACCCTTGGGACTTCTGGATCAACACTACTGACTCCAGCTGTACTACTCCCGCTCTTGGTCCTGCTAACCATGCTATCCTGTAGAATAGTGCAGTAAGCAGATCAGGCCCAAAAGGCGTGCCTAGCTTTGTCGAGGATAAAATATATTTTTATTTTTTATTTTATTAAAAAGAGAGAAATTGTGGACTAATTACGGTCCTTGGCCACTAATTGGCCGCAGAGGTACGGTGCCTTCACAATCAGTTGTTGCAGCGTCGCCCTTAAGCCGGACCTTGCAGTCAATGATCACAAATCATCACCTCTTGTTTACGAAGGACATCCGCCTGTATTACTTTGCGACCGGATTCAGCACATCCTCAAGCTAACCAGCCAGACGGACCGAGTACATGGAGTTCGAAGTATACCAAGCCACGTGGAGGCTGAGGTGAAGAGGCAAGCATAGATGTTGGACGCAGACGCGATTGAAGGGGAGCACAGCCCATACAACTCACTAGTAGTCTTGGTGAAGAGGGCCAGTGGGAAGTAGTTTTTATGCGTAGACCTGCGAAGGCTGAATAAAATCATATTTGAGTCGTTACCTATCAGTGCCAGCAGTTGCTGCCATTATTGATAGTTTGCATGGACCTTCACCGTTCTGGATCTGAGAGCTGGCACCCAGCAATCAAACGCGAAAACAGAGAAAACATGGCGTTTACCATGGGGACAAACAATCAAAATGCCAAGGATGCTTTCGGATTAACGCGAGCCCAGTTCTACTTCCGACGTTCAGTGCTGTGCTCACTGAGTAACATGGAGAACGTGCCGGTGAACGTGTATGATATGGTAGTGTATAGCTATGCAGCGACGGAGCACAGCGGTCATTATAAGTAGGCTTCGAACGGATACAGCAGCCGGGACTCCGTGTAAATGGACTGGTGTCCCAGATTGGAAATAAGCTTGTCCTTATTGGGCTAAAACGTGAGAAAAAGTGCACTGAAGGCACTAGCTGAAAAAGTATTAACATGCAAGGCACCCCAGTTCCTACCCAAATGCAAATTCTCAGAGCGTTTTCGGGACCTGCTGGATCCTACAGCCACTTCGTCAAGTAATTCAACAGACTAGCCACACCCAAGTACAAGCTACTGCAACAGGATAAGACATTGACGTGGACTGCATACACCCAACAAGACTTTGGTTACATTCTACAAGAAATGGGTAGGCAGGAGCTGACGCTGCACTTGTCCGTTGATGAAGAGATGGGCCGTACTGCTGAACAGCTTCTCCTGGGAGACTGCGAAAGTCTGGCTGCATAGCCATTCGCCCAGTCACCCGTAGTAACACCAAAAACCAGGGCTTCGTAGATTGCGTATATTCTACAGGATAGGTCAACTCTATTTACTAGTGAACGAAGCATACTTAGTTTGGAAGCACAGGCCACCCACTCTTCTGCGTCCAGTTTTCGGCCAATGTAACTGAATTACGTCCTACGGGTTTATCAAGTTTTTCAGCATGGTTCGCCTCCTTTGCCTGGGCTTGTATGTGCTGGCCAATCGATCCTCAACCAAATCCCATAGTTGGCAGAACAGTCGAAGGTCGAACCATGCCCGGGATGATGCCCTTCACGTGCTCAGGGGCTCCGCGGTAAGCCCGCGCGCAACCTAGTAGCGGGATATTGGATTTGCTCACCTCGATTAAAATATCGCCGGTGGCCACCCACGCCAGCGCCCTCGGAGTCGGCACATGTTTAAAACAGAACCATGAGATTTGTGTACTCCAGCAACCATTTGACACCGGCAGGACGCAAGTAGTCGACCATACAGAAAGAATGTGTCGCAAATGTTTATGTGTTCGGCTAATGGCGACCATATCTGTTACGACAGAGGCTGCACTTCGAAACAGACCACAAGCTTTTGGAATGGATTAAGCTCCCCAAGGACACCAGTGGAAAGCTAGCGCGACGAGCGCTGTACCTGTGGGAATAGGAGTTCACGATAAACCGCCTGCTGGGGAAGGGGAACCAAACTGCGGCTTTGTTGTCATGCATGATGAAGAATGATGATCTACCAAGTGTGGCTTTCGGTATTAATGGGATACTGCTGTAGCAAGTTCCGGGAAAGTTAGCGGTCAAACAACATTGTGACGAATACGTGCGCAAAGTGCTGGCTGAAAGAATAATCGGGCAATCCGTCCTAAACAGGAGCCAACACCAGCAGCTTGGACCGTTTGCGAAAAACCATTAAAAGCTGCGAGTAGACAAGGCAGGAATCGTGCTTTGTATAACGAGCGGAAGCAGCACGTCGATGCCGGTTATTCCGAGGAAAATAAGGCGAAGGCTGGGGATGTTTTGTCACGAGATGACGTACACCGGTTGCTCCGGGCTCTTCGAACTGACGAAACAACGCGCCTACTGACGGGATATGAGGTGGGACCACGAGGCAAACCTGCCTACATGCAATCAATGTCGGCTATTGAAAATCGACTTCCGAGGCGCACAAATACCAGCGGTGTCGATTCCAGTAACGGAACATGGTGAGCTGTGGTCGATCAAAATGTTGGGACCGTTTCCAATGAACAGGCGGGGCAACTAATAAATCTTGCGGATAACGGAGCACTTCATGCGCTACGCTGAAGGAACAGGAAGCCCGAATAAAAAAGCGACCACAATTACCAATGCCGTCATGCAACATTTGATAGCGGTTCAGAGAATTCCAAAGGCCATATTAACAGCCTGTGTCGTGTTTCGAGGGAGAGGAATTTGGGAACTGCTTGGAGAAATTCGGTATCAAGCAAGTGGGGACAACTCCATAACAACCCCAGACAAGTGGCTTGACTGAGCATGACAACAGAATGATTAGAGAATGGCTAGAGGCAAAGCTTGCAGACTGGGAGGCAGCATTGCCATTGATGTTGCTGGCTCAAAGGGCATCCTAACAGGCCTCCACAAAATACACACCATTCTAATTGAGCTACGGTCGAGTGCCTTGCCAAACCGGGCATCTAGCAGTTGGACTGTGGCCAAATTGCCGAATCTCCTCCAAAGAAGCACAGGATTGCAGTAAGTTAGCCAACCGTAACCTGAAAGCAACTCAGGCGCAGAGGATGGAAAAGTCCCAGGACAATAATGCTGAGAGGAGTGTGGAGTTGTTGAGCAGTTCGAAGGTGAAATACAGGAATCAATAGAGGGCACCCAATTGTGGCCCAGATGAGAGTAAACACCTACCAAATTGGAAGGTGCCGTGCGCGGTGGTCAACCAGGGGCTCAGTGTATACCAGCGCTCGGCAAGGCGATGCACAGCGAGTACCTGCCAGTGAGTTGAGGAAGTGGTTAAAGTTGGCGGAGGAAACCCGAAAGCACAGCGTTCATTCCCGAAGGTCAGGATGACTCCAAGCAAAGGCACCTGGGGAGCGCAATTGGGGGGAGGACCGTGGTGGATGCATGGCAGCCACTACAACGCCAGGTATCAGTAGTATGAAATTGCAAAAATGCGAAACGGCACCAAACAGCAGCTGTCCGTAAAGACTCTCTTAGAGAACCGCCGTATTATGCGCGCGATGCATGCATGCATAAGCC